>OX578143.1:123120700-123448200 GCA_951213105.1 Amaurobius ferox | reverse complement strand
TGGTACAAAAATGGCAATCCGTGAATACAGGAAGCCTATTGTTCTTAAACACAATCGAATGTTCAGAACCTCCTAAATTTTCGAGTGAATTTTTGAAAAGTTCATCAAAATATCAAAACTTTTAATAAAGTTACGCAAATAGATATTTCTTATGTAATTTTTCCTTAGAAAACAATTGGCATGAACTTTAGAACGCTAGTATGAACCGTTCTCTTGATATTGCACATTTTTCAAATAAATTTATAAAACAATCCCATGAATTAAAAAGAATATTAGCTGTTGAGAAACATGTTCACTTTTCATATGTAATATCATGCGATAAATTTGGTGACATCATTCTCGTGGATCTATCACGTTCTATTCACGAGAAACGATACTTTGAGTAATACTTTTGTATTTGAACGGCAGTCTGCTATAAGAATAACTTATTTCTGCATTCATAACGCTTGGCGAGATTTTGGCAACGAGTTTGGTGGAATGTCGCCAACTTGGAGACTTTTTAAATGTTGCCAAATTAACGAAAATCTCGCCAAATGGATAAAAATGACGCTAAATCAATAAAAAGGGCGACTAATTGACGAAATGTCAATATCTTGGAAAGAATATAAGTATCCACTATAAGAATAACCAATTTTCTTTTACTGTAAAAGTAGTAAATTCATTGCATTATACAAGGAAAGTCATGTGCTGCCCACATCAGATTTTTTAATATGGCAACATGCTAGGACAAATTTTGACATAATTGTGTATAACAGGGGTTGTTTATGTCCCAATCATGAAACTCAGTTCAGAAATCACTGTTCCAATTATTGTAGTGAAAAATAGCCGCGATACAATCTTTGTGTTCGTACTGTCATTAACCCCCCTTAGAGGGCATCCCCTAAGGAAGTGGTTCATTGTCAAACTGGGCATCAATTGAAAGATTTTTTTAAGCAGTTCAATTTTTTAAGTATGATCATTTGGACCAACAATACAGAAAAAATACAAGCTATTTAAGCATGGATTCTAGAATGAGTAAATTGAGTTGTGGCGTGTTGTTAATTTTAATTAATAAACAATTTTTGAAAAATAAAATTTTACAAGTATTTAGAAACTAACATTTTGCCACTGGGACGCTGTATTCTTTTCACATCCACGCCATTCCGGCCACTCAACCAGCTGCTCATACCCTAGGGAGAGTCGGGTGGCCTGTGTCTTTCACACCCACGTCATTAGCATTGAAATTTTTAAAGAGGAAAAACATCAACTAAATTGTAATATCAACTAAATTTCACTAAATAGAGTTATATCTAATTTCAGCATTGCAAGTACAATATTTGCCAATAATGAAAGAAACTACAAGTGGAAACCCAAGCTAATACATACTTCGTTACTATAGTTAAAATAATATTTATTTCAGAAAATATTGACTTTTCAAGAGATGAAAGACAAATCTTCAATTAGTTTAAACAGTAAATCAAAAAGTCAAATGAATATTTTGATAAATCTTGAAATAAAATTCAGTCTGAACCTAATTTCAACCATCTTTTTCACATTTTCAAATATCTGTAATTAACTTAGATCAACTTGCTTATTCTATTGATTGGGAAAATAACATTCCTTAAAAATGTCTGCAATAATTTGCAACGGGGTTATTTTTTTGTAGTTCATTTAAATATTAATATATTCAATTTCGGATAGTTGTGTGCTGTGCAGGATTGAAATAAGAGAAGGCATCTTCCTTCCTTTAGATTATATTTTTTATGATTATTCAAGATAATTAAAAATTATTTTATTGAAGAAAAATATGCTAATTACTAAGGACTTTGAACTTCTATAATCACATTATCAAATTTTTATTTGTACCACTAAAGATGTCCTACAGATACTGACGGATGTAGGAATTCAATAATACTTCCGTCTATAGTAGGAATATATTTCTACTATACTGACTAAGTAGGAATGAAGGTGGTAAAACGGGCAGCGGTATTTACATCAGGTCTAGAGACATTGCTATTAAAATTATGAGCAGAGATCCTGCTTACAACTCCCTCTCTGTTCCGAATTGTTGACTATAGATAAAACCTTAAACTATATCAATTCATCGAACCTTCCGTACAACATATTTATCTTGCCAGATAGTAAGAGCTCCACGCAACATTTGAGAAACCCAAACAATCTGCTAGATAAGACAATCCGTAATCAAGCCTATATTTAGAAGTCAAGCCCGGTCGCCCCGGTCTGACAGTTGAGTCAACATTAGCCAATTGAATTCCCCGAAATTATCCATTTTGTTAAGTTTCAATCGCCCGATTTATTTCAACACACAGCATCTGTTTCAGCATCTTAAAAATTCACATTCAGCGGATTTCCATCGCATGATGGAATCTTCGACAACGAGATGGCAGATGGATTGACAAATGAGTGTTGTGATAAACAATCTTTAACTTATCCTATTAGATTGACTTCCCTTAAGATTTCTTATATAACAAAGTGAGGGAAACATCCTGTGGATAATGCTTCCTTCTTATGACTAGTATATGAGTTGCCAGATGGAGGCGACTCTTGACAATTATGGTTGATCGCATTTAAAATCAATAGGGTTCCAGTATTCACTGATTGTAATAATCGTACCAAAATTCGTTTGGAATGCTCCATTCGTTCGTAATATATCGCAATCACAGACTCATCGACATGCACACGCACACACACACGCACGCAGACTTACACACAAGACGTACATTAAAAACGTCCGATTCCAGTTCAGAAATGCTGGAGACGTGCTCTTTCTTCAAAAACTCAAATTCGAATTTCCGACCTCATCAAAGCACTTTCCCTATTCATTATACTATGCATGTAAGGAAATTAAAAATGTGTAAAACAAAATTTGGAAATTAATTTGAATAATCGCATTTTAAGTATTTTGTAAGACTTTGTAAAAATAAATCATAGTCTATATATGTAAAAAAGTATATTTAATTCTTTTGCATGTGACATTCAGGACTATCGATATTCCCAGACGAAAGTAAAGATTGTATTTTGCATTTGATACGATTAGCACAATCAGCATAATTCAATAGTTTAGTAAACAGTTAGGTGTATATCTTCGCATTCTAACAAAAATAATTTGTGATTTCATGCATAATTCATTTGTCTGTCATTTTATGAATAGAACAAATATGTCAGATTTTCGAAGTTCCACAGTGAAGTTCAGTGCATTTCTCGACACCTGTATTTGAGCTACGCCTACAGATGGACCCTTTCAAAGGATCATTTATATTTTTTTTAGCTTTCAGCATTTTTTGAGCGGTGCTCTTTGCGCTTAAACTATAAGAATTTCGCATTTTGTTGTGAATTACATTAAAATTGATTTGATGATTTTAATACTTGGCATTATTTAAGTAGCTGGCGCTCGTTTAGAACCTCAGCAATGCCCAATAAATCATTCTAGTAACCTACATAATAATAATCTAAAATGTTTGAGCGTTTCCAAACACTCCAGAAGCCACGCGGTGACATAGAAGGCGAAATATTTGCACACTTATAGTAACGATCACGGGACAGAATCTAATGAAGCAGAGTTTTTGATTTCTCCCGGGGGTGGAAAAATGTTGAGGGGTCTCAAATAATATTTCCAGACCCTCAAGAAACTCCCTCCAGCGACCTCAAATACTGAATTCTTTGACACTTATAGTATCAACTATGGAACGGAAACTAATTTAGTCGGAAATTTGATCCCACCCGGGTAGAGGAGAGAATTAGGGCGTTTCGAAGAATCTTTGCCGACACTTCAGAAGGCTCCTGCCCCACTGAGCTGAAAGTAAACTCATAGTATTATTCACGGCACAGAACTTAAATGAGACGGGTTTTCATTCCCCCCTCGGGGGGGGGGAAATCGGGGGGAAAAATTCCGAAAGAATTTCAAAAAGACTTTGCAGACGGTTCAGAATTTCCCCCTGTGATTTAGATGACTGAGCTTTACACATGTGTAGTATTAAATAAGGACAGAACCCTATGTCGACGGATTTTAGATTCTCCCCCCTGGGTCGGACAAATTGGAGAATAATTTCAAATATGTTCCAGGTCTTACAGAGGCCGCTTGGCATCCTAGAAACCTGAAAATTAACCCACTTATAGCAATGACTACGGGACTTAGTTGTTTCAATTTTTGATTACAACGATTTTTTTTTACTATAAGCGCCGCCATACATGAAATGAAACTTATTAACTTACTTAATTAAAATTATTTTGTTAAGACTATTAGTTTCAATGTCTTTGATAGGCTTAACTACTAGTATAAAATAATTTCGTTATGAAAAGGAATATAATTCAAAATTTTATGAAAAACATGCAAAAATACATGAATAAATACATGAAAAATATGCATGAATCAAAGTTTTAATATGACTAAGAAAGAAAAGCATACATCTACATTTCGTAGAAATGCCATATCCTAAAAATATATTCCTTTATGAACACGAGCAAATTTATCGAAATACCACATAATCCAATCACTTAACTTTTTTTTTCATATTTTATATCTATTTTGTATATATCGCTTCTCGTCGGATTCTATCATCGATTTCCTTCCTAGGACACTAGAAGGTCAAAATGATTCTTGTTGCTGTTTGGCGATTGTCCAAATCTCAGACTGCAATCTTTGCTATGTTTTCCAGACTTATGAAACATCTATTAAGGAATATTGAACTGATATTTGCTGTTTTGGACCATAACGTTCCAGTCTCAAACCCTGGCTCGGCTCCAATGTCCGGCAGACACTGCTCAATGGAGTACAACTCATCAGTTGAGGAAGCGAAATGACTTCATAAAAATCTATATGTCTGGGAGTAGTATACAATTTACGGAATAATGTCTTATTTTGAAATATGCTGTCGCTGATAAATTTCGAATATGTATTTATATAAAGTTTTAAGAAATATAAATTCAAGCTCGTCAGAAATATTTAATTAAATGGTTCAGACAAATTGATATTTTAACAAGAAAAAAATCAATCATGCATAAAGCATTGCTTATAAAACACTTTTGATGCAATTTGATTTAAACATATCTAAAATACGATATATTTAGCGCTGATATATTTTAAATTATCACAGTAATACAATAAATTATTACTAGCTGAATACCAGTTGAAAGCCAACTGTATCACAATAAGCAACCTCTGAATAATGTGAATTTTTTAATGATTCGAATTTTCCAGTAGCCCTTTTTAAACTGTCCACCTATGCACTAAATTTCAAATATCTGTTTCTCTTCTAACAGGGCATTTCTAATTTTTTCAGCCAATTAAACATTTCAGTGTGCGGCATTCCTAAATTAGCAAATATTAGAATGCTGAATTTATTCACTTTGTTACTATCTAACGATATATCATTGCACCAGTTTAAAAGTCTCTATCTTATTGCAAAGTCCGTTTTACTATCATTTTTTCGAACGTTTCGGTGTGGAGTATCCTCCTCTACAGAGCATTTTTGAAAAACTCAATTTTTTCAGAGGATTTTATTGAACGATTGACTTGAGTGCCAAATTGCAAGACTCTATCTCGCATAAAAAGGCTTTCTTCATTTATTCGGCAAATCGAACATTTTTAGCGTATAGCACCCCTAAGGTGTCGCATCATGGAGAACTGAAATTGTACAGATTCATCTTTTGCAACTATCTACAATGACGTCAAATATAAAGTCTGTATCTCATCGCAAAGTGTGTTTTTTTATCATTTCACCCTTCGAACGTTTCTGTGTTTTGAACCTATCCCCTTTGAAATTTTTGAAAACTTCTATTCGTCTTAGGTTTTTTATCAGATGATTGATCCATATGCCAAATATCAAGCCTCTATTACATTGAAAAGGAAGCGTGTCTCAGTTATTCGGAAAATCGAACATTTTGGTGTGCAGTACCCCCTAAAGTGGCAAATATTGAAAATCTGAAATTGCACGCATTCTTCTTTTCCAACTATCTACCCGTACACCAATTTTTATGTCTCAATCTCATCACGAAGCATACTTTTTCTATCATTTTAAGTTTCCAATGTTTTTGTGTGGAGTACCCACCCCTTTTAATGAACATATTTGAAAACGTCATTCTTTTTGGGTTTTCTAGCAGATGATTGGCCCATGTACCAAATATCAAGCCTCTATCACATTTTAAAAGGGGCATTTCTCATTTATTTCGAAAATAGAACATTTTGGTGTGCGGCATTCCCAAAGGTAGAACGTATTAGAAAAATGAAATTGTACACTTCCTTCCTTCTAAATTATCTACCCGTACAACAAATTTGAAACATCTATCTTATTCTGAAGCATATTTTCTTATTAATTCATCCTTCGAACGTTTTTCTCTGGAGCGCCCCTTAAACGAACATTTTTGAAAAACTATATTCGTTTCGTAGGTGTTTTCGTCAAATGATTAGCCCATAAGCAAAATGTTAGGCCTCAATTAAATTTTAAAGGAGCTGTTTCTCATTTATTCGGCAAATCGAACATTTTGGTGTGCGGCAGGTAGAAAATATTGGAAATCTGAAATTGCACACTTTTCTCCTCTTGAACGATTTATCCATACTCCAAATTTGATGTCTCTATTTTATCGCAAAGTATGCTTTTCCATCATTTCATTTTTCGAACGTATTGGTGTGGAGCATCCTCTCTTCAGAAGATTTTCGCAAAATTTGATTTTTCCAGGAGGTTTTACAGAACGATCGACCCGTGCACCCGATTGCAAGTCTCTATGTTTTCAGGAAGTGCCTAACAAAACGTTCAGGAGGACAGACAGACAGACAGACAGACAGACGGACACTTGGCAATTTGTATATATAGATATTTGAAAACTTAAAACTTCCATCGAAAATAATTAACTTTATTCAAATGACGTCATCGAAATAACGTCATCGTCATCCTTTTAGCCTACTCTCTGGCTCTCTCTAAGTAAAAGCAATGAATGTTTCATTCATATTACTTTTATTTCAGACCTATAATCTTGTGTGAAAAAAATTCAGCAATTCTTATACAGCTCATCTTACAATCGCTTGTTTACCATTAAAATTAGTGTATGTTGTAGAAATAATCAAAGTTTGAAGATCATTTGAACTCAAAAATATTGTAATTGCGTTGGCACAGAATATAGATGCGGAACATACGCAAAAAAAGCGGTTTTAGGACGAATGCAACACTAAATATAAATTTAAATCAACTTTTTTTACGATTTTCACAACAGGAAAAAAAGATGGGTCCGTAAGTCCCTCCGAGAGATTGGTGGTAGGGGAAGGAGGGTACGGTTCCTGTAGATACCTCCCCCACTAGATTCCGGTCTAAATTGGGTGGCTCTTCCCGGCCGTCCAAACGGTTACCTTACACCTTTCTGGTAGGTCGGGCGGTCTGTGTCTTAACAACAACAACGCCTTTCTGGTAGGTCAGACGGTCTGGGTCTCAACAACAACATACCAGAATCCATGTTTTTTTTTTCAAATTTTGTAAGAACAATTTTGAAAAATTGGTATCGTGAATCCAGATGATTAAAACTATAGCGGGTGACCCATCACTTTAAAGGGCTTGAAAATTTATTCCGATTTATGCCGTACTTGGCAATGTATCCCCACGGGGAGTAACTTACCCACAAGGGGGGGGGGGGTTAATGGTGTCACGAACAAAAAAACTTGTATCGATATTACTTTGCACAACAATGATCGAAACTATTAAGTCTCGTGATGATTGAGTCATAATTAAATCGATTTCTGCATGGATATGTCAAATTTCGTCCTATGCTGTCATGTTAAAAAAAATGATTATTTCGATGTTTTCGCTCGAATTAAAAGAAATTACATCTAGTTTTAGATTTTAATAACAAATCAGGATAAAGTTTCGTAAAAATCTATCAATACTTGAGACTGCTATCGTGTGCACAAGAAGTTGACCACAGATGGGCGGACATCACACCAAAAGTAGTCAAAATATGTTCAGGACGTTTTAAACATATATTGGCATCAAGATATCGAATTTGAAAATTTTCGTGAAGACAATACTTTCTCAATACTACTTTCTCATGAGGAAGTCTAATTTAGATCGAAAACTATTAAATGTTGCATCCTTTCTGTGAAACTTATCACTTCTCTATAAGCGCAGTATCAGTATATAAGAACACCACATACAACTATAAGGACTAAAAAAACTCATGTATACTAATTCGATCATGCTGAATTCAAATCAATCTAAAATTAGTTATTAACATTTTACAGCATAGTTGAAAAGTGACTTTGTTAGTTGTTTATGACTTTGTTCATTCTGTCTGTCTGTCTGACCGGTCGCACGATAACTGCTGCAAAAATGACTTTATCAAAATGAAGTTTTGGTATGTTGTTCAAACGGTCTGTGGTTCTTATGGGAATATAAATGAATAATAGCACCCAATTAGTTTTTGATTGAACCCGAGTTGGATAAATGAAATACATGGAAACCTATGGGACCTAATTTTTCAAACATTTTTTGAGCGAATTTAATATTCACAAATTGCTTCGAAAGTTTAGGAAAATATTCAAATTATCCCATAAAAATATGAAAAAAATTTCAACAAAATATATTCGGTAGTTTTCTAAATAAAAATTTAAATAATAATGATACCCATATTATATGAAGAGATCACGTGACCCATTTCAAAATAAAATATGGCATCCATCTTGTGCCAAAATTGTGATTTTTATAGTCCTTTTTAATTTATATTTAGTGTTGTATCCGTCCTAAAGCCGCTTTATTTTTGCTTAAATTCTGTGCATCTACATTCAAAAACAACGCAATTACAATATATTTGAGTTTACATGATCATTAAACTTTGATTATTTCTACAACGAAGCCTAATTCTCACTTATGGAGAGTGTAAACATATAAAGATGTAGGATGAGTTGTATAAGAATTGCTGAATTACTTTAACGCAAAATGATTTAACTCTGGAGTCTGCAATATAGCTAATATGTATGAAACATTCATTGATTTTACATAGAGAAGCAGACGGTTTCAAAGCAGACTGTTTCGATGAAGTTTTAAGCATAGAGTGAATTTACTTTTACCTCCAAGGTTTTAAGTTTTTAAATAAAATGAATTATTGTAGTATTGTGATGCATGAAAGGAATGGAATAACAGTGTATGAATGAAATATTTACAGCTTTTACATAGAGAGCCAGGCGATTTATATTTCAATGACGACATTTGAATGAAGTTCATTTTTTTCGATGAAGTTTTAAGTTTTTAAATATAATAAATTAATGAAGTTTTGTGATAATTTTAAAAATATTATCGCTGAATGTATCGCATTTTAGAGATGTCTAAGTATAATTGCATTGCAGTTGGAAAGCGTTTCATAAACAATGCTTTATGCATGATTGATCTTTCTTGTTTATATTAACCCTTGGTACTGGAAAAATAGCCTCTTAAAGTCCGTCCTTTTTTAGCAATTTTTTCTTTTATAATCTCAAGAGTTGTCAATTTGACTATATAATTAATTGTATGGTCAGGAGAATTTAATGCCTGAAGAAATGACAGGAAAACTGTTTTCAGCTTATGGAGTTAGAGAAGAGACCACTGTCATGATTCATCGGACGAAGAAAGTTAATGTTGAGAGGTCATCCCAATTTGAAAATTCAGAATATGAATATTTAAACCATGGAGTTAGTGATTGCTTCCTGCTTTACCTCAACACTCACGTTTTAAACAATGCAGTTAATGCAAACTTTGTTACTTTCCTTATATACATAATGTATAAGGAAAGTATTGTGACGGGGTCGAAAATTCGAATTCGAGTTTTCTTCGGGAGGGCTAGTTTCAAACATCACTGATCAAAAAACAAACATTTCTGAGGTGATGTCTGTGTGTGTATGTGTGTATGTGTGTGTGTGTGTGTGTAAAAGCATGTGTGTGTGTGAAAGCATGTGTGTGTGTGTGTCAGTGAGTCTTTGGAGACGATATTTCACGAACAAATGGAGTGATTCGAATAAAATTTAGTACAAAAATCACAAACCGTGAATACTGGAAGCCTACTGTTTTTATACGTAATCGAATGTTCAGAATCCCCCTAAATTTTTGAGTGCAATTTTGAAAAAATCATCAAAAAATCAAAACCTTTAATAAAGTTCCACAACTAGACATTTCGTATGTAATTTTTCCATAGAAAACGATTGACATAAATTTTAGAACTCTAGCACAAACCGTTCTCGAGATATTGCACCTTTTTCAAATAAATTTATCAAAAAATCACATAAATTAAAAAAAAAATTAACTGATGAGAAACATGTTCACTTTTCATATGTTATATCATGCGATAAATTGGGTGACATCATTCTCGTGGAACTAGCTCGTTCCATTCATGAGAAAAGATACTTTGAGCAATACTTTTGTATTTGAACGCCAATAGTCATTTATCTGCTATAAAAATAATTTAATTCTCCGTCCATAACGCTTGACGAGATTTTGGCAACGATTTTGGTGGAATGTCGCCAACTTAGCGACATTTTTAAATGCTGCCAAATTAACGAAAATCTCGCCAAATGGATAAAAATGATGCTAAATCAATGAAAATGACGACTAATTGTCGAAAATTCAATATCTTGGAAAGAATATAAGTATCTACTATAACAATAACCTTTTTTTTTACTGTAAAAGTAGTGAGGCTGTTCACACATTTTTTAGACGATGTATATTGTATTCACAAAACTAAATTACATAAAATTCTTGTGTTTTAAATGTTCCATTTGACATCCCTTATTCTGAACTATCTTTCGACACCGCAATTTCCAGGATAATAATTCCTTTTGAAGTGTCAGAAGAGGTATTCTATCCCATTCCTCCTGAACAGCTTTCCAGAGTCCTGTAAGAGTTTTGGGACGACGTTTGGATAATGCAGATTTTAAAAGTCCGAAAGCACAAAAATCCATAGGTGATACATCGGGAGATTTAGTAGGGATATCAGTGAAGGGTATGGCCTTGATACCAGTTTTTTGTTCCATTTCTTTTAGGAAATTTACAGTGGATTTTGATGTGTGACTGCTAGCTTTGTCCTGATGGAGTCTCACAGATTGATGGCACTGTGGATAAAGCGATGGTATTTCATTCAGAAAAATTGGCGATAAAATATGTTCCTGATAGTATTTGGAGTTAATCTTGACATTTTTTCCCACTCTCTTTATTTTTAACTTGCCATTATAAGAAAAACCAGCAACAATCATGAATAACTTAGAAAAACTTTCTTTCGATACTTTGAACCATGTACTTAAATTTTTTTCTCCCCTTTTATGATAATAAATGGCTCTTTTTTTGTTGCAATCATTTAAATACACCCATGATTCATCTATTGTGACAATTGTTTTCCATTTTTCTTTGGATAAGTGTTTCTCATATAGAATTCTGCAGCGTGTCCTGCGTTCAGCGATATGATTTGGAAGAAGACGATGCACATTGCGTTTTTTCGCTTTCTTAAGATTTAAATCAACGTTTATCATTTTGTTTACAGTGAACACCGAGCATTTTAATGATTTTGCAACTGTCATTTGACTAGGGGGATTTACTATTAACATTAAACAACGTACCTTTGCAGTAGTCGAAGATGTCCGTTTTTTCCTTGGATACTTGTTTGGAATTTTTGTCCCACTTGAGGCTCCAATTTGACGTTTTTTTCCTTTCCTGTTGACGATATTACCTATCGACGCTTTAGATATCACAAAAGCATGACTCTCGTATCGTTTTTGGATAACTGAGTATGCATATTTCTCTTCGGAAAGAGCATAAATGTAGCCTTCGAACCACTGTTTTGTTAAAAACGCCATTTTTGAATAAAAACAAAACTTTCAAGCCGCAGACGATAATTTTGACTTTTAAAAACATAGTACAATTGGATTTATTTCTTTTGCAGCAAACGATTTTTTATTACCGCTTACCAAAATCGTCTAAAAAATGTGCGAACAGCCTCTGTATAAGGAAAGTCATGTGTTGCCCACATCAGATTTTTTATAGATAGATTGGTAAGAGTATAATTGTGAGACGCATAAAGTTAGAAAGAGTTAGTCTATTTTCTTTCATGATCTGACCAGATCTTTGAGATAAAATGCTTAAGGTATTAAACTTGATAAATTGGTTCGTTAGATTATATTCTAGAATAAATTTATTGCGTTATGTTACGGGTTGGTATAGTACGTGAGTTTTGATAGGGGGTCGTATAAGAAATAGTAATAGTGGATGGTATGTGTGTATGGCTTGCATGTGATTGTGGATATTAGGAGCGGATGGGGGGAGGGGGGAGTTGATGACCACCTGTTCCTGTTTCCTATGCATAGTCGTTGTTTGCTTGGACGGGCGAAGAGCGAGAACTTTGCTGATTGTTTATATAAAACGACATTTTTTGTATTACTTGTGTAGTTCCAAAATCTAGTACCGTGATCCGATCGCTGTTTGTACCTCTATCTCTAAAAGTATGGAAGCTAAATAAGCAAGGGAAGATATTCAGCACTGATAACATAGATCTAATACCTCCTGAATTTTGCATGGCCGACTGTATGTTGCCTGCTCAAGGGCCGTAAATGAAAGTCGCCCTTTATTTCTGCCCCAAATAAAAGAAGACCAGGAACGCAGTCTACAAATAAGCTATTTAATTGCAAAATTATAATTATATATATATATATATATATATATACACATAAAATTGTAATTTGGGCTTCTACCTGCCTGTGTGTTTATATCTTAGCACGCGTGAACTCACTTTTTATTTTACGTGCCCATACTTATTTATTTTAATCAGTTTATTTTTTAAAAGAATACAACTACAATCTACATGATACACGAATGTTGGAACAGCTCAGTGGTTAACGCGCGGCAATTTCACTAGGACAACCCGGGTTCGATTCCCGGCTCTGCCCAAACTGTCCGCGTGTTCTCGCGGAGTACGGGCGCGTTAAATATGTGGGTCCATAAGTCCTTCGTGATGTTGGTGAAAGGAGTTACGGTTCCTGTGGATACCACCCCCACTGGGTTTCGGTCTAAAAAAGGTGGCCCTGTCCCGGCCGTCTAAACAGATACCTTGCATCTTCAGGTAGGTCGGGCGGTTTGGATCGAAGAAGAAGAAGAAGCTACATGATAAAGTCCCAATAACAGCTTGCGAGGTAAAATTCAATACAAAAACATACATAAAGATATCGTAAATACACTAAAATACAGAATATGTTAAACTAATGATTTTCAAAAGCACTTAGGTATGAATAAAAAAACATCAAAATTATCAGTTTAATTTTCGTACATCAAGATTATCAGTTTCATATATCAAGATTATCTTCTTTGAGAATTATTATGAAATTTCAAAAGAGAAAGTCTTTGTGGGCTTTAATATTTATTAAAGCTCATCTTGGAAATATGACTCAGAATTTTTTACATTATACTTTCCGTAAGAAGTATACCGCTAGTAATTACTGAAATAAACTGCAAGACAATTCATTTTCCAATTTTGCATCAAATATAATGACACCTAATACGACCAAATCCATTTTTTTTAAATTATTAACTTAGTTTTAGAGCGCAATTTTACCTTGAAATGGCATTTTTCCATTTCAGAGAACTGAAAAATGTATTCCCAAATACATCTAAGGTTGCAATTCCCTCAGGCAAGTGAACTACAAAGTGAAACAACTTTAGATAGGAGTACCAGCAGCAAATATATAATTTTCGGAGCAATTGCTGTTCTTTATTCTTCAAGAGTTAGTTATAAAGTTTTATTTTGTTGCTCAGCTTTATGATCTGGAACTTTAACATGTACGCTTTGTCTGCCTAAAGGTATGTAAAAGTTTCTGTCTCCAGTTTAAAGTTTTAGGAATTCCGTGAGGCATATGCGATATTTTTGAAATTTTAAAGGTTTGTTGTTTGTTTTTGTGTCGTAGTTCTTGTGGAAGTGAAATTTTTATGAGTTATTTCTTTCGAAATGTGTGTATGTTTATGTTTTGCTTTACGTTGAAAGTTACTGCTTTTTGAATTAGAGCCAAGTTACGACCATAAAAAAAATAAAATTGTTTATATTTAAACAGATAAATTGTAATAATTTGAATAATAATTACATTATTATTATGTATTATCTTACATAGTAGGAGAAGGTTGTTTTTCTTTATTTCTCTCTTACTCTATGTATGTGAGTCTTTTATAGTAGAAAAGCTCTGCTTCAGACAGCTGTGAATTTCAGCATTAACTTAGCTGAACTTTCGTACTACAGATCTCGCAGAGATGTTTAAAAAAATTGAATTATTTGTTTTAGTTATTTTATAGGTTTTTTTTTTATTTTTCAGTTTTTTAATTATTTATTATTATTTATTATCTCACGTAATAGAAGAATATGTTCGCCTTTCTTTTTCTATTTCTGTCTATCTGAGTGTGTGTATGTCTGTCATCTGTAGAAGAAAACCTCAGCTTTGGAAAACCGCGAAATTCGAACTGGGTTAGCTGAGCTCCAGGTACGTCAGATTTTTTTCAAAATTCGAAATAAATTTTTAATTATTTTAAGTTACAGTACAATTTTGAGTAATTTTGCAAGTTGGTTACACAGAGATCAAAAATATTATCACAGAGTTTCCATTTGACATCATCGGAAGGGAATAAAAAAATGTTCTTTCTATCGATTTTTGAACCGAATCAGTAGGACAATTCTTTCATTTTTATTTATTCATTTTTAAACATATAGAAATGTGCATGTTTTAATTTTAATTTTCTAAGTCTGTTGCATCCAAAAACGAAAGATTAACACAATTACCTAGTTTGAATAAAATATGCGTGTATATCTTCGTATTCTAACAAATTTTTAATTACTCTATTTTCTGATTTTCTGTTAACTTTTAACCAAAAGCGAATTAAAGCGGTATGTTGGATTCCGTTCTTTCTCTGGTTAGTTATTGACACCTGAATGTTGCTATGGATAGCAGTGGACATTTGGACGCATGCGTAGCGAATTATTGAGCGCGACTACACAAATACACGCGCCGTTGAAACTAAAATATTCTTTCCTATGCTCTTTGCACAGCAGTTATTTTTACCTATGATTTTGAAAAGCGGTCGAGACGCAACAAATAAAAAAAAATGTGAGTGAATGAAATCAGTAAATCCTTGCTTTTAAATTCTGGACAGCGGCTGGTACATGTTATAGTAACAATATAAATTATATTCAAAACTCATATGGAACTGACGGATAAACGTATTTTAATTTATAAAGTTATCAGGATTAATAACTCATAGTAGAACAATGTTTACTTTATACAGAAACAGAAAATTCAACGTTTTGGTGTAAATGGTGTAAAGATAAAAGATAATGTACTGAAGATCTATAGAGATATTGATGTTGCTAAAACTATGATATAGCACATATCAACACGGTAATAAAATATAATTTACCAAATTATAAATTGTGATGATATGATTTTAGTACAATTCATAGATATGCAAAATAAAAGTTAAAGCTGAACCGTTATACCACATATGTAAGGACTATGCTACAAAAGATATTGTCGCAAGGCAATAAAATTCATAGTTAGGTAACAAATATAAAGCCTATATATCTCTTGATTGATACGCCTTGAAATTTATTAGGGAATTGCCATGTGGAAGCTATCTATCTGCATGCAAGAAGATGACAAAATACGGTTCTTGGGAGAATTAAGACAAACATATTTTCACAGCGACTGAGTTTGTGAAGAAAAAACTGACTTTTTTGGTTTGCCAATATCTAGACGGAAAATACAATTCAAAGGGGTAGGTGGAGCTTCTACAGAAATATTCTTCTCTATAAAAATTACGCGATCACAATAATCAAATAATTGCTCAAAAACTGCTGGAAAACACAATAAAATGAATCTTCGTAAAATACAACATTCGTATACACAGAAACCAATTAGTCAACCGGCTTCAAAAATAAAGAAAAACACCCTTTTTTCTTTAGGGCTGGCACGAAGCATGACTTTACTTATCCATCCCAAGATAGCACACGTGGCTAAAGGTAAGAGAAAAGAGGTTGCCAACTCCGCGAGAAGAAATGAAAAGGGTAAAACCAGACGACTAGCAGAAAACTAGGAACACTGAAAACCACAGAGGGAAATGAAAGAAAATAAGGCAATAAGAGAACAAATAGCAAAACAAAAAGAAACAAATTAATAAGGAGAAACCCAATAAAAAGGAATAAAACAAACCTTTAAACTAGCTGTAAAATATCAGTAGAAATTATAGCAAACGACGGAAAGAAACACAGAGGGAAATGAAAGAAAATAAGGAAATAAGAGAACAAATAGCAAAACAAAAAGAAACAAATTAATAAGGAGAAACCCAATAAAATGGAATAAAACAAACCTTTAAACTAGATGTAAAATATCAGTAGTAATTATTGAAAACGACGGGAAGAAACAAACAGAAGAATATGAAATTCAAACAGAAAGGAACCATATCGATTCGCAAGGCATTCTATCTTTCTCTCTAGCTATGGATGCTGGAATTTTCACATAATCTTTATGACGATGGTAAAAAATGACGTCATTAAAAAATTGTCATGGCTATCGTTGAAATAATAGTGAAAAGTGCACGGTAATAGCACGAAAATTGAAGTAGTGCTTTTATGACTCACACTAACAAATGAAAGAAAAGAGAGTGGAGAACGAAGGTATATTTTACCTTTTTCATGAATCCTATAATAATGTCAAATTTGAAGTGAAGATATTTGGTGGGTCTGCCGCTCAGTTACGCTCTTACTTTTAAAACGTCATGATACTTCTTATCTCAATAAACAAAAATCACTTGTACAAAGGATAAGGAAAACATGAGCAACGTATCCAAGCACAAACAAAATAAAAATGCTGCATACAGCTATTTCAAGAATGCTCTGCATGCCTTTCGTCAGTGTTAGAGAACCAACAAACCCGAAGTCAAAATGAAAAAATTGACACAAATAATCGGGGTGTCGTAGCATTGCAGAACACTAGTCATTAAGACCATTTTATCTCCTGTATCATTCTTTGAATCTTCATCATTTTTACATTATTTTAGTGACCATTATGATGCTGTCTAAATTTTTATTTTGCATATTTTATTTAGCCGACGACCCCAATGGATTTGATACTCATTTGGGTTTGACAGTTTAGGAGGTTGGCTCAAATCTGAAATAACATAAGTAAATTTAGAAGTTTAAGGGGAGGCCAATGAAGCCGAAGTTAAAATGACTAAAAAGGCATAAATAATCGGGGCATCGTAGCATTGCAGAGCACCAGTCATGGAGAGCATTTTATCTCCAGTACCATTCTTGAATCATCATAATTTTTTTACAATATTTTAATGACTATTATGATGGTGTCAAAATTTTTATTTTGCAAATTTTATTTAACCGAAGTCCCCGGTATTCGATATTCGTTTGGATTTGACAGTTTAAGGGGTTAGCACAGATTTGAATTAACTTAAGCAAATTTAGCAGTTTAAGAGAAGGATACAAAGATAAGAAACGGGGGGTATATATATCTAAGTCGTGGATTGAAATTCCATCAGAAAGAGCGGAACAGAGAGAAGAAATAAGTACAGACCAGCCAATCTGAACTAAGAAATAGCAACACACAAGACTGGAGTTGCCCGACAAACAACACGAAATGTCCCAAAAAGACGAAAAATGCCCAAATAAAATTAAATGAATCCCAAATCCAACAAGGCGAAAAAATGACGAAAATGTCCCCAAAAGTTCCGAAAAATGGAAATGTCCCCAAAAGACGAAAAATGCCCAAATAAAATTAAATGAATCCCAAATCCAACAAGGCGAAAAAATGACGGAAATGTCCCAAAAAGTCCCGAAAAATGGAAATGTCCCCAAAAGACGAAAAATGCCCAAATAAAATTATATGAATCCCAAATCCAACAAGGCGAAAAAATGACGGAAATGTCCTAAAAAGTCCCAAAAAATGGAAATGTCCCCAAAAGACGAAAAATGCCCAAATAAAATTAAATGAATCCCAAATCCAACAAGGCGAAAAAATGACGGAAATGTCCCCAAATGTTCCGAAAAATGGAAATGTCCCCAAAAGACGAAAAATGTCCAAATAAAATTAAATGAATCCCAAATCCAACAAGGCGAAAAAATGACGGAAATGTCCCAAAAAGTCCCGAAAAATGGAAATGTCCCCAAAAGACGAAAAATGCCCAAATAAAATTAAATGAATCCCAAATCCAACAAGGCGAAAAAATGACGGAAATGTCCCAAAAAGTCCCGAAAAATGGAAATGTCCCCAAAAGACGAAGAATGCCCAAATAAAATTAAATGAATCCCAAATCCAACAAGGCGAAAAAATGACGGAAATGTCCCCAAAAGTTCCGAAAAATGGAAATGTCCCCCAAAAGACGAAAAATGCCCAAATAAAATTAAATGAATCCCAAATCCAACAAGGATAAAAATTGTTTAAATGACAATGATGTCCAAAAAAAGAGTCTCAGAGGTGAAGAGATGGAGAAAATATAAGGAAAATGAAAAAATAAAGTACAGGACATCCAGCCAGTTCGTGGGAAAAAATGAAGTACAGGACAAATCATTACCTAAATTACTAGAGTTTTGCTGAGTATGGAAGGCTAAAAAAATTAAGATCATAAGTCAGCATGCATTTTTGTATATTCATTGCAGAATAAAGCTGAAAACGTTGTTAAAAGTAAAACAATGCTCAGCGTCTGAAAATTTAATAAATTTCTGTTTTCTGGCATGATTTTCATGTTCATTAATACGAAATTTACAAGCACGTTTAGTTTAACCAATATAAGAAAACACTCCTTAAATTTTTGAGAATCGTTTTAGAAAATTTGTATACAATGGATGTGTAAGCAATTGAATGAGGTGTTATTTTACTAGAATTGCCTTAAAAAATATAAATGTTCTTGAAACTAAATATTTTCATTTTAAGACTTAGTTCTATCATATTATTATTGTGCAATTTAATTTATTTTTTCTATCAAATTTTCAGAGTGTTGCAAATACGTTTCCTAAGACGTGCCGCAATTAACGGATTTATGTGGACCAATAGAACTCGTTGCACTATTTTTCCAATTTGAACTAAATATTTAATTTAAATTACAGCACTAAATTATTACCAAGCAAAACTCTGTAATACTGCAGAATATTAAATATGCTCTCATGCATTTATTTTATAGTGTAGTGATATGAAACGAGCAAAATATTTGACAAAATTTGAAAATTCAAACGTGTGCTAAAAAACGCTAAGAATCTACGACGGTAATAACAAGTTGCTAAGTACCATGACATAAAATACAATTAAAGCACATACCTGACAGCATTTTCTTATTTTTCGTTGAAAAATCAAGATCAAAGAATTTCTTACCTGAAATTAAATAAGGAATTTATATGTTACATTTCAATATGTCACATTTCATGAAAAAGCTCTGAAGAACTTTTGAAATTATAAAATTAAAACACAGTATATAGTTTACTCTCTTTTATTATTATGTCATTTCTAAATGCATATAGACACATCATTAAACCTAAATTACATTAACATAAAGTGCATTCACCATAATTATTTTTTGTATTTTCAAAGATATATTTAAATATGAAATTTTTAAATGAAACGCACTACTAAGCAATACACTGGTGTCCAAATGCAATGCATCTATAATACTAAACAAAGATGTATATTTGTCTGTCCGTCTGGCTTTTGTGGCGGAAAATCTAAACATCGTGCAATCTCGACGTTTATTAGAGTGGTACCCCAGATCCCAAGAGAAAAACCTAGTTGTAATTATTTAATTAAATTTAGTTTTTCGGTTATTATATTTTAAGGTGCCATTTTGCTTTGTTTTCACACAATATGGTTCACTAATGATCAAAAATATTAATGCAGAGTTTCCATCTTAACACCATCTGGAAAACCAAAACATTGTCTTTCAAAGAAACTTTAAACATAATTTGTATTATCGATAAAGACGAATTTTCGTGAATTTTTAAATATATACTTTTCTTGCCTTAACGACTTAATCGATTTCATAATTGAAATATATAAAATTTGACTTAACATCTGATCTTCATAATTTTACAGCAGCTCCTTTAAATATTACGCACTACTTCTAAATAAAAAATGTTGTTCTTGGAAACAAAATTCACAACTTTCAGTACCTTTTAAACCCCAGTTCTCATCACAATAGCTGTAGATATGAGTATGGGTGCGTTTGCTAAACATGTTTTCGCGTAAATTTATTTTAATCAGTATTTGACTGATATTAAATTCTAAATATCGGACAGTACACATAATCTGCATACATAGCACATAATCTGTATAAATAACACATAATCTGCATATATAGCACATAATCTATCACTAAAAATATACATTTTTACTTACTACCAACTATCGAAAGCTTTTACAAACTCACCAATTACATCCATGCTCTTAATAAATTTTATATTCATCCAAAAATTTTTGAGAATTTCTTAAATTTGTCAAATTTTGCGTTTTTGCTCCCTTATCAAGTAAACTATCGTTATGTTATTTTTAACCACGAAGGTGTAATTTTTACGAACAATATTCTTTACTGTTGAACTTGAAAAATAGCGCTCAAAAGTATAGAGGACATTTTTTATTACTTATTCGAATACCCTAAAGATGAACGACGACAAAATTCTCAGCCACCGTTATTGTAATAAAACGGTTAATATCTGAAGTCAATATTTAATGCATCAATTAACACTATTTGTAAGGAAAACTTGATCAAAGTATATAGACACAAATAACACAATAATGCAGCATACAGCTGTTTCGAGGATACGCTGAATCCCTTTCGTCGTGCGAGAGAACCAACGCCCCGAAGTTTTCACAACATTAAAATGTTAAGTTTCATGATAATTAAGCCATAAAACCCCCACTTTATGCCTAATTATGTCAAATTTTGCTGCCGTGGTAAATAAATATAAAATTTCGAAATTTTCACTTAAATTTCAGAAAATCCTATCTAGTTCTATATTTCACGTTAAAAAAGCCGGATATAAAATTTCTTGAAAATCCATTAATACTTATGTCAGCGATCGCGTACACAAAAAATCGACCACAGTAATTCGGACATCACTCTGAAAATAGTCAAAACGTGTTCAGTTGGTCCTGAAACATATATTGACAGCAAAATCGCGAAATCAAAATTTCGTGAAAACAACACTTTTCTCTATAATATATAGCAGGAGAAAGTGAAAATTGCAGTGAAAAGCGCACAACAATATACAATAAATGTTATGTAGGCTTGTGTTTACAATACTTTCTATCCTTCCGCATAAACAAAGACGCATATCATATTTTACTGTCATTCTCTTTTCCGGACAGTCTGTATTTAGTAAGGCATTAACGTTCTAGTAAATACTTTTATTTGATGTGTCTTCTTCATGTTCGAAACATATGCTCTGAAAATTTTACTTGCATTTTTTTTAAATGTTAGGTCAAATATGTGCTAAAGTAGCAAAAAGTCGAAGGCATTTTAAATCTAAACGTTAAAAACTTTTAAAATTACTTTTAATGTAAAAATATCTCGGACGTATCGTCCAGGAACATGAAGTATCCCTGTACCGTATTTTGCTGCTGTCCGTGGCTTTTCATTTTCGTTACAGATGCCGCACGCATAAACATCTTATTTTATTATTTAAGAATGATCTATCTATCATCAATGTTTTCCTTGTATAACTGATTTTATTTTTAAACTGAAGAAACCTTTAAATTGAACTCAAGTCAAAATTTACCCCAAGCCTGTGTTGAACTATGTCAAGTGCTAGTTCATATAAATGTTTAAAAATTGAAATAATGCAAAAAGAACATGGCATGTTGTAGAAAATATACCTTTGTCAAACTAATTATTTGTTCCAAGTTCCAAAATATTCGCAACTCGTTCTGTTAGTCGATAGTATAATTATAACTGAACTCTATTTTTACAGAATATATTATTACAGTTTAAAGGAAAACTTTACATAATTTTTCTAATGTGTTTAAAAGAACAATTTGAAATGTTCAAAAATACTTTAAACTACTCCGAATTCAATTAATTAAACAATTTTAATACCGATTCTTTAATTATTCGTCCTTGTATATTATTCATTTTTATCTCATTACCATATACATAATACATATTTAAATAATTCAATTCTATTAACCATTAAACTTCATTAATTGCACTTATTATTATTGCTCTTAAAAATGCATTCATGTCATCTGTGGTTAACAGATAAGAATAAGTAGTCTCAAAACGAAAAAAATGCACAGAAAGTGCCAATCTTAAGTAAATTAAACAATTATCTGCTTTTGTCGTTTTTATGTTATCTTCAAAAACGTGTTCATATCTGTCATGCAGAGAATTGAAAATAAATGCCCACTTATGCGAAAATTGCTGTACACTTAATAGCGATTTCTAATTATTAACAAATAATTTAGAAATGTGTGTTAAGAGCTTTATTTTTTATGATAGTTGAGTTCATAAGCGGGAGAGAGATTAGAATAATTTGAAAATTACACTTTTATTTTATTTAAACACTTCTGCATTGCTTTTGATTTTATTTTCTTCAATTTTAAATTAGACATAGATAAAATATGTACTTACACTATTAAAACGCATCCGACCCTATGCGTGTATATGTGTCTCAGTCTGTCTCTCCAGCTATTTACGACGCAGTTATTGGGTTTAGAAAGTATAGGTTTGTCTTGAATGGAAGATATGGCTCTTAGAATAAAAGCTAAATCAGCAAAAATGGAAAAAAAAATAATACACTTTTAATTATTTGCAAAACAACTTGGAAAAAAATTCAATGTCAGCCATCTTAGTTTCTGTAGGTTTAAAATTCAAATGTTGTTTTACGAAAGCGCAATTTGCTTCTTAGACCCAGACCGTTAAATCTACACGAAGGTGTAAGATATCTGGTTAGACGGTCGGTAAGTGCCACCCAATTTAGACTGAACCAAGGGGAGGAGGAATCCACTGAGACCGTACCTTCCTTCCTTTACCACTAACCTCTTGGAAGGATTAGCGCACTCGTATATTTAACGTTCCCGTATTCTACGTAAACACAGGGACAAATTGGTTTGAGCTGGGAATCGAATTCAGATCGTCTGCGTGCAATCATCGTTCGTTTAACCCTGGGTTGTCCCACCTCCTCAATTTGTCTTCAATGGGAGGTGCAAGTCTCGAAATAAAACTTATCAAAAATAATATTTAAAATATATTAGCTTTTTAATTATTTGCAATTAACCGCCATCCCCATTTTAATCTGCTTCGCTTTATTAATTCAAAATTTGTGGAGCGAAGTTAATATACGATGTTATCGTCAGTCGTACAGAAGAAGCGTACCAGCAACCGCTGTTTAAATGAGTGAAAGTTCAGCTCAAACCTCTACCGAGTATGTTTGTTTTTGTCCATGGATTAAGGAAGCAGAAAGTTTTCTTTCGCATCCAGCCAAGCCAGGAACAGGGTAATGAGGTCGGCCGAATCTGGACAGACAACCCGCCGAGTCTCGATCCCAGTTGCCGATATGACTAGTAACTGACCACTAAGACACAGTTCCTCTACGCCACCTCGAAGCGTCTTCTTCATGAAGACCAGGTACACATCCTGGACAATCCACCGCTTAATTTTGCCCCCTTAGGAGAGGCTGTTAAAGGCTACCGAGCCAGTGTCCATACGTCGAAACGGCCTCCCCTCTAGGGGAATTTAAATGAATGAGACTTGGCGCTGTTTAAATGGGTGATATTTTCTGATATACTCTGAATAATACAATAGTACAGTAATACAATGATTTTGTTTTGCTTAAAGTTACTCAAGGGGGGGGGGGCGACGTTCTGAGGTAGGTAATTTTATTTTGTACTGTGCATCACCCTATGTTTATGTACAGCGTATATATCTATATTTTCAGTTCTATTGGTTCTTATCATTAGGAACCATTGATGATTCCCATAATTGGCGATGTTGCTTTTCAAAAATTAGTCTGTTGAACTCGTAACAGTGAAAAAGTGACATTTAAAAGGCGATTGCTGTCTATTAGTACCGAAGTTAGTTTCATAAACAAGACATGATGCATTTTGAAACAAAGTTAGAGTAAGTTGGTGGCATTTACATAATTTTATAATTTAATAAAAGTGCCAAATATAATTTTAAATATTCCAAATACAGTTTTAAAAATATCGCTAATTTTGAAAATTATTTCACTGTGCATCTAGACTGAACCTCTATCTTGGATAAGATGGGAAGTCTCCCTCAATAAATCTTCGGAGTGTAAGATTTAACAAATTATTTCTATCAGGAGGTGCAAAGACAAACAATTTATAATAATGGTATATTTACTGTGATGATTTACATATTACTCAAAGAAACGAGCAATACCACTTTGCGCTCGTAAATATAATTGCATGGTGCTCAAGCCACCAACTCGATCCCGGACAGAAATTCACAAGGAAAGATTTAGCAAGATTCTTGGATCAAGACCTGCCTCATTCAAACACCTAGAGTTTTTTGGATCATTAAAGTTTAACACCCCTTGAGGTCGTGACCAAACATCTCATTGATCGAAGCAGGCCATAACGAATATTTACCGTGATAATTATCCTCTGGACCACTTGTATAATGATTTTATGCGAGTTCATATATTTTTCCTTCGAAACAAATCTATCCTGGACTAAAATGCCCGATGATAATCTTTGATCAAGACATTACCCGATCTAATTTGAAATTCTTGTCATACTCTATTTGTACACCTTGTATTTCTTGGGTGCAGTCACAGCATTTTTTTCACAGTGACGTATTATCTACGTCACACTATGACTTTGGGACGTCACAGGACGTTGCAGTACGTCTCGGCAATACAATATTGAGGTCACAGCGAAGGCATTTTGGTCATTTTCATGGTCGTATGTGACGTCTCATATTAACTTGTTCGTGACGTTGTAATTGCCATTGCAATATCGTCGCATTGTTACGTGTTAATTAAATTGTGGAAACGTCAGAGAATATAGTCACAGTGAAGTTACAAAGTTACTAATGCGTAACGTCGCATAGAAGTCACAAATATGATGTCACATTGTGACCCAGGTGTCACGTGACCACAAAGTCACTGTCACACATGTGACGATCTTTGCTGTGAGGGAGAGTACTATATTAGTCTGTAGGTGCATTAAAGTTGCAAACACCCCCGACAGCATGGTCAAATATACCATGAGGTCATGAGGCACATTCACCGTGGTAACACTCCTCTTGACCACATGTATAAGGATTTTCTGCATGATTATATATATATATATATATATATATATATATATATATATATATATATATATTGCGAGATAAATTTATCCTGGACGGTAATGAAGTGGTGGACCATTAAAAGAGTAATGAAGACTAACTCAACGTGTATTCTGCAGCGGTACTGAAGCAAACAAAAAAATCCTGTCATCTCAGGCTGGATACATTTCTGAAAACACTCCAAATAAGCAGATATATATAAATCCATATTTTATTTAATTTTTAAATTATTGAAAATAGGATAAAAGCATGTATTTGCTATGACATTACATTAATGATTCGGAAATGTTTATGAAAACTAGAATACACGTTTCTCAGTTAATAAAAATATTCTATTGACAAAAATTTCAGATATAGTCTATAAAGATAAGAACATATCGGTTAATTCAATGCTATCTTCAATATTTATATCCTCTCGCGATAGTCAATTAGAGCTTAAATACCCCAAATCTAATCGTAGCAATGTAACATATTTTTTGAAGAAACATGAATGGTAATCAACCTTAAAAGGAGTGTTAAAAACTAGACTTGCCACTTAAGCATGTATGTATCAAAAAACAACTTTCTGACAATTTTTCTCCCATTTTGGGATGGTCAGTATATTAGCTAAACTTTATAGTTGAGTTATTTTGTTAATGGGTAGATTTATCCTATTTCTGAAACATTTTGTACATTGCTGGATGTCGTACGGCGTGCACGACATTTTGTAATTTCAATTACGGATGCCAACCAAAATAATGAACTATCTAAATGCTGCAGAGGGAGCCAATGAAAACACATGCATACATAAACAGTGGTCATCCCCATCTGCATCAACAACGAATGGTAGATGTGGTAGGGAAGCAATGGGAAAAAGAAAAAAGCGCCCCAAAGCCGTATTCCAAAAAGTTCAGTCGACTTCAAATTTTCGAACGAGCTAACATCATGTTTCTTGGCTTTTGTGAAAAACGGTATATTGGACGTGAGCGATAAAATGGACGCTTGTTGCAGTTATGAGATGTGCAACAGTTTCGTACATCATTGAGATTGCACGAATACGTACTTAACACAAAGAGTAGAGGTAAAGCACCTTTCAATTTGTCACTAATTAGCACGGAAGGCACACACTTTTATCGATTATTCAAATAACGAACAATCAGTTCGTAAGAGTAGATTCTATTAACGAGTTCTTAGATATTGAATTGAAAGAACTATTTTGAGTATCGATTGCTTAAAAGAAACTGTTGTAAAAATATATGTCCATTTTATTATGTGTGTAAATATGTATTAATGAAATATTGTCAGTGTTATATGTCTTTTAATAATAGATTTAATAATAGTATCATTACTCAAGATACAATGGATATCTATAACTTAAAACATTAAAATAAATTGATCAATTAAGTCAAGTGTATTTATTTATATTTTGTGTGTTCGTCTCTCCAGTTTGAAAACCTGGGGCTTACATGCTCCACCCCTAGCGACGGCATCATAGGTAAGTCCTATAGTGGTAATTTTGATAAGGACAATTTTACCTTATGACACTGGATAAACAACGAATTGAAATTGCATTGCCTACTAATTTTCGTGCAGTCTTGTACCACTTAGATGTAAAACGCTAGAGGCTAAATTTTTTAGTACAGTGATGGGATATATACAGGGTAGCCATAATTAAAGTAGAGGTGTTTAGAGCCCGATTGTGAGAAAACTCTTGAGCCAAACTCAACCAAATTTGCAGTAAATACTATTTAACCCAGGGGGTTTTGATTTCTAAGAGAACAAAAAAAAATAGTTCGGATTTTTGCCGCCGCGGGCCAAAGTAGCGCTGTAAGGCCCATTTTTGGAGTAAAATAGGCATAGGAAGTACAGAAAGTTCCGTCAATGCTGAGAGGTATCGAACAATGCTGCTGAACTTTGGTATTCCGCAACTTCAACAGCAGGCTTACGGCCCTACTGTGCTGATAACACCGGTTCTCGTTAGATCATCGAAGTCAAGCAACATCGTGCGCGGTTAGTACTTGGGTGGGTGACCACCTGGGAACAC
Source organism: Amaurobius ferox (assembly GCA_951213105.1). NCBI lineage: Eukaryota > Metazoa > Arthropoda > Arachnida > Araneae > Amaurobiidae > Amaurobius > Amaurobius ferox. The sequence goes on along the minus strand of OX578143.1, from coordinate 123,420,897 downwards.
CGCGTACTGTTGGCACATTTCGGACGCGATAGCCCGGTGGTTTGCGCGCTGCATTTGCACGCTGCTACAACTGCCGCCGTGTTCATGCGGAGTACGATCACGTTAAACATGTGGGTCCGTAAGTCCTTCCAAGAAGTTGGTGGTAAGGGAAGGAGGGTACGGTTCCTGTGGATACCTCCCTCACTGGTTACCGGTCTAAATTTGGTGGCACTTCCCGGCCGTCCAAACAATTACCTTACACTTTTCTGGTAAGTCGGACGGTCTGGGTCTCAACAACAGCAACTTCAACAGCGTGGATGTCTTGAATCTACGATATTTATGCAGGATGGAGCACCCCCTCTTATTGGACTGCATATACAAAGTCCTACGACAGCATTTTACAAACAATCGAAACAGTCGAGCGTTTCCTCTGAAGTGGCCAGCCCCTTCGCTTGATCTGACCCCTTGTGATTTTCGGTTGTGGAGTCATGTAAAGCGCTTGGTATACCAAGGAAATGTGGATAATTTAGCCATTTTGAAGGACCGAATAACATTGCACGTCAGATAAATCAATGGGGATCTGCTGCATTCTGCAATAAAGAATGCTGCTCAGAGAATTCACTTTTTGGAACATAAGCAAGGAAAACAATTGAATCACACATGTAAATGATGCCAATATAAAAATTAATGCCATACGTATGTAAATGTAAGATGCAAATATAAATATTAAATGCACTAAATACGTGTAAAATGTAAATGTGATGTTCTTTTCAAACTGCATGTAAAATGTTACCTTTCTGTACTTCCTATGTCTATTTTACTCCAAAAATGGACTGTACAGCACCACTTTGGCCCGCGGTGGCAAAAATCCGAACTATTTTGTTTTCTTATAAAAATCAAAACAATATGGCCTAAATAGTATTTATTGCAAATTTGGTTGAGTTTGGCCCAACAGTTTTCTAACTATCGGGCTCTAAACACCTCTACTTTAATTATGGCCACCCTGTATATAATAGGCTTACTTCTTACGCGCCGTAACGTGCTGACCCTCAAGTTACTGGGTGTCATGTTGTAAGTGCCACGTCGCAACGCATAAAACAGGAATAAATTTGTCAAGTTGCGATGGCAAAATACATTGGAGGCAGAATATATGGTAAAGTGTCGTCTGATACAGTATGCATGAAGTAATACCTGACATAGCCAGGATGAAATCTACTATTCACAATTGCAATAAAACATGGAATAAAATATAATGTGGCAGAATTCGGAAGAATTCTTGAGGCAGCTATATTTCGACAGGAGAAGTGTAAAGCATTATACCTTATATGGTTGCGATGGTGTGAAATTCTGGTTACCCGAGTGTTCATTGGGATGATCTGGTTTTATTCTTGGTTCAAATGATTATGATTTTTGACTAAAGTTTTGTATTCATTTATTTAAAACATGTCAGCACTAAAGCACTATTATGTTACTATAAAATTTAATGTTTTTTTATTAAACTAATTATTTAACCTTTGTCACAAACAGCTTTAACACAATAATAATCTTAAATGAGTGTTTGAATATGCTTTCTATTTCATCTTTCTTGGTATTGAAATTTAAATTCTTATTTAAACTTATAATTTCTCAGTATGACAGGATTGATTTATCTTTCTAAGTCTGAGCTTGCAGAGAGCCAATAAAAGCCGATATATTAAAGCTCAAGTAAATAAAATTACTAAGTCCAATATAAGACCAATCAAAATCATCTACAAGTTTAATTGTTCCAGCGTTCTCCTATCAATAGATATGCAATTTAAAGAAAAATATATCTAAAATTTGAACCTTATTGTTTAAAAAAAACTGTCCTTCTACCTTTTTAAATTCAATTAAGAAAACAATTACTGTTCTTGCATAATTTTAAACTACTTCATATATACTCTAGTGATGATTCTTTAATAAACAATTTTGAACTCCCCATTTATATTTCCTATTAATTTTTTCTCTCATTATTGTAAATAATATATATTCAAATAATTGAATTCCTTCAACCATTCCATTCCTTTAATTATCTTTATCAATCTACGCTTTGAAAACTGTTTTTGAATCAGCTGTGGATGTCAGATGAGTATAAAAGGTAACAAAAGAAAAAAGAGATAAATCGCCCTAAGATAAATTATATAATTATCTTTATCATTTTCATATTATTTTTGGAGACTTCATATCGCTCATGCAGACAATTATAAATAAGTGCTCACCGAAGCACAAAATTGCCATCGTGAACATCCATGTCACCTTGTAATTAAGAAATCTAAAGAAATGTGTGCTAATTTGCGATAAGTGATGACTTTAGTATATTGTTTGTCAATTGTAAACGTAATTAAAAAATGTTGAAAATTAAATGTATGTTTTTTTTTTTTAATTTTCCGTTTTGCTTTTGAAGTAATTTTTTCAATCCAAAGTTAATAATATTGGTACGGGTCATCTGCATCTTAACAATGGAAATTAGTTGAGAGTATTTATATTTTTATGGCAGCTTAAGAAGTAATTTCAAGTGCTTTTTGTAGTTATGAATAATTCAAACACATTAGAAATAGATAAAAACTTTCAAATATCGTACTTTTAATGAATCAGACAGTCCGGTAACTAATATAGTGCTTCTAGAAAAGTCTTTATGGACACCAATGACTTTGTAAGAAAGGAAATGTGTACACGTTAGGTCTATCTTTAGTAAAGTAAACATGCTCGATCTGAAAAAAATGATTTGTTCTACGTAGGTGGTTCAAAAAATAAGTTAACAAGACCTCTTACGGGTGCGCAAATTCGGTGTGTGAATTAAATTCCATGTCTAGATAAAAGAGACGATTCCAGCATTCAAACGCCCGACCACTTACGGCCTCGGTTACACGTGATTTGGTATAGCGTTTCCGATGGAATGTACTGGAACACCCACCCTACAGCCCGGATCTCGCACCAAGCGATTTTTATCTCTTTGGACCGTTGAAGAAGCATCTGGTAGGTCGCTTTTTCGCAACCAATGCAAAAGTTCAGGAAACCGTTGCTGAGTGACTCCGCGACCTGGACCCTGAATTCTTCTATGCCGGTTTCGATAGATTGGTTTACCGATGGAATAAATGCTTCGACAACCATCTTGACTGTGTGAAAAAATAATATGTACCAGTGCCTTGCTAACTTTGTGTATCTCTTTGATTTCGTGAATAAACCTTTTCTCTCACAGGACTTGTTACCTTACTTTTTGAACCACCCTCGTATGTGAATACAGAGAAATAACGGAGTTATATTTCATAATAATTTAACAATAACTGTGAGTCTATCCCATTTACCTATAACAATATTCTACACGAACTATAAGATCATAGACACATCGTCTCTATCCGTCTTTAGAATCAGTCCTTTATTGGTATACGACAAACAGTAATTTATTCTCCAGCGCACCACTAAACCATGGGAAAAATATCCTCAAACATATATACTGTTTTAAGATATGCATTTTATTTCATTCTTAGTTAAACCATTTATCCACAGGAAATTGATTTTTTCCACTCCACCTTACAAATAAGTAAAATGAATGGAATAATAAGGATATTCCAATCATATTCATGAGCCTGGTTTTCACCAGGAGTCTAAATCTATGTTATTGATATTTTGGATCTTTCTGTCATATTTATATCCAACTAGAATATATTTATTCAAAGTTTCTTACGATTTAACATATGTGAAAATTATAACATTATTCGATATCATATAGCATTTTATAGCGTCCACTTTGACCAAAAGATGTTTCAATCTTCTCCCAGCAGCTCAACGGCTTGAACTTTGGACGGCCAGTTCGAAGGTATTGCTGGTAGACCCCCGGTTGGATAGTAAGAACTTTACAATGACGCTTGAATGAGTGAACAGTGCGGGTTAGATGCAATAATAATGACTTTCAGAAAACAAAATTTTCAATTACGAGTGTTCAGTGGACCCTGTAAATTATGATGTCAGTTTCAGCATCATGAATGATCCTTCAGGATATTAGCTTGGATAAAAAACAGAGAATAAGAGGCAGAGATTCGGCACTTTAACCACCAATCTGACTTCGAAGGTGGGGTTAATTCAAAGAGAAAAAATTGCAATAATGCTCCAATAGCTTCCCAAATAAAGCTTCGACTGGACAGCGAAAATATCTGTGGTTCGTTTCCTGTCCGGAACAGTTTAACATTTAACTTCAGATAATGATAATAAAAATTTAATTATTTCCCCCCTAAGAAATATGATTTTTTAAGAACTTATTATTTCATTATTTTAAATTATCCATATCAAATTTGGAAAATAAATTACATCTTGATTCAGTTGCATACTACAAAAAAAAAATGTTAAGTTTTTGGTCCACTTGTATCAAAATGAAGATTCCCTTTTAATAGCAAAATTTATTTTTGCACCATTTCCTATCCTTTTCCAACAATTCATTAAACACACTCGAAAATATATGGATTTAAAAATATGTTTTTAAATAAAACAGATTATTTAAAATAAGAATGAATTTTCGGCAGCAAAGACATCAGATCAAAGATGCTTGGAACCCATACCCGAATTATAAGAACAGAGGAGAAGCTAGCTTTTGCTCAGTGATTATAATGTCGGTCTTGTAAGCAAAGGGTCCCTGGATCGGGGCCCGGCGACACCTAAACGCCACAATGATGACTGAACGTTTGAAAAACGCAACCTTCCTCTCTAACGATCTCACCTTCCAACACGAGATGGCAGCACCACACGGAGTCAAAAGCCTTAACACTCCCTTCCTAGTTGACCACGACTGACCGTCACGCCCGAGGCGTCACATCTCCCGGCCCACTTCAGCCCCTCAACTGCATTTCGGGGGGACACGCGGGGGTTTTCTCAGCGGCCCCCCTCCTCGCCGAAATTAGACCGGGGCCTTTATCAGGTGAGGGAGTTTTCGGCAGCAAAGACATCTGATCAAAGATGTTTGGAACCTGTACCCGAATTATAAGAACAGAGGAGAAGCTAGCTTTTGCTCAGTGATTATAATGTCGGTCTTGTAAGCAAAGGGTCCCTGTTTCGGGTCCCGACGACTCCCAACCGCCACAAATTAAAAATATAAAAAAAATTAGAGGATACGTAATCATGTATTCTGTGGTAATCTTGTCAAACCATTCAACTACAGGTAGGTCTTGCAGCTCAAGGGAATTCTCCTTTGAGTAGAATATCTGCATTTTCGATTCTATGAATTTTGTAAATGGTCGTATTGTAAAAGAAAACAGATTTTTGCAAATTTTTCTTTTACACTATAATCGATAAAAATGTTTGGCAAACCTTATTTTGTAAAATAAATTGTTGTTTGCAGTTCATTATCAATGTTTAAGAATATTGGTAATTTAAAATAAATCATTTGTAATACAAAAATCGGGCCATCCTACGAATATCTGGAATTATCTAGGGAACTACTGGGGCATTATTTCAATTTCTTCTCTTTGAATTAACCCCGTCTTTGAAGTCAGATTGATGGTTAAGTGCCGAATCTCTGATTCGTATTCTCTGTTTCTTATCCACGCTAATATCCTGGATGATCATGATGCTGAAACTGACATCATAATATTATTATTATTTAGTAATATTATTTGTAATAGTTACTTACAACTAATATTGCAAGCAATATTACTAAATGAAATAAATGTTACTTTAAAAAAAAAAAAAATAAATAAATTGAATTTCAAATTGTGTTAATTCTGGTTACTTTCCTTATATACATAATGTATAAGGAAAGTATTGTGACGGGGTCGAAAATTCGAATTCGAGTTTTCGACAGGAGAGCACGTTTCAAGCTATTTTGAGGTGATGTCTGTGTGTGTGTCAGGGAGTCTGTGGAGACAATATCTCACTAACGAATGGGGCGATTTGTATAAAATTTGGTACAAAAATCACAATCCGTGAATACTGGAAGCTTATTGTTTTTAAACGGAATCGAATGTTCAGAACCTCCCTAAATTTTCAAATGAAATTTTGAAAAAATCATCAAAAAATCAAAACCTTTAATAAAGTTACGCAAATAAATATGTCTTATGTAATTTTTCCCTAGAAAACGATTGACATAAACTTTAGAACGTTAGCATGAACCGTTCTCGAGATATTGCTCATTTTTCAAATAAATTTATCAAAAAATTCCCATAAATTAAAAAAAATATATTAACTCTTGAGAAACATGTTCACTTTTCATGTGTAATATCATGCGATAAATTTGGTGACATCATTCTCGTGGATCTAACTCGTTCCATTCACGGTATTTTAACGGCAATTGTCATTTATCCGCTGTAAGAATAACTTATTTCTCCGTCCTTAACGCTTGCGACGAATTTAGCGGAATGTCGCCAACTTGGCGATATTTTTAAATGTTGCCAAATTAGCGAAAATCTCGCCAAATGAATAAAAATGACGCTAAATCAATGAAAATGACGACTCATTGAAGAAAATTCAATATATTGGAAAGAATATAAGTATCTACTATAAGAATAACATTTTTTTTAACTGTAAAAGTAGCAAATTCATTGCATTTTATAAGGAAAGTCATGTGCTGCCCACATCAGATTTTTAAATATTGTTACGATATATACTCTGGAACCGTCGGTGTATTCGCAGTATATAATAGTGTGGCCAAATTTCTGGATAACAAATGATTTAATGTAAAACACCAATAATCTTAAACAGATATAATGAACTGCAAACAACACTTTTTCTTACAAAACAACTACCAAATGTAATAAAACAGCAATTAAACTCTCAACTAATTCACAAAAGATTATGTTCTTTAAACACTAACTTATTTCAAAATTCAATTTTATCATATCGTCTTAACTCAGTCTAACTAGACTATAACATACTTAATACATGCTGCGGAATGATCTTAAAAAATCTACGTAATCTTTGAAATTCCTAACCAAACTGCAAGATTCGAGGTTTCTAAAAAGTTCCTAAAAGTGCTCGAGTTGGTGATATGTCGCCAATTTTGTCTCCAAAATCAAGCGACCCGAACTTTCAAATAATACGGTAAACTCCCGATTATCCGCGAAGTTTTCCGCGATTTTTTTTTTTTCTTTTTTTTTGCGACGATCATTTACGGAATGTAGAGAAATAAATACGCAACACGCCTTTCATGAACAACAAATGCAAAATCTATTTTTAGAGCAACTATCGGATTGTTCCTATTAAGTCCATAAAAGTGAAACATATTGTACTGCATAATATCCATATTAATTCAATGCTTTGTTATAAAAAAATGTTTTTCTCCGGGAAAAGAAATATGCCGTAAAGATATTTCAGGTCAAAATATTTCAGGTTGTAACAATATTTTATCAGTTTATTAGAATATGTTTTTAAACTAGTAAAAATATAACTATTGAAATATTTTCATTTCTCAGTGGCATCAAAGTGAAACATATTGTGCTGCATATTATGCATAATATGCATATTAATTCAATGCTTTGGTATCAAGAATGTACTTCTTGGGGACAAAAAATATGAAGATAATTCAGGTCAAGATATTTCAGTAACAATATTTTATCAGTATATTAGAATAGATTTTTAAACAAAGAAAATATAACTATTAAAATATTTCCAGTTTTCAGTGGCATAAAAATGAAACATATTGTACTGCATAATATGAATATTAATTCATTATCTCGTTATAAAAAAAATTTCCTCAGCGACAAGAAATATGCCGCGAAAATATTTCAGATCAATATACTTAAGATTGTAACAATATTTTAACAGTATAAGAGTATTAGATACACTTTTAAACAAGTAAAATAAAATCTGATGTGGCCAACACATGACGTTCCTTATATAATGCAATGAATTTCCTACTTTTACAGTTAAAAAAAATGTTATTCTTATAGTAGATACAGGGTGTTTCTGAAGTCGCGCAACCCACATTTCGGCTGATATCTCTCATAAATGTAAAGACAGATGTTTGAATTTCGCGTTATTTATACACCATATAATGCACAATAGATGGCGTTGTTAGTGCAGAGTCAGTTTACATTGTTCTAAAATGGCGATCAGTTTACCGGAGCGTGTATTTATTGTGGAGCATTATTTAAAGACTAATTCTTAGAAAACTGTTCGTTCAGCGTTTCGGAAACATTTTGAAACACACAATGTGCCGAATAAATCATCGATACTTCATGTAGTCAAAAAATTCAGGGAAACTGTTTCTGTTAATGACCGACGACAAAGTGGTAGGCATAATCTGAGTGCGCATGAAATATCCGAGATTGAAGCAAGCCTACAGTGAAGCCGCAGAAAAAGCGTTCGTAGGTTATCATCGCTGAGTAGAGCTGTCCTTGGCAGCAAAAGGTTGTCATTTTCAGCATTTGTTGTAACGCACGATGTTATGCAGACATTAAACTATTTACTGTGAATATTTCATATTCTTTTCTTTTTTGTATTGGGAAATATCAAACGAAATGTGGGTTGCGCGACTTTATTCTTTCAAAGATATTGAATTTTCTTGAATTAGTCGTCATTTTCATTGATTTAGCGTCATTTTTATCCATTTGGCTAGATTTTCGTTAATTTGGTAACATTTAAAAATGTCGCCAAGTAAGCGACATTCCGCTAAATTCGTTGCCAAAATCTCGCCAAGCGTTATAGACAGAAATAAGTTATTCTTACAGCAGATAATTGACTATTGGAGTTCAAATACAAAAGTATTACTCAAGGTATCTTTTCTCGTGAATGGAACGAGTTAGATCCACGAGAATGATGTCACCCAATTTATCGCATGATATTACATGATATTACATATGAAAAGTGAACATGTTTCTTAACAGTTAATATTTTGTTTTAATTTATGGGACTTTTTGATAAATTTATTTGAAAAATGTGCAATATCTCGAGAACGGTTCATGCTAGCGGTCTAAACTTTTTGTCAATCGTTTTCTAAGAAAAAATTACATAAGAAATATCTATTTGCGTAACTTTATTAAAGATTCTGATTTTTTGATGATTTTTTCAAAATTTCACTCGAAATTTTAGGAGGGTTCTGAACATTCGATTGTGTTTTAAAACAATAAGCTTCCAGTATTTATGAATTGTGATTTTTGTATCAAATTTCATTCGAATCGCTCCGTTCGTGAGATATCGTCTCCACAGATTCACTGACACTCACACACACACAGACACCACCTCAGAAATGTTCGATTCGTGATCAGAGTTGCTTGAAACGTGCTCTTCCGTCGGAAACTCGAATTCGAATTTTCGTCCCCGTCACAATAATTTCCTTATATATTATGTATATAAGGAAAGTAATAACAATTTAAATATTTCCGATTTTCAATAGCATAAGAATTAAACATATTATCCTGCGTAATATGCATATTAATTCAATACTTCGTTATATAAAATTTCACTAGATAAATTCTGTATAATAACTTTGTATTTCTCCGTTCATAATACTGCATAATACGCCTGCTGGCATCTCATACATTTCTTAAAATTCCTTATACCATTACATAACAAATCGTAATCTATTAGATGCCGTGACTCTAAAAATGAATAAAGTATTTTCAAACTCAAGAACTTTTTTCAAAGATATATCCTTTCCATGCTCATTTCCTTCCATTTATCCTCCAGAAATTGATTTCGTCTCCACTCCATATTACATTCGAGGAAACTAATGAAATAATATGAGCATTGCGTTTATTTTCGGCCGTGCGTTTTCAATCAGCCATTGGAGTTATTTCATTGATTAATAACTATGAATGTTACATTTGTGTTTTGATCTAGATACGCTGTTTGAAAAGAAAAAAAAAATTAGATAATCTACGAAAATTAAACTTTAAAACCATTAACTAGAGTGTTGTTCAACTCAACTTGTGGGAGGTTGGGTAACTTGACCCTCTAAGAGTTTAATGGCGTCACGAAAACCAAAATTGTATCACGGCTATATGTCATTACATTGATACTATTGAATTTCGTGATCACTGATTCATGAAAGAACCCTTTTATGTATAATTATGTCAAATTTTGTTCTATGCAGCCATGTTAAGGAAATGTAAAATTTCGAATGAATTTCGAAGTTTTCGTTTGAATTTCAAAAAGTTATCTAGTTCTAAGTTTTTTCTATTACAAAGCCGAATATAGAGTTTCGTGATAATCTATTGAGATTTGTGGCAGCTATAGTATACTCAAGAAATCGATTACAGACCGACAGACGAACATCACTCTAAAAATAGTTCAAACGTGTTCAGGAAGTCCTAAAACACATATTGGCATCAAAATCTCGAAATCAAAAATTTTCGTGAAATCAATAATTTCTCTATATTCTATTTGAAAGTATTTGAAAGTGTATTTTGAGTATTTGAAAGTAAACATATTATATTTGGGAATTAAATTTTAACAATATATGAAAATCTTCCTTTCTTACTATTCCCATAATCCTGTTAAAATGTGCATATAATAGTTTTATGAAAAATTGATATTCTTTATATAAGAAATGATGGATCTCTAATCTCGAATTTGAGAAAAATATTGCACAATAAATATTTAACCTTTTGCTTACGGGTGGAACAGCGTCAATCCCAACCGAAGAACTTCCCAAAAAGACAGGTATTTGACATACCCTATCCCAAACAGTTCGACCCCCCTTTGCAGACATTGGCGTCCATGGAAATCGCCGGCAGAAACATTGCACCTGCTGCAGCAGGTGCAATGTTTGCAACTGAGATACCAAATTTTGAGAAATTTGATCAATTAGTTTCTCAGCTGGAGTGGATACATACGGAAATTTTGCAATACAATTTTGCAAAAAAAAGGGCCCATTCTTTTTTCCAAATCATACCAAAATCTAATCGGAACGAGATTCTACAGCATACTTACTGCCAAATTTTATGAACTTGGTCAAGTAGTTTTGAGTAAGAGTGAAAACATACACTGCACAGACAGACACACAGGCACACACATAGACATCAAGCTAAAAATAGTTTTATCGGATTCTAAACTTTTATATCCGTTAAATATTCCGATACTTTCCATATGCATTACCAAGTTTCGCAGGGTAAGTAAAAATGTTTGAATAAATTACTTCCGTTTATATATTTTATTTTCACTTCATTCATAATTACACAATTTGCTCCTAAAGTTAGCTTACCCATTCCGACCCTTTCTCCAACACATTAGTTTAATACCCCGTTAAATAAAATGTCAAAGTACCAATTCGGATAATAACTCTGTATTGCTGAATTAAATCTGTTTAATAACTTTATTTTCCTGTATTCATAATGCCGCATAATTCGTTGGCTAACATCTAATTGATTTTTAAACATCCGTTTACTATTTCGTAGCAAGTAGAAATCTATTATTGGCCGTAACATTAAAACTGAATAAAATATATTCTAAAACATAAGACATTCTTTCAAACATAGAAATCCTTCTCCATATTTATTTCCTCCCACTTATCAGCAAGAAATTGATTTTATCTCCACATTATAATCGAAGAAGTAATGAAATAATATGAATATTGAGTTCATTTTAGGTCGTTGCGTTTTCACTCAGAATTTGAAGTTATTTCGTTGATTAATAACTATGGATGTTTTATTTCTATATCTAATATCAATGCACTGCTTGAAAATAAATAAAATCTTAGCTGTAGGAAATTAAATTTACAAGCATAAATATTATATTTTAATAATGTGTGAGGTTATTTTATCTTAGGTATTTAATATTTAAAATAAAATACATAATTCTCAAATTTTATTTTAAAGCATATTTTATCATCTTAAGCATATCATTATAAGAAGCATCTATATATACTAATTGCAAAGTGTCTGTCTGTCTGTCTGTATGTCATGCTTTTTTAGGCACTTCCTGAACAGATAGAGACTTACAATTTGGTACGTGACTCGGTCGTTCGATAAAAACCCCTGGAGTAATCGAATTTCTCGAAAACGTTCTCCAGAGGAGGTGCTCCACCCCAAAACGTTCGAAAAGTGAAATGATAAGAAAGCATGCTTTCGATGAGATAGAGACTCCAAATTTGGTGTATAGGTAAATCGTTCGAAAGGAAGAAAGTGTGCAATTTCAGATTCCTAATATTTTTTACTTAAGGGGGTGCCGCACACCAAAATGTCCGATTTAACGAATAAATGAGAAAATACTCCTTTAAAATTCGATCGAGGCTTGAAATTTGATATATGGGCTAATTATTTGACTAAAACACCCATGATGAGTATAATTTTTCAAAAATGTTCGTTTAAGGGGGTGCTCCAGAGTAAAACGTTTGAAAAGTGAATTGATAAAAAACCATGCTTCGGAATGAGATAGAGATATCAAATTTTTTGTAAGGGTAGATAGTTTGGAAGGAAGAAAGTGCAGAATTTCAGTTTACCAATATATTTTAATTTAGGGGGTGACGCACACCAAAATGTTCGATTTTCGGAATAAAGGAGAAACGCCCCTTTTAAAACGTGATAGAGGTATATAGGCGATATTTGGTATATGGGCGATCATCTGATAGAAATCACAAAAAGAATAGAGTTTTTCAAAAATGTATATTTAAGGGGGTGGATACTCCACACAAAAGCATTCGAAAGATGAAATGCTAGAAAAGCATGCTTCGCGAAGAGATAGAGACTTCAAATTGGGTTACGGGTAAAAAATTGGAAAGGAAGGAAGTGTGCAATTTCAGCTTTCCAACATTTGCTAATGTAGGGAGGGGGGGGGGGGCGCTCACTAAAATGTTCGATTTGCTGAATAAATGAAAAACGCCTTGAAATTTAGTATATGGGCTAACCATTTGACCAAAAACCAAAGATGAATATAGTTTGACAAAAATGTTAATTAACTAGGTGCTACACAGAAAAACGTTCGAAAGGTGAAGTGATAGAAAAATATGCTTTTGTATAAGATAGAGACTTCAAATTTGGTGTACTGGTAGATAATTAGAAAGGAAGAAAGTGTGAAATTTCAGATTTCCAATATGTGCTACTTTAAGGGGTGTCGCACACTAATATGTTCGATTTTCTGAATAAATGAGGTACGCTTCCTTTTAAATATGATAGAGGCTTGATATTTGGTATATGGGCCAATCGTCTGAGCAAAAACCCAAGACAAACAGAGTATTTCAAAAACCTTCATTTATGGGTGTGCTTCACAGAAAACAGGTGCAAAGGAGAAATAATAATATAGAGGGGCCTCGGGATGAGATAGACTTTAATGTACGGGTAGATAATTCGAAAGGAAGAAATGCGCAAATTAAGTTTCCTAATATTTTCGTCTTTAGGGGGTTCTGCACACCAAAATATTCGATTTGTCGGATAATTATGAAACGCGAATCATTAAAATATTTAGATTATTCAGGGGTTGCTTATTGCGAGACCGTTGATTTTCAACGGGTAATCGGTTAGTATCATTATTATTAATTTTAAGCATATCATTAATATATCTTAAGCATATCATCATTTTATCATCTTAAGCATTTATTATCTTAAGCATATTTTTATTAATATTTATTATATATAAATATATTTAAATAACTATATTTAAAATATAAATTGGAATTTATGTTTGTTTTCAGTACTTAACATAGTAAACATAATTCCTAAACTTCTATCCTAAATTATAGATATTTTTCTATCCAAAGTTGGAGTTTTTTTAACTTAAGCATAGTTCTTTAGTTTTCAATCTTAATCATAGTTAACTCAAACTGTGCACATTACAGTGTTATGAAAAAGTGTTATTTGTACATGTGTATAAAATGTATTTATATGGCGGTGAATTTATTGAATTAATATAAGCATCCCACAAATGCAGTATTAGGATTAGATTAACTTTGCGATGCAATTGCTCAAAAAAGTAAGATCAAAAACATTAATCATAATAATATTGACGATAATGATGATGATAATATGACGAAATATAGTACATAATAAACATAAAACAAAATGAACAATAAATAATTGGTAATGTTATAACTGTGTTTCCATTTATATACCTTTTCTCCATGTTTTTTTTTCTGTGCATTCGACATCTCATTTTAGGTACTTAAACCCAAACACGTATTAAATTCAAAGGCACTGTTAGTAGATTTCCACGGTAAAATCTTTTGTTAACTCAGATTTTGTTCTGTGAAAGATTTTGTGAATGCAAACGACATTTTGCTATGATAAACAACATTTCACGGATTTCAACACCAAACTATTTTACTAATACTGACATATACAAAAACATTTAAAATATTTTAAAATATGCTCACGGACAATGAAAGTTGAGCACCAAGAAGGAAGCATAGGATGGACCTGAAATTTTATTGATGGAAGGAAGCAAATGAATGATATACATGATCACAAAAACAGTGCAGCAGAATACGTACAGAAAGAACTGTGGTACATAGATCGGTCATCCTCAATAACGCGTCGCACCGTCTCGTGCTGCGATACAAGCGGCAATACGTTTCTGCATGGTGTCGAACAACAGACGCCTGATGTTGTCCTGCGGCAGACGAGTCCACACCTGTTGGACCTTAAGTTCCAAATCCCGAAGATTGCGGCAGCGAGGCAGCTGACGTTTCAACTGGTCCCACACATGCTCGATATGAGACAGGTCTGGGGAGCGGTCAGGTCATGGAAATGTCTGAACATGACTCAGGCAGACCTGGGTGACCTGAGCCGTGTGCTGTCGGGTATTATCCCGCTGAAATTGCCCATCTGGAATCCTAGCAACGACTGGGAGCAGATGGGGCCGTAGAATCTCATCCACTGACCGCTGGCCCGTCAATATTCCAGGTACCACTACTAGATCGGATCGGCTGCCATAGGCTATGGCTCCCAAGACCATAATGCCTGCAATGTGCCTGGTGTGGTGCTCGATAACGAAGTTGGGATTGTGGCGTTGTGCAGGGGACCTCCACATCCGGACACGCTGATCATTAGTCCCCAAAACGACGCGGAACTCATCGCTAAACACCACACGTCGTCAATCTGCGGCGTTCCACGTTGCTCTGGCCCTGCACCACTGCAACCGGAGCTGCCGATGTTCTCGTGTCAACGGCAACACACGTAATGGACGCTGGGATCGCAGATTCGCTTCCTTCATGCGTCTAGATATCGTTTGTGGGCACACAGGAGTCGCAACGTGTGCCTCAATCGCGGATCGGGTTGCCGTGGGCTCTATACGTGCCTGCCGCACGATCATTCGATCCTCTCTACTCGTGGTATGCCTGGTCCATCCAGAGCCGGTCCTCCGTGTCCGGATGGTGTCCCGTGACCAGTGCTCCCAACACTTTCGGACAGTATAGTCCGAACGATCCACGTGACAGGCAATCCGGCGCGCTGACCACCCTGCGGTTTTCAGCCAGATGATCAGGCCTCTCTCGAAGGACGCCAGTTACGTATATCAACGTTTCTGGCGTCTACCCACCATTATTTTCACTCCATACTCGTGCTTGCGTCGTCCTAAACTTCTCACATTGATGGGGCGTCGACTACAGGCCGGTCTATAGGGCCTCTGGCTCATGCTTGCATCGGCACTCACGGGTGTACGGTCATGCGCAATCACACCAGACTGGGATCATTTGCATACCAGCCCGCCCTCTAGCTATTTACATCATTTCGCGGCTGTACTATGTTTTCTTCTCGGTGCGCAACTTTCATTGTCCGTGAGTGTAATTCATTGCGAGTAAACTATCTTTGTTCATTATTTTATTGATAAAAAATCGATAGAATTATAGGTGAGTAGCATTTTTTTTTTGTCTCTGTATATAGGGTCGAGAAAAGTGGGAGTTGTCCGTCTAACTAAATGATAGAATCATCGGCTGACCTGTTCGAAGACATTTGGTCGCCGACTGGGACAGTGAAACCTTTACGTGTTGTTGTTGTTGAGACCCAGACCGTCCGACCTATCAGAGAAGTGTTGAAGACCCAGACCACACGACCAGCTTATGGTAGCTAATTGTGTGGCCGGTACCAGAAAGGTGTTGAAGACCCAGACCGTCCGACTCATCCAGGGGACTTGAGCAAGTATTTGGACGGCCGGAGTACCAGAAAGGTGTTGAAGACCCAGACCGTCCGGCTCGTCCTGAGGACTTGAGCATCTATTTGGACGGCCGGCGAATACCAGAAAGGTGTTGAAACCCAGACCGTCCGACCTACCAGAAAGGTGTAAGGTAACTGTTTGGACGGTCGGGAAGTGCCACCCAATTTAGACTGGAACCCAGTGGGGGAGGCATCCACAGGGACCGTACCCTCCTTCCCCTACCACCAACCTCTCGGAAGGACTTTCGGACCCACATGTTTAACGTGATCGTACTCCGCATGAACACGGCGGCAGTTTTGGCAGTGGCTGGAAGCGAACCCGGGCCTACCGAGTGCAACTCCAGCGCGCTAACCAATGGGCTACCGCGCCCACCAGAAAGGTGTGGAAACCCCAGGCCGTCCTACTCATCCAGAGGACTTGAGTAACAATTTGGACGACCGGCCACCAGAAAGGTGTAGAAGACCCAGACCGTCCGACTCATCCAAAGGACACGAGGAACCATTTGGACGGCCGGAACACCAGAAAGGTGTTGAAGACCCAGACCGTCCGGCTCGCCCCGAGGGCTTGAGCATCCATTTGGACGGCCGGCACCAGAAAGGTGTAGAAGACCCAGGCCGTCCGACTCATCCTGAGGACTTGAGTATCTAATTGGACGGCCGGGAAAAGAGTCAGCGAAAGCCAACTCCCGGGGCGGCCAAGGTCCGACGGTCTGGGGCAAAGTTTATTTAAGTTTCAAAAAATATACATTGAGGTTACAAGGAGTTGTACAAAGAGGTGATGATGAGTTAACATTTTGATGATTAGATGACATGATTAAATATAGATGACATGATATTTAGAAAGATGACATTATATAAAACATGATGTTTGATGACAGTTGTAGATGATTAGATGACAGGATTGAAGAAGGATGACTTGTTTAAGAATTGATGACAAGTTATTTTGCGTGAAGACAAAAATGAAAATGAAGACATGAATAAAATTGAGGATGACATTATATAAAATTGAAAAGAAGAAAAATTATATGATATTTTGTTGATGAAAAAAAAATGGTGGTATGAAAATGACTAGGGTAAAATACAAAAATATCATTCAACTACTAATGATATATATGAAAGCTGTATAAAGTAATAGGATGTAATACGAAACATGATATAATTATTGCTTATCAAGGTTGGTATACAAAACACAAACAACCGACAGCTCAAACAAGGGACAAAACGCACAAGTACTACAACAAAACGAGCAATGAACAAGCAGCTTAAACAAAGACAAAAACACTAACAAACGACGACACCACCGGGAAAGTAAGAGGGAGGAGTCACCGGCCAGAGATAAAAATTGAAAGCAGAAAAACCCCAGGCTGATTAAGAGATTTTGTTTGAAACTTCTCTTGCAATGAGAACACAGTTTTTGATTTTGTTAATGGAGGATTTGTTGGAGCAAACACTCGAGAACCAGGTCGCAAAATTTTGGGGAGAAGGTTTAGAGAGGTGAAAAGGTTTGGTAAGGGGGCAGGAAAATACAAAATGATCGGCGTCGCCAAAGGAACCGCAGGTACAACTGGAAGAGGATTTACATTTAAAAGAATATAAATAGTCAGGGAAGGGTCCATGGCCCGTTATAAAATATATAAGGTATTTATTAGTAATTTGGGAGTTGAAATTTACCTTAGGGAGGAAAGTTAAAATTCTAGCCGGGTCGAGGGTACGGGGCGAAATATAATTATTTAGATAGGATTGCCAAGATTTTAGAATGTCAAATTTATAATGTTTTTTTAAAAGGGAATAAGGGAAGGGAAGAGCCGAGGGGGAACCAGAAGAGGTGGCAAGTTTGGCATGTTTATCGGCGACCTCGTTGCCCGAGATGTCGGAGTGTGCTTTTACCCAACAAAGGTTAAAAAGATGTTTATTAGTATAAGCGTTAATTTTTATTTTGGAGAGGTAGTTAGATTTGTTTTTGATAGATTGAAGGGCCGAAATAGATTATTGACTATCAGTAAATATGTTAATTTTTAAGTTTTTAGAAGAAGCCCAATTTATGGCATAGTGGATTGCAGCAATTTCTGCCTGGAAAACTGTGTTCCCATGCTCGAGTTTAAATGTGTATATATTTTCTAAGGAATCATTTGTAAATATGCAGATGGCGTAACCCGTGTTGTCTTCTATGGCGGAGCCATCAGTATAAATGTTAATGTTTGAGAATTGAAGGGGATCACGGGGGACCAGATTAACCAAACGTTGAGAGGGGGGGGGGTAAAGGAGAGGGGAAGGTTATGATCAAATTTAGCGGGAGGAGGGAGGGCAGGATTATCAAAAAGATTGAGGCGGAGTTTCCAAAAGGTAAATTTTTTATAGAGAGAGTTTATTACAAGGTGAACAGGGGGGGATACCAGTTAAGGAGTAGAGAGAAATGTTGGAAGTAGTCCGAAAACCACAAGAAATTTTTAGAAGAAAAATACTTTGAAGAGATAAAAGATTTTTGACCTGAGCCCCAGTCAAAGCTTTTCCCCAAACTCCCGCGCCGAAAGTGATGATCTTTTCGATTACCGAAAGATACCATATTTTTAGAAAGGATTTATCAACACCCCAATTACTACCAGTCATCCTCCCAAAGGTACTGGCAAACTTGAAGCATTTCTCTCTGAGGTTGAATATGTGGGAGCTCCATTTAAGATTATCGTCAATCGTAATACCTAGGTATATAAGTTGTCTAGTAGTTTGGATTCTATGGTTTAAAATTTTGAAGGAAGGGCGTTGTCTGATTTTGGAGCGATTTTTGTTGAATACGATTGATTTACATTTTTCGGGGGCAATAGAAAGTTTAAGGTCTGACAGGGAGGAAGAGATCAGATTTAGTAGATTGTTTGTGTTTTGGCGAAGCAATTGGCACCAGAAGCAAGTTTTGGCACCAGAAAGGTGTTGAAAACCCAGGCCGTCCGGCTCGTCAACAAGGACTTGAGCATCCATTTGGACGGCCGGGAAGGAGTTAGCCGAAACCAACTCCCAACTTCCATGGCTTTCGTCCGACGGTCCAGCAACGTTTATTTTGAGAATCAAAAATTTACAGGAGAGTTTACATAATATGTTTCACATTTTGAAACAATATAAAGTTTAAACAGTGAAAGACACATTAAAACGGATTACAATAATTCTTGAACAATTGTTACTTCAACTGGTGCACAATGAGAAATAATACAACAAAAACAACAACGAAGACAAAAACAAAAACTAAACCAAGGCACCAGAAAGGTGTGGAGTAACTGTTTGGACGGCCGGGAAGAGCCACCCAATTTAAACCGGAACCCAGTGGGGAAGCATCCACAGGGACCGTATCCTCCTTCTCCTACCACCAATTTCTCGGAAGGACTTACGGACCCAAATGTTTAACGTGATCGTACTTTGCGTGAACAGGGCGGCAGTTTTGACAGCGGAGGGCGTACCGAGTGCAACTCCTGCTCGATAACCACTAGGCTACCGCGCCCTGAAACCTTTATGTGTGTAGTTGGGGATACTTGGAGTTCTTTTATTCAATATTTTGAACTAAGGATATAATATTTGCATCTTCCCTCCATGTGCCATTGGATAATAAATATGAATCTTAGTTAACTCTCGTGGGTATGAAGTAAGCAATAAAACAATTAAAATGACTTTTATGTTCCGATTATCATTTGAGCTAAGCTTGTGAATTTCTAACATATTTTTATTCATACCTTTTTTCTGGAATTTAAGATAAAAATATATAACCCCACTAAAGTTGTTACATCGTTTAGCACCATGGGGTTTGCTATTACACCTATATAAAAACATATATACGATAACCGTGATACGTCTCTATTTATTTGCTTGGCCTATGATATTCCTGGATGCTCTGTAGAAGATCAGCAATTTACGTTATAATTGCTTTATTTCTCATTTAACGCAAGTAGAAATTCAAAAATAATTATCTATAAAATTTGAAAATATGTCTGTTTGTCAGTATTTGTGTGTGTTTGTGTGTATGTCTGATCATCACGGGAGAACTGCTGAATCAAATTTTAAGAAATTTTGTGGGTAGCCGTGAAAAATATCCATTTAAAATTAATTCCATGTTTCTAGTGTCGAGGTCCATGGGTTGTCGGAATATTTATGAAAACATTACAATTAAACCTACCATTGAAATTGTTTTAATATCTTCCGATTTAAAGAATAAAGATATGTAGATAGAGATAAAACTAAATACTAATAAACTGTAATAAAGATATAAACTAAATTTTATCGAAATTGCATTTTTCACTGAATCATATCAATTTCGGCGGTTCACGATTAAAGACAGCGGGTACGATTATTGATATTTTCTCTTTATCACGTCACCTGTTTTATTTTAGCAAATATTTTTAAACTCATATTATAGTACAGGTGATCTTCCACTACTACACGGGTATATCTGATAATCTACGAGAATATAAATAGTTCTTCCCATACAATTTTAATTAGTGCTTTCATTTTGACATATATTGATTCAATTTCATATTTTCTGTATATTTGTTTACACACGGGACCATGTTTTATTCTTCAGATCAGCCTGTGAAGATAACTTTGTATAGCGAGAACAGAGATTTTTAAACTTCCTTTTAGGAGCATTAATTTAAATATTTTAAAAGTATGTTTTGAATAATAATGTAATTTATAATACTATAGGAATTTGCACATGATAGTGTATTTTATGTTTCTTTATAATGTATATTCCGTGGGAAGAACAGGTATATTGCTAGTATTGAAAATAATCTACATATCAATGTTTATTTTATCTGTACAGATATTTCATTGATTAATGATTTTGCATCGCATGGAAGCAAATTTATCGTCACACATAATACGCTTGCCAATTTCATTTCTTTTCTCCAAACAATCTTATTTGTATGTGACAAATTGTAATTTATTTTCCACTCAATTATTCCAACAGAAACATATCTTCGGACAGAAATATACTTTTCAGATATGAAAATCTTTTCCATTCTCATTTTTTTTCTCATTTATCCACTGGAAATTGATTTTGTCGCCCTGTCTGCGGAGAAAATTAATGAAATAATACAAACGTTGATTTTATTTCCGCCTCTCTGGTTTTCAGCCAGTAGTTGGAGCTTTTCCACCGTTATTAATAGCTTAGTATCTCAAAGTTATATCTAATCTAACCTTCTAAGATTATTTGATAGTAAATAAAATATTAGATAATATCGAATTTACGGATACCAATAATTTTAAAATAAAAATAATATCTAGATTTTCTATTGTCATTGTCGATAGTTATTGGCAATAAATATTTATCCGAAATATCGTTCCTACTAAAACGTTTTTGAAGCATCAAATCCACAGGAACTGCTATAGATGGAACTTAGACCGTGACTGATATGGATTCAGCATTAAATTTCGGAAAAGGTAGGGGGTGGGGGATCCATAACGGTTTCTAATTTTGTTCTTTCTCTCTTTTCTGGATAAAACATTGTCATTATCCTTAAAACAGCTGTTTTTTCGATTGACTATAAAGCTTAGATAATACGCGACATGGAAAAACACCAAATTCTAGAGAAGGTCAAGAGATTCACAAAGAATACCGGTTCGTTTTCCATTTATGCTTCAAAAAATTTACTTGAAAAGTTTACATTTCTAGATTAAAAATAGATAGAGCTTAGAAAATGACTGATATATATTCAGCATTAAATTTTGGAGGGGATGGAATGATTCACTAAGAATTTCCACTTCTGGATCTGAAAATACCACTTTCGATTAAAAAATTCACATTTCACTTTTAACATCTATTTTTAGGATCAGCTTTAGGAAGATCTTAACTGGTAGCTGATATGGATTTAATATCATATTTTGCTGAGGATTGAGGAGTTCACTATGAATTTTCACTTCTATTTTTTTTCTACTCCAGTTCAAATATTTTACTTTAAGCAGTTATTTCTCAGGATTAGCTATACATAGAACTTAGTGGATTACTAATATGGATTCAGTATCAAATTCCAGAGGAATTAGTGGGGTTTACAAAGGAATTCCATTGTTTTCCTAATTTCGACTTTCATTTTACTTGAGCAATTAAATGTTACCTTCATATCTTTTATCAGATCTAACAAATTTCTGAGCACAATATTTTTTCTGGTGAAAATATGACACGTTTAAAAAATCAAAATGATTTCTTTAAAATTCATGAAGTTAGGATTTTGTATTTTATCATTCCATTCGCATACAGCATTGTATGCGATTGAAGTTCGCGTCTCTGAAACTATCGTCTGCTCGATAAATTTAACTTGAAAATGGAGAAATATTGACCAAATTACGACTTTAAACGCCCATAACCTTTAAAGTAATAGGAATAAAAAAACATCCCCGAGACGTATCGTCGCTTGAGCTCAAATACACCTATGCTGAATCCCCGTCGCTGTAAAAAAATAGTTTCAATTTTTGAAAACACGTGCACACAGACATCTTTTACTATGTTAAAATATGATCGATGATAAAAAAAATATGATTGTTGATAAAAAAAAATGAGATTCCAGTATTTTTCGAAGACTATTATGGTGAAAATAGAAAGGTCTGTATGGTTATAAAATTATGTTTAATTAATTTTCAAAAATATATTTCCTTAATTTTAATTACGCATACCAACATGTTTAGATAATGGTTAAGAAAATACAGTGTCAGTACTTAAAAATAAATAGAATGCCACCTAATAAGAATTTAATACCATACATAGATACAAATGAACATATGTGATTGATCAATTGATACGAACGGTTACAGTTTCAGATATTTAGAAAGGCATTTTAAAATAAAACTCCACATCGGCAATTGTACTTTCTTTATCATATATTATACTGTTCAAGAAAAGTATGATATGGGGTTGAAAAGTAGAATTTTAGGTTTTGATGAATTTACCTATTTTGAGTATTCTAGGACGCGAATCAGCTAATTTTGCATGGTGTCTGTGTATATGTGCATCGGTCTCTATAATCTATAGCTCATAAACTATCCGGCAAAATTTATTAAATTTTAAAGCATGAATTAAAGTACTTGTACGTTGGTCTGACGCTAATTTAAATTTGATATAATTGGAGAGATCAAAACTAGTTCTTTTTATAACAAAATTGAATGAAAAGCACGTCAAATAAGCAAAACATAAAAAATAAAAACCAATTGGGCACTTTTTCAAAATAACCAAATAGGCAAGAGACGTGGACAGAATACCGACATTACTGTCGGTATTTGTTTAGCTAAGCATGTTCGCGATGTTAAAAATAGAAAACTGTCCACGACTCATGCCCATTTTGTTATTAACGATAATTTTCATCCTATGTTCGATAAGACTTTTCTCTTAATTATCTGCAATAGACCCACCGTAATAATTTACTTTATGATTTCCCTTTCATTTATATTTACCGTGATTCTATTTGCAATTTTGATCCCGTCCAGACTCTCAGTTATTCTTGGCGTCTCGTTCTCGACTCACTGCATGTTAAAATCATTGTATGATTTTCTGGATTTTTAATACCTTTTTTCTTTCTGCTTCGTTTTTGACGACATATCTATTGGTTACCCTGTAATTAATGTTCTGTTACCATTTATATATTTTATAATTACATTATGCTTTTAAATATATCGAATTTAAAATAATTAATATGAAATTTTTGTCTCTCGATTGTGGTCTGTCTGTTAAAGCTCATGTTCGCCACCTATTTTTACTTTGCCACTGATGAAGGGCATAACAATGCCCGACAACGCTCTGGTTATATAATTTGAATGTACGTCACATATGGAAATTTTATTAAAAACATTTAATAATAGCGAACTTTGGCTGTCTTAACTTTTTAAAAACTTTTATTTAACGTATCATGATTGATGCGTGGTTGTCTGTTTAAACTTTTTTGATGTCATTTTTAACATACTTTCCTACGTCCTAGAGAGTCGGTATTTGGTACATAACTTTTTCTAGCAGAATATTTTAATATATTAATATTTGGCGAATCGTTAGAAGACAGATCCGGCATTTTTGGGGAAATGGCCCAAACATCTTATTGTTGTGACATATTTAAGAATGATTCCAATATTCATATTTGCTTCTATATAAATATACAGGGTAATCCAAAAGTCCTTGACACATTTTAAAATTGAATATAAACTCAAGTAATTGCCGTACGATAGTGAGGTTTGGACTAAAATACTTTTCACGTTGAAAAGTTTTGGTTAAGCAAACGAAAACAAATAGTTCCAAACTTTGGCCATAGATGGCGCTGTACCTTAAAAATACCAAAAAAGCATAACAACTGAAGACGAGTAGTTACAGAGCATTTTTTTTTATCCACTACCATATTTCAATATGTGCGCCCTTTGTAGGTCGAACCACATTCAAAAGGTACTTCATTTTCAATTCAGATATACAAACATTTGATTAAGTAGCGCCATCTATAAGTTCGGAACTAAATTTTTTATTTGCTTAACCAAAACTTTTCAACGTGAAAAGCATTTTAGTCCAAACCTCACTAGCGTACGGCAATTGAGTTTATATTGAATTTTAAAATGTGTCAAGGACTTTTGGATCACCCTGTATATAAAGGAAAACATTCTAACACGTGATAATGATAAGTTAAACACTGCAACGTTTCAATTTAATGGATTTGCCTTATTTATTTCCATTCAAGCTTCGCATGGCGACTTAGAATACAATCTTTTACTCCAAAAACGATAATTTTTTGTTTACTTGTTTCAAATGAGCTACAAAAATTAAATAAACAGCAAATATAATTAAATATTGTAATTAAATACTTATTTTATGCGTAAAACTGTATGCCCAAATTAACAAAACCAACCCCATTAATCTAGATGAAACCATTTCGGGATATTTAAGTGTTTTTTGGAATTTGGGTGACATGGCCGCCAGTTTAATATGAAAAGGTTGCCAAATGAAATGAAAGCAATTTTAATAAATACAATTTGATATAATTTTAAATAAGTATCCATGTTATTGGTTTTGCAATAAAACTTTGCATCATATAAAATCAAATAACATCATATAAATAATGATGCAAATGGTGTAGGAAAAATCACATGGCGTCTACGTCACATTTTCTGAGTTCTGCCGTTTATCTCACTCGGGTTGTTTATATCACTTTCCGCATAATTTACAATTATCTTTTCTGGGAATTAGCATTTCCACGTTAAATTGAGTAAGAGAGAAATTTTATTTTCGAATAACTATTGTTCTTACCATGCAAATTACAGAAATTTCTAACTTTAGTAATTCATGATCTAATTTAATATAAAATTTCATATATAATATTTCATAATATAATATTTCGCAACTGTTTGAGCCGAAATTCGGCGAAAAATGTATTTTGAGAACGTTAACAAAGAACGGGCAGAAGATTTAATAACGCTCACTCTTAAAGCAAAATCTTTTAAATTCCCTCATTTCGGGAAATAAATGAATGCCCATCTCAATCACTGAAATGTTTACAATGTTTAATAATTTATACCTTAATCCGGCATCTCTGAAATGGCTGTTCCTTATCTTTATAGTTTTCTACATGGATTGCCCCGAGTTAAATTGGTTCTAACCCATCCTGTGGTATCTATTTTGTAACGGGAATTTAATATCGTTTGCCTTTGCTTCGTTTTCTAATTACAAGATCAGCCTAACCAGATAAAATGAAATGAATGAATCGATTGTTTGTTTGATTACGTTTCAATGAGCGGCAAAAGTTACTTATCAGTTGTAAACTAAATTACGAAGATCTTCCAGATCTTTGGGAGATAAATAATTTAATAAAAGAAAATGTTAGCTATTTCAATCACAATATATATTATACAACCGGGTTAGACGTAATAATAAATACATACAAGAGGGCTAAAGATAGAAACTTTTGGCATACACTTCGAACTTGGCCTATAATTAATGCGAAAATTCTGTTAATTATTATTAATGTTTATTAATGTAATGTTTATTAAGTAATGTTTATTAATGTTAATTATCATTTTAATGTTTCGAAAAATTTGTATAAACCTTGAATATTTTGTTCCAAAATTCTTCCAGCTGTCGCTAAAGAACTTTTAGACAAGCAAAATTAATTCATTTTAAAAGCTTTTATTTAATTCGCCATGATCGATATTTCGTTATATATTCTTCGCTTCTATACATATAAAATCCAAGCCAAGCCAAGACGAAACATTTCGGGGCGCCTGTGCCAGAGGCACTTATTCCGACATCGAATAATGGATGAATGGCCAATTTTTATAATGTTCAACGTTATATAGATTGTTCATCGTTACTGTACAGGACGTGTCTTGAAGATGTTGTCGTCGATGTTTGAAGATGTTGTCGTCGATGATGTCTAGTGACGCTGCCCTGGCATTGGCCGACTGCTTAGAAGAGATAAAAAAGGGGGGTGGGGCGAAGGGAAAGCTCAGATCTGGTAAAATATATCAGTCCAGGAAATTAAGTTTACATTTTAAACTATAAGAGCAGTCGACGAGAGAGCATAAGTATGTTAAGTTCACGAAAAAAGATTATAAAGATAATAAGATATATCGCGATTGGATTGCAAGCGGGCTGGTTATAAAAGGCACATATAAAAGAGAACATTTTAAACACGTGATAATGAAAAGTTAATCATTGTCAAGTTTCTAGTGTAACTGAATATATTGAGCTCAATGGTTTATGTTATTGTACCTTATATTAATACGATATTTTGCTACAGAACGAAACTAATTTGTTTATTTATATATCTCATTATTCAGATAATTCTCAGTAGAAAATATACCTGCCGTTACCCGAGAATTAATGCAGGATAGTTATTTAAAATAGCAATATTAATTAAGTTATATCGTATAAATAGTGAAAATTGCATGCCACAACTTTATCTTATTTTCAGCAATCTCAGCATAATTAAACCAATTTATACATTGACCACCGCAAAATAAGTGTCCGCTTCTTAAATTACCAGGTCAGTAGTAGGCATTGCCTTTTTAGTGCAGGTCTGCTCTCTGTGCAAAACGACAATTTGCTATTCCTCCTTTTCATAATTCCACTCTTTCCTTTCCTAAATATCTTTTCCCGTTTTCGGTTCTCTTATATTTTCATGC
Organism: Amaurobius ferox; assembly: GCA_951213105.1. Taxonomy (NCBI): domain Eukaryota; kingdom Metazoa; phylum Arthropoda; class Arachnida; order Araneae; family Amaurobiidae; genus Amaurobius; species Amaurobius ferox. The sequence continues at coordinate 123,393,775 of OX578143.1, read as the reverse complement.
TTTCTTCTCTGCTAGCTCAACCTCCTTCATCACCTTAGCCTAACTCCCCTTTGTAATAATAGTTTTCTTGCAGCAATAGTGCTTGTTTCTGAATTTGCCGAGCAACACTGCAATGCTATCTCTGCCGTAACCACTTGACCACCTCCAATGATATTTGCATCGAAGGATGCAAGCTTAATGTTTCAAAGGTGAATCAAAGGATTGAGGTGCATCAAATGATGTAGGTAATAGTGCTTAAATGTTTTGGAATATGAGCGTAGACAGAGCTGATCAGTGGTTGATCTAATCTAATTTGTAATCAATTTGTTCAATATAATTGCAATGTGTATCTGTAAATGCACCCTTATATATGTTGTTGTTGTTGCTGAGATTCAGACTGTCCGACCTACCAGAACCCCTTATGTATGCGTCATTTTACATATAAACTGTTGTTGAAGTCTCTTTTGGGCATTAGGGCTCTCTCTCTACCCTGATCTGTCCATTACTGGCATGCTCTCTAGGATAACTTCCTTGGACCTTCCGCTTAATCTCATCAGCAACCGAATCGGCAAAGCCCAACATACGATATAGTTATCACCCGGTTTTTGGCTCACTTTTCTAGAATCAAGACAGCAATACTATCAGCAATACCTTGTAAAAGCTTTAAACTAACTCTCATGGTTATTCTTGCACATCATTTAATTAAATGATGTGACATCGCAATTGAACTGGAATCTCGGAGTCAAATTCTGCCATGCTCCCGGTTAGTATATCTTCTCTCGGTTTTATGTATTATTTATTAGTTATTTATATCCATATATTGCAAAGTATAGATCCAATTAACCCATATTTCTGCATCATGTCACCATTTTCACTAAGCCACTCATTTGGTATTTCTCTCTCCCACCTTAATTAGACTCACTCTGTTTCCCTTTTATAATAGAAGTAAATGACTACATATTTTCCCATAACGTGATAATTTCCTTTAGATAGCTGAGTATATTCTACATTAGATTAGATAGACTAAAATTAGGAACAGCTTTTCTTAGTCGCTATACAGCTTGACTATAATTATCTAACTTCTGTGTCACCCGACCCACCTAGTCTAACCATTCTTTCTATCCTTTTACTTTACTTCTTCATAAACTATTCCCCTGACCTGTAAGTTATATGTTAAGTTGTATGTTGTCTCTCTATAACTACCTAGCGATAGAAAGTTGAAATCCCCTTAACAAAGTATTGCTAAAATTAACGTGGTGTCATCCCTTTTATTCGTTCCTCTTATATACTTTCGGTTCACTGAGCCAACGGCCCTACCGTGCTGAAAACACCGGTTCTCGTTAGATCACCGAAGTCAAGCAGCATCGGATGCGGGTAGTACTTGGGTGAGTAACCACCTGGGAACACCGCGTGCTGTTGGCACATTTCGGGCGCGATAGCCCGGTGGTTTGCGCGCTGGATTTGCACGCTGCCACAACTGCCGCCGTGTTCATGCGAAGTACGATCACGTTAAACATGTGGGTCCGTAGGTCCTTTCGAGAGGTTGGTGGTAGGGGAAGGAGGGTGCGGTCCCTGTGGATGCCTCCCCACTTGGTTCCGGTCTAAATTGGGTGCCACTTCTCTGCCGTCCAAACGGTTACCTTACACCTTTCTGGTAGGTCGGACGGTCTGGGTCTCAACAACAACAACCTTCCGCTCGCTGACATTAACGAGACCTTTCTATCTGCTGCCCTTTCTTCAAACTGTGTGGGTTCAGAGCTCTTACCGGCTCGGGAGCCAGATTTAACGGTCTCCCTTGGTCTCTTAAGCTCGGCGACACACTTTTCATTGTCATAAGTTTCCTATTGGTGTGACGTGTGTTTAAAGAGTTGAGTTCCAAGATATTTGCTACATGCTACTGAGCATCCGTCCATCAAAAAAACACCAACTGTCGGCTTTTCTAACCACCATTCCATCATAAGCCGGGTCGTTCTGAGAACGACACTCACTGTAGCGGGTGCAACCTGAAAACTAACATAGGAACGACAGGTCCGATGTGTTTGTTCCCTCACAGTCCTTCGCCGAGACCAGAACTTTATCTTCATGTGGTATTTTATTCATCAAATTAAACTAACTCCCCTTGCTGAACTTTGTCAGTTATGATAATTCGAGTTTGATCAGCTAATAAGGCAATATATTTTCATTCAACTACACTTTCCTTAAATAAAACTAACCTCAAAACTTCTAAAAAACGCGAATCGTATTCACTAAAAAGACTATGATACACTGCGATACATCAGATTAATCTCATCCGTCGTAATGACTGTTTCTTATTTTTATATTTTATATCGTGGATTTCCTCGAGTTAAATTGATTCCATCAATTTCATGTATCTACCATGAACTAGGGATTTAATATTGATTCTGTTTGTTTCAAATCGCAATTACAAGATCGGTGGAACAAGATAAAATGTAATGCATGATTCGATTGTTTGTCCGATTGTGTTTGTATAAGCCAGCAAAGTCACTTATCTGACACAAACTAAATTACTTCAAATTATCTGTTCTTTGAAAGATAAGGGCTTTAAAAGGCGAAATTTTTCGTATTTTTTCTGATGTGTGTATTTTATCATGCCTAACGTCAATGAGTACAAGTGACAATAATTACAGAATAGTGGCACGGTTTACTATTTTGAATATAATACTTTTGTATTTTTCCTACAATTCCTTTTGAAAATTTGAAGGGAACACTTTTCCTTCAACGAAGAAGCATTGAAAATTCAAAGGAGATCGTTAAATAAAGGTTATACAATATATATATATATATATATATATATATATATATATATATATATATATATATACATATATATATTCTCAAACTTCTAATGTAAGGTTGGCGTACAACTAACCACTTTCTGCTCAGGTTAACCTTCTGATGCTATTTTTATCCACTAGGTAAGCTTTCTACGTGGTCGTTGTCCTCCCGATTTGAAATAGGCGCTAAACATTCTAAAGTCCAATGGATCCGTGGTAGTCATACTAGAGTTACTTTCAGATATCTAACATCTTTGAAATAATCCACAGGGTTGATTTGTTCGGGCGCCATTATAAAGAGTATTGTTGCCCAAAACGGGAAGCGAACCACGTATCTTCGTAATGGATAGCTGACGCTCTACCGTTGAGCTACTGGGACGAAATCGCAAACTCTTATCGTTGAAATGGATTCTGCATCTTTAGTGCAAAATTCTAGAGCATGTTTATTTTGGCCAATGTAAGAAAGACTAAACTGAACAGAAACACTGTATGGTACAAACTCTAAAACATACACTAAAATTTCGTAACATACCTTGTAATTTTCCTATTTACATCAGAACGCGTTTCAATATAATAATTAATTTGATTTAATAATAAGTATTAATTCCTTCACGTACATAATTTATTGAAATACTGCCTTTAACTTCCGATGATATCCCAAAATGATTACAGTGCCAGTACTCTTATTAAAAGTAATTGGATATAAACAAATTATCCCGTTGCTATTTTATTATAATTGCAGCAACTGTAACATGAACAGAAATATATTTCAAAATATATTAATGCATTGTTAAAATTATTTTTCACCAGAAATACTTATCAATTCAATATTTTAAAATAAATATCTGCATTTATGTAAGGTAAAATGTTTGAACAAAGCCAAATATATTATTTCAGAAATTCATCATAAAATTTATCACAAAATATTATCGTCTGAAAAGTTAATAATTAGAGATTTATTATATCAAACACATTAAAATATCAAATATATTTATTGCACCAGATAGTATTGTCGATATACGCTAAAACTTCAAATGTGAAGTTACTTAAAATTATTTAAATTTTAATTAGTTATCTATTTGGAAAATTTGAATTTGATTCATTATTTAATTTATTACCTTTTAAGAAAAGAACTGAGCATTAAATTTAGGAAAATGAAGGTAGTTTATTTAGGCGCTTGAAAATGGAATCAAATAAATTACATTTTTTAATTCGGTTATCTGTAGTGTATATTTCCCATATATCATGTACCAGAAATTTTACTTTTTATTTAATTATTTAAGTTTTCAATATAGAAACGAGTAATGAGGTAATCAATTTCACCGTGGCCAATAACAGAAAATGCATTTATTACGCATTTAAACCTTTCGGAGGCACTATGAGATTATGGAAAATTGACGAATTAGATTATAAAAAATCTGATGTGGGCAGCACATGACTTTCCCTACAGACTCAAATTCATTTTCTCTTTATTTCTTCAATAATTCATTAAATCGAGTATAATTGCACAAAATAGCATGCATAATTATTTAAAATTACACAGAATTTGCACTTTTAATTTGATATTTGCTTTCATTTGGTAATTTTACATACTTTGTCTTCCCTGCAATATATGGCAATGTATAGGGGAAATATTGAAATCATGCCGAAAGTCGCGACTTGAGTGTTCCTTTAAAAACAATAGTCTTCTAGTATTCCCGGACAGTAATTTTTGCACTGAATTTCGTCCAAATCCTTCCATTCCTTCATGAGATATCATCTCCATAGTGTCACTGGCACGCACAGACATCACCTTAAAAACGTTCGTTTCGTGTTTAGGGATGATTGAAACGTGAACTCCAGTCGATAACTCGAATTCGAATTTTCGACCCCGTCATAATACTTTCCTTATACATTATTTTTATTATTATTCCTTATACTTTTCCTTATACGTTAAGTTATATTTGAGAAACGGAAATTTCTTACTCATATCTAAGTTGAATAGATTTTTAAATTTGCCATTACACTTTAAAAGATGTATTTTTTCCTAAAACAAATGTAATAGCAATGACTTATCAGCCATTGTGCAAATGTCAAGAGTCCAAACAGTAAATTGCATCGCAATTTCGATATTTTATTTCTGAGCAGTTTTTCATTATGAATTGATGAATAATTCCCGAAAAGAATTAAAGTTATACATTTTTCAATATATGGGGGTGATTAAAAAAAGATGGGATAAACTTTGAGAGGTGGTAGTATACACCAAACCAAGCATTTTCTGTCATAGTTTACAGGGTCGGAAATGAAATGTAAAGGCGCCAGTGAACGCTTAATGCTGAAACCGATGGGATGAGGCGAAAACACAAAACTGACTAAAAGTTTTAAAATTACATTTAATAAACAATAATTAGAGTAATGGCTCAAAAGAGCGACCTCCAACCTGAATGCACGTCTCACAGCAGTAATCCAGGGATTAGCGAACTCTCTTGAACAGACCAGGCATGTCGCGCAATTCGGCAGAAGCGGCCGAATTCTGACGACGAATTCCTCTTCAGATTTAAGGGGAGTGTGATAAACGAGACTCTTGAGACATCCCCACAAAATAAAATGTAGACATGACGGATCGGGCGATCGTGGGGTACAAGCTATGGGACCACCTCGTTCAATCTATCGCCCTGTATCGCCTTAACGTTTCATTTCCGACCCGGCAAACTATGACGCTAAAAATGCTTGGATTGGTGTGTACTACAATCTAGTAAACTTTGGCCCATCTTTTATGAATCACCCTGTATATCTGTATTTCAATGAATATTGAACTATCTTTAGTTGGCTGCAGTCGAATAATCTGCTACGTAAGAATGTCGGCGTTAACTGTACAAATCAGGCGAATCACGCTAAGAATGATATTTTGCGTTACATATTTTTCTATGTTATCATAGTTAATGACAATTCATTGCTGCTGAAATTTAATAATAGCAAGTCCAATGCAGCGGTGCTGTTTGTCGCACTGTGAGCAGAAATCTAAAATGTGATTTCAGTTAGTTAAGTTTATATTCTGTATTCAATTTGATGTTAGTGGATATTGATATATATTTTTTACTGTTAAAGTGTGTTTATAAGCAAATTATTTAAAACACCCGAATTCTACATATGCATATATGTATCTATGCACACAAGCATGTGAGTATGTATGCATTTATATGTATGTATATATAATATATTCTTTATCAAATTTTCGTCAAAATATTTTGACATCACTGAGTACCCACCTGTGGTAAAAAGGTTTCAGACCCCTGCATTAGACACAGCTCTGCAATTTTGAAATTGGCTTCTTTCGTCGATGTCACTTTGATTAGTTTGTTTTCCTAACTTTTAAAATTATATGCCAGGGGGAGCTACAATAATTTTGATTTGATAAAGAATTATTTCAAATGGAATCCAATGACAATACCCGAAGTAATTGCTGAGGTATTATAAAAGTTATTGGAAGCATTCTGTATTTTACAAATGCACTTTATACCAACATATATACTATACTTAAAAAATCTGATGTGGGCAACACCTGACTTTCCTTATATAATGCAATGAATTTACCACTTTTACAGTAAAAAAATGTTATTCTTATAGTAGATACTTATATTCTTTCCAAGGTATTGAATTTTCGTCGATGAGGCGTCATTTTCATTGATTTAGCGTCATTTCTATCCATTTGGCTAGATTTTTGTTAATTTGGCAACAATTAAGAATGTCGCCAAGTTGGCGACATTCCGCCAAATTCGTCGCAAAAATCTCGCCATGCGTTATGGACGGAGAAATAAATTATTCTTACAGCAGATAAATGACTAGTGGCGTTCAAATACAAAAGTATTACTCAAAGTATCTTTTTTCCTGAATGAAACGAGCTAGTTCTACGAGAATGATGTCACCAAATTTATGGTATGGTATTACATATGAAAAGTGAAAATGTTTCTCAATAGGAAATATTTTTTTTATTTTATATGACTTTTTGATAATTTTTGAAAAATGTGCAATATCTCGAGAACGGTTCATGTTAGCGTTCTAAAATTTATGTCAATTCTAATGAAAAATTACATAAGGAATGTCTATTTGCGTAACTTTATTAGCGGTTTTGATTTTTTGACGATTTTTCCAAATTTCACTCGAAAATTTAGGGGGTTCTGAACATTCGATTGCGTATCAAAACAATGGGCTTCCAGTATTTACGGATTGTGATTTTTGTACCAAATTTTGTTCGAATCGGTCCATTCGTTCGTCAGTTATCGTCTCCACAGACTCACTGACACACACACACACACATACTTTCACACACATACACACACACAGACATCACTTCAAAAATGTTCGATTCGTGATCAGGGATGCTTGAAACGTGCTCTCCCGTCAATAATTCGAATTCGAATTTTCGACCCCGTCACAATACTTTCCTTATACATTATCTATATAAGGAAAGTAAAAAGCTTTAGTGAAATATTGGCTTTAATTTTTACTGTGTGAATCTGAACCACTTTGTGTTTACCGAGTCATGATCATGAGTATATTATTTTTAAAATATGAAAAATGTATATTCATAAATCTCTGGATTAAAATTTTTTACAATAAAACAAGATCTGGAAAACATGTAATAATAACAGTAATTGAATAAGAATAATAATTGATTTTACTATATTTGAAGAAATCGATAATTCTGTTTTCGCAAGATTTGATTTCTCAAATTACTTCTTTTAAATGTCGAAAGCCCAGACCAACCGGCTCGTCCGAGGACTTGGAGCAGCAGAATGGATGGCCGGACTTCTTTTAAATGTGTAACAGTTCTTAGTATGCACCGAACCTGGAATTTTTTAATTGCCTGACATTTGAGTCATGTGAACTTGGTTTGATTATTTTATGGACAACAAGGATTATTATGGACAACAAGGGAATTGAGCTTATTCCAAAAACTTAATTCTTAATTTAGCCACAATGAGTGATTGGCTGAAAAAACGATCTACATATCTAAATATTAAATTAAAAAGTGAAGATGAAGATGATAATAAAAACACTATATACCTTAAGATTTTATATCAAAATAAATCATCATTCAATCATATACCTTTCGGAAGTATTTTGAAAAAACATCAACGTCTACTTCCTATACTGGACTTAAAAATCAGAACTACTTACTTTTATATCATTCCATTGGGAAGACGAATTTTCAACTATAACTACATAAGTCATAATCTACAATCAGAAAATTTGGAAATGTGTAATTGTGAAAATAACCCACACACGGATCCTCAAGTTGGACATATTGTTACAGGAAATATTGAAGTCCTCAATAATAAAACTTTAATACAAGCATTTAAACTTGGAACTAAATCACAACCCACATCAAGGAAATACCTATGTAACATTCAAGCAAAATGTGGACACATTTATATACGATATAGCAATACAATTCAGTATACCATACTTTACATATTCAATAAATGGCGAGATATGATATGCAGTGACTTCAAATCATATTATAAGCAATACTATCAACCCAATAAATGTTACAAACTGAATATCAAGAATCTGAGGACTAGTCAAGTAAAGTACATCATTACATACACCGATAAAGTATCTGGCAATTATGCTTTTACTTGTAAATACTTCTATATTCAAACATTAAAAGCCAATTATGAAAATGCTATGCTATATAGGAATGTAAAAATATCCCATCAAGAAATTGACTATAGGATAAAGGCATTATATCTAAAAGCAGGTATAAAATACACAAGACAAAATAAGTACCTTTACTTAATAAATATACCGAAACTCCATAAAAATCCCATATGTTTCAGACCTGTTACAGTTGGATTTAATACTTACCTCACCAAGGCCAATACATACCTACTACAACTTTTAAAACCTATTATGAAGCAAATTAACCACCGAGGAAATTACATTATCAAAAACAGCCAAGATGTTATCAAATCTTTAAAATATCACAAAACTCAATTATATTTCAAAGCTTTTGATTTTCAAGAACTTTTCAACAATATAGATCTTGAGTATCTAACTCATATCCTTAATTTATTATATGAAGAATTTGACATGAAGCAAAATATTGAATTTAATAAATACAAATCTTTAATTAAAATAGTTATAAAGGAAAACTACCTTTACAATGGCATATCGTTTTATCAGCAAATTAAGGGCATCCCCATGGGAGACGGGTGCTCTTCTATACTAGCAGATTTATATCTCAACTTTTATGAAAACAAATCTCATATTAATAATGAAATTTTATACCTGCGTTACGATGATCTGATAATTGGATATGAAGATAAAGGCTATCAAATGAATTTTGATTTTTACCCATCCAATTTAATCTTAAAAGAAAATCCTACAACCCATGAAAATGTCGTGGAGTTTCTGGATTTATGCATCGACTTAAGTGGAGTTCTTGTCAAATTTACAATATATGACAAAAGAACAAGTTATGGTATACCCATCTCAGGCATGATCCATTGGAATTCCAATCTACACTTAAACATCTTTAGAAATGCATTCTTAGAAGGATTGTCAAGAATACAACGAATTATAAACAGTTGCGTCATCAGAATCAAATATGATGAAGCATTTCTTCAATAGGCATACAAACAACAATATCCCATACCATTTATGAAACGTTATATCAAAAATTACTATGGGAAAATAATAAATATAGTTCAGAATTGAAGAACATATTGTATCATCTAAGGAGTTGATGGATCGTGAATAATGAGAATGTAATATCATCACGACAGGACCAAGCCAAGAAGTGAGCACGAAACCAAGAAGTAATATTTGGGAAGTACCATACCGTCTAACGCACTTATACGGGTTAACGTGTTGGACGGTGTGTTTTCTTTGGACTTTGCTTTATCCAGGTTTTGTGATAATTGTTATTATCACTTCGGAGGTTGGCTTCAGACAGTGCTGGGGTCCAGGAGTACAATGCCGCGGCATTTATGACATGCATGTTGACAACTGGGGTGTAAGGTCACAACCCCTTACCGTCTTTAAGTAAGTATCTCGGTAACCCTTCCTTATTTGTTCCTTTTTACTCTCTATTATTCTATTTAAATTTATATCGTGCATAGTATTTATAGCTGCTTTGCGCATACATACTATTTCACTACAATATCTCTTATTATTATCCTTTTATATTCTTATATATTGCATATATATATATATATATATATATATATATATATATATATATATATATATATATATATATATATATATATATATATATATATATATATATATATATATTAAAACATATCTTATGTATGAAAACTAGATTGACATTTAGAATAATTGTACTAGATAATGTAAACATTATTCTTGCAAAAAAGTCAACATTTGTTATTTGTAGATGTAATTGAAATATATAAAAACAAAAGCAGTAGAATTTTAAAATGGCGAAAGTACACAACTGAATGAAAATAAACTAATCATCTCTGCAAAACATATAAATAAAATTATATAATAACAAATAGTTATTTTGGACGAACATAATAAATCATTCAAGAGAATACGTTTATTTTAGATAAAAAAAATATGTGCTATTTCTTACTTTAAAATTTAAAATAATATCAGTAATTAAAGATAAATATTTGAATAAATTGTATAAAAATAGTATTTAATCGAATGATATTTCTAAATAACACAGAAATATACCTTGGATATAAATTGATTTTTTAATTTGGCTTTTCTTTTGTATTCTGAACATGAAAAGGAGTGATAAAATTATTTTACTTCGTATTTATCAGACATTTCTAATCCAATTATATTGAATAAACTTTATCATTCTCATTTTTATGGCTGAAGGAGAAATAACAATTAAATATTTTAGAAGAGGGAATTTCCTTTTTTTATAAATATTGAAGAAAAAACTAGCTGAATCCTTTGCTTAAATTTTGCAGCTATACTTTCGGCAAACCTAACTTGAATACATTGTAGAAGTTACGGGAGATTAATTACTCTGTTTTATTAGTTCAGGCGCAGATTTGATAAAATTCGTGCTTATGACTACTAGATTAAACTATGTGTCGCGAAATTTGGCGAAAATGTTTTAAAAAACTCTGTGAAAGAAAATACTATTAAGAGATATGATGGGCTTCGTAGAACAGAGGTTTTCATAATCAGCAATATTTTATTAAACTTCTTAATAATTCTCATTTTATTAGTTGCATTGATAAAAGGTATTATTTGGTAAAGAAAAGTATTTGCGAGAAATATATAAAAACCGGATATGGGCAGCACATGACTTTACTAATGCACATGACTTGCCATAAACAAAATGATGTATAAGATTCACGGCACAGTGTGTTTAACGTTAAAATGTACATTTGGTCCTTTCCGGATAACAACATGTAAATCTATTTCTTTCCATATTAAGCATCATTTTCATTAACTTGACATCATTTTTCCAATTTTAACGATATTTTCGTTAATTTTAGTCTACATATTGCCAAGCTGGCGATATTTCGTAAAGCTTATTCACCAAGTGCACCATATGCACCGTTAAGTGATGCAAACAGAGAGGAGGGCATTTCTTATACACTAGAAGGTTTGCCTGTCATATTACGGAATTAAAATTTGCAAAGCATTGCCTTCTATTTAGCGTCATTTTTATCCATTTGGTGACACTTTTATCAATTTGGAGTCATTTTGATGGATTTGGCAATATTTAAATGTCGCCAAGTTTGCAATATCTCACCAAATTTTCCCCCAAGCATTACGGACGGACGGATAAATGAGTTATTCTTATAATCGTTTGTTATGTTCTTTCCATGATATTGAATTTTCATCAATTAATCGTCATTTTCATTGATTTAGCATCACTTCGATTGGAATAATGAAAAAAACCATCAACCACTCAAAGCCTTTAATAAAGTTACGCAAATAGTCGTTTCTTATATCATTTTTCATTAGAAAACGATTGACATAAACTTTAGAACGCTAGCATGAACCGTTCTCCAGACATTGCACATTTTTCAAATAAATGTATCAGAATATCACATAAAATAAAAAAATATATATTAACTATTGTGAAATATGTTCACTTTTTATATGTGATATCATGCGATAAATTTGGTGACATCATCCTCGTGGATCTAGCTCGTTCCATTCATGAAAAAAATAATTTGGGTAATACTTTTGTATTTGTACAGTAACAGTCATTTATTTGCTAGAAGAATTTAATTTATTTCTTCGTCCTTAACGTATCCCGAGATTTTTGCAACGAATTTAATGGAATGTCATCAACTTGGCGACTTTTTTAAATGTTGTCAAATTAACGGAAATGGAACCTAATTAATAAAAATGACGAATAATTGACGAAAAGTCAAACTCTTGGAAAGAATATAAGTATCTACTATAAGAATAACCTATTTTTCCGTCCCAAACGTTTAGCAAAATTTTGGTGACGAATTTTTCGAAATATCTCTAACTTGCTGACTTTTTAGACGTTGCCAAATTGACTAAAATGTCACTCAATTGATAAAAATTTTCCAAATTGGTGAAACTGACTCTAAATCAATGAAATGACGACTAATTGATGAAAGTTCAATATCTTGGAATGAACATAATAGTAGACTATAAGAATAACCCATTTTTCTGTCCGTCCGCCCGTATAGCTTGGCGAGAAATTTAGCAGAACGTCGCCAGCTTGGCGACTATTTTAAATGTTGCCAAAATGACAAAAATGTCGTCAAATTGGTAAAAATGACACCAAATGGGAAGTAATGCTTCGCGAATTCCGATTTCCGTCATATGACGGGCATGCCATCTAGTATACGAGTATAAGAAATGCTCTTCTCTCCATTTGTCTATAACACTTGGTGATGCTTTTTTGCGAATATGACGAATAATCTAACAAAGTATCGCCATCTTGGATTTTACTCCAAATTGACAAAAATATCGTGAAAATTGCAAAAATGACTCTAAATTAATGAAAATGACGACTAATTGAGGAATTAATTATTCATTTTTTTAATTTGTGGACTATATCGCTTATTGAGGATGATATCAATATTGATAATTGTTTATTTAGAGTTACGCGAAATATAAATTAATTGGGTACTTTGAACTAGTTTTACATGCTGTCATCCAGAAAGTCGCCAAATGTACAATTCAACGTTGAAAAACAGTACCGGGGTTTACTTTTTCTACGCCCTATGAGATGGCGCTACCACATTTTCTTGATCTTCCGAGATTCTCTGACGTCGACTCACAGTACGTCATTGGGCCTTACGTCACCTGATCTTATGTTGCCGGGCTTTGTGACTCACTACGATGCCGCTTGTAACAACTCCTTCACTTCAACTTAGGAGCTTTTTGCTTCATCTGCAACCCAGTGAAAATTTCGTTCGGTTTCGACGAAACTCACTGGGAGGGGAGTAATGTAGCGAACGCTCGTAAGGCAATATTAATTGCTTTGAGCTAGTGACGTGTTTAGCTGAACGCTGTCATTCTATCTGTCTGTCTGTCTCTCCGTTCGCACGTTATCTGCCGTAAAAATGAATTTATTAAAATGAAATTTTAGTATGTTGTTCAGACAGTCTGAGGGACATATGGGAATGTAAATTAATAATATCACCCCAATTAGCATTGGATTGAACCCGAGTTGAAAAAGTGAAATGCACCCTATGGGACCTAATTTATCAAACATTTTTAAGTGAAGTTAAATTCGTAAACTGCTTTGAAAGTTTTGGAAAATATTCAAATTATCCCGTAAAATATATAAAAAAAATGTAAGCAAAATATGTTCGGCAGTTTTTTAAATAAAAATTTAAATATTAATTACACCCATATTATTCGAAGAGATCACGTGACCCATTTCAAAATGAAATATGACATCCATATTCTGTTCCCAGAGTAAAAATCGTGATTTTTACAGTTCTTTCAAAGCTATATTTAGTGTTGCATCCGTCCAAAAACTGCTTTATTTTTGCGTATGAAATTCAGTACACTTGTAGAAAAAACTTTGGGGAATACGCTGAAATCAACCGTTTTTTGATATATTATATTGTAGTTTAAGAAATATTTAATGTCAAAGACAAAATATTTGAGCTGCGAGTTCGCGCTCTGGATAGACTAACAATAGCGAGACCATGAATGTTTGCAGGCAGGTACCTACATAGACGAATTTTTGCTGGTCGGAGCCCCTTTTTTTAATTTCGATGTAGTTTTTGACATATGCACTTCTTTGTATGCACTTCTGAAGTGAACTTTTTTTTTCGTGTCGGCACGTCTAGCGATTTCTCTGTCTCTTACCGTAAAAACTATAGCATAGAAAAATATGAAATTTGATACATGTATAGCGAAATAATAGGGTAACACGATGGAATAAACCGTTTATCGATTTAAACTTTAGTTTGGCATGAAATCACTCGCGAGGCGAGCTCATGATCAAGGAATTCAGTTTTGGGATTCCCTCGGCAAAGAATCCCTGCTTTTCCTCCTACGGAAATAGGCAGCGATACAAAATATATTTTTGAAAGTAGAATTTAGAGGAAAGATATATATGAAGCGAGCGCAGCGAGTAGGAGGCGAAGGCTCCCGAAGGGGGTTGTGCGAGCTGAGCGAGCAGATGACAGAGCTCCCAAGTAACATAAATTATTGTAACACTGTGATAATTTAAAAAATATCACCCCGGAATGTATCGCATTTTAGAGTTGTTTAAATAAAATTGCACTGCGATTGGAAAGTGTCTCATATTCAATGCTTTACGCATGATTGATATTTCTTGTTTTTAAATCTTATGAAAAGCTTTTAAATATGGGATATACTTGTTATAAAACTAGATTCAAATTGGATAAAAATCTGATGTGGACAACATATGACTGTCTCTATGTAATGCAATGCATTTTCACTTCTTGCACAGTCAAAAATGATGTGTAAGATCTATGGCAATGTTTTTAACCATGCAGTGTAGAATTGGCTCTTTTTCGGATGATAACATGTAGAATTATTCGGAATTACCCAATTAAGTTATATATTACGCAACTGTATATTAGCAATTATCGATATTGATAGCATCCGCAATACATAATATAGTTATATAGAAAAGATTAATAATTAATTAATCAATTTGGCTTCACTTTTACAATTTTGACCATACTTTTTTCAATCTGTGGCGAATTATTACAAAGTACGCGATATTTCGCTAAATTAATTTTCCAAGTTCATCAAATTTATCGCCATGTGTTAGACGAATGGAAAATCTTTTCTTATATATAGATGACTATTGGCAAATATTCATTTTTTAATAAAAATTGCATAAGATATTATCATTTACATAACATTTCTGAAAGTTCTAAATTTTTAATGAATCTTTCAAAGTATCATTCGAAATTCTGGGGTGTTCCCGAGCTTTCTATTGCGCCTAAATCATTTTACATAGACTCATGGACACACGCACACACACACAGATACACACACATACATACATATACAAATCGCCTTAAAACATTAGATTCAAGTTCAAGGATGTTTATAACGTGCTAGTCCATCAAAAATCCAATTCGAGTTTTCGTCTCTGTTACTAAACGCCCCCAATACGTTATACTATGTAATAAATGACCCTCTAAAGTGTCTTATTATAAATATCTTAGATATGACCTTCTTCAAGTAACAAAATAAGATTAATCCTCAGAATAATCCTGCTGAAATGTCAATAATTTATTCCGAAAATTATTTGATAAGCAAAGATTTTATAAATTAATTATATTGTAGATATGCAGTAAACTAGAAAAATTATATCCGTGGAGTGCCAAACCAATTTAGACCGAAACTCAGTGGGGGAGGCATCCACAAGGACCGCACCCTATTCCCCCTATCACCAACCACTGGAAAGGGCGTATGGACATACATGTTTAACGTGTCCGCTTTCCGATTGAACACGGAGACAGTTTGGGCAATGCCGGGAGTCGAACTCGGATCGTCTTAGTGCAATCCTCGCGAGCTAACCACTAGGCTATACCACCCTTCGGCCTTGGGTCAAAATGCCTTAAGCCACTGTAGTGACAGGCTCCAGGTGCCTGAGATTCCAGGCTATACCATCCTAACAAAGCCTTATTTTCTTCCCCCCAGATCGTCCAACCTACCCGAAGGTGTATGGTATCTGTTCGGGTAGGCCGGGAAGTGCCAAACAATTTAGACCCGAACCCAGAGAGGGAGGCATCCACACTACAACCCTACAACCAACTACTCGTATGTTCAAGTATAATTTGAATCAGAGATTTGATTGCTATCTTCCAAGTAATGGCTGCAATAAATTAACAAATTGTATATACAAAACAATCTAATGTAATTAATAGAAAATTTTTAATTCCTAACAACCATTTCTATTAATACTATTAGACTAACAAATTATTATTTAGGCAGAGTTAAAAAAATCTGATGTGGGCAGCACATGACTTTCCCTATATGATGCAATGTATTTACTATTTTTACAGTGAAAACAGAATAGGTTATTCTTATAGTAGATACTTATATTTTTCCAAAATTTTGAATTTTCGTTAAATAGTCGCTATTTTCATTAATTTAGCGTCATTTTTATCCATTTAGCGAGATTTTCTTTGATTTGATGTCGCCAACTTGGCGACATTCCACCAAATTCGTCGTCGAAATCTCGCCAAGTGTTATGAACGGAGAAATAATATATTTTTATAGCAGATAAATAATGACTCTTGGCGTTCAAATACAAAAGTATTACTTCAAGTTTTTTTTTCATGAATGCAACGAGTTAAATCTACGAGAATGATGTCACCTAATTTATCGCATGATATTACATATGAAAAGTGAACATGTTTCTCAATAAGAAATATTTTTTTTTTATTTTATATAACTTTTTGATAATTTTTTTAAAAATGTGCAATTACTCGAGTACGGTTCATATTAGCGTTCTAAAATTTTTGTCAATCGTTTTCTAATTAAAAATCACATAAGAAATGCCTATTTGCGTTACTTTATTAGCGGTTTTGATTTTTTCAAAATTTCATTCGAAAATTTAGAGGGGTTTTGAACATTCGATTGCGTATAAAAACAATAGGCTTCCAGTAATCACGGATTGTAATTTTTGTACCAAATTTCGTTCGAATCGGTCTATTCGTTCGTCAGTTATCGTCTCCAAAGGCTCACTGACACACACACACACACACACACACACACACACACACACACACACGTACATACTTTCACACACATACACACACTCACACACACAATCACACACACAATCACTCACACATACACACACACACACACACACATACACACACACAAACAGACATCGCCTCAAAAATGTTCGATTCGTGATCAGGGATGCTTGAAACGTGCTCTCCCTTCGAAAACTCGAATTCGAATTTTAGACCCCGTCACAATAGTTTCCTTATACATTATTGTATATAAGGACAGTAATATATTTTAAACTGTTACTTTATCAACATGAAACAGTGTTTATTTTTTAGTTGAAAATAACTAAGCAATCTAAACCACATGAATCAAAATTCAACGGAATAACTAATTAATGGCGAAGAGAGAATGTGCTATCCTTTGGGACATCGCTGCCCGGTGCTAGATAACTTGTATACACTTGCGGTTATTGATCAGTAACTGTACTGAGGAAGATAGCGTTTGTTATGGGAATTTAGATTCATTGTAGCATTTGCTGACTGTAAACCGGGAATAATGTTTTACGCAATCGATATTCCGATATCGATCTACTTAAAACGATATAAATAAAGAATATCAGGTCATAAAAAATATATCTGTTTGTTTTTCTTGATTTGAATTGTGTTTTTTTTTTATATTAGCAGTATACCCGTTTTTCGTGCGGAACATGCAGTGCAAAGAAACGTTAAATTCACAATTGCATGCAAATTCCTGTAGTGTTCTAAATGACATTGTTATTCAAAACATTCTATTAAAATATTTAAATTAATGCTCTTAAAATGAGTTGAAGAATTTCTGTTCTCGCTGTGCAAAATTATCTTCACAGGCAGATCTGAAGAATAAAACATCCTGGTCCCTTTTGTAAACAATTTACAGAAAATATGAAATTAAATCTATATGTGCCAAAAGAAAGGCGATTAAACTCTGTATTGGAAGATATACCCGTAATACTTATATTCTCGTGTATTAGAGGATATACCCGTACTGCATATAATGTATGGATTTGAAAAAAAAATCGACTAAAATAAAACAAATGAAGTAATAATTTGGAAATACCAATAACACCCATAATAATTAAACCCAAATGCCATAATGGATATATTCCAATCAAAAATACAATTCCGATAAAATTTATTTATAAACATTTTTTTTTATTATTTAAATCAAAACAGATTTATTGCTGTATTAACTCCTTGGGCTTAATCCGGTTGCTTAGCAGTACGATATATATATATATATATATATATATATATATATATATATATATATATATATATATATATATATATATATATATATATATATATATATATATATATATATATATATATATATATATATATATATTCAAATATAAGCTCAAATAACTTTACGAAATAAATGTCATCTTCATAATGCTATCTCAATATGAGGTTTGATACTGCGTTTTTCATTAAAATCTTGATAACGCTTAGTCTTAGAAACTCTAAACATGAACTAAATTTTAAGTGGGGCTATTTAAAATCTACCCAGAAAAGTTCATGAAATTCGGTTCAGCCGTTCTCCCGTGATGATAAGATAAACACACACAAACACAAATAAATACATGATAACAGAAATAATAAAATAAAAAATAATAAAAGATTTTCAATTTTATTTCTCACAGATTAATTGAAGAATTTATCGCATTTACTTTGTAATTTAAATTTCAGTTTCAGGAGATATAAGAATTGAAAATAATCTCATCTATGTTTTGAAATTTAGTAAATTGCATAATAATAATAATCTATAATAATAAAAGAAAATGTTAGTCTGTTTGTTCGTTTTTGCCGTCTATAGCTGAAAATCTATGCTACGTACAGCTATGAGATCTTGTACAGGGATGCCTCGGCTCCCGAGAACAAACAGTTTGGAGCAAATATTTTCTAATTTTTCTTAGTATTTTAGTAATTTTATCTGACGGAACAATTTTTAACAATTTACACTTAAATCGGATATTTAGTGATAGAAAATATTGTTGCAGATTTTTCTTCTTAACACCATCGAAATTATCAGAAAATTTTGTTTCAAAATAAATAAATAAATACATACATTAAAAGATGTAAACGAAATTAAACGAAATTCTCTAAACGGAATAATGCTTTTAAATAATATATGCTTTCTGTGTTTAGAAGACTTAATTAGTAATTAAATTTCGAAATAAAAATATCGCCTGACAATTCGTTCATCATAATTTTGGAAGAGTTAAATTAAATATTCCACACTGCTCCAAAATAAACGTTTCATTTATGTTGATATCCGTTCATTGCTTATGACTTTAATTAGATACTATTGATATAAGATAAAAATTACTATGTTTTGTTCCATTCCAGCAGTCGTAACTCAGCAATCAGAAGAGTTACATGTGTGTTTGACTATTCAAACAACTCATTATATGTTGATTAAGTGCAAAAATTATGAGCCGGCAACTACAACATAGTGAAAATTGCGAAGTAAGGAAAAAAAATTGGATTTCATTTCTAAATGTCGAAATATTTACAAAGAAAATATTCAGAATCCTATAAGATTCGGACGTGAGAAGTAAAAATGCTAAACAAACAAGAAAGAGAGGCCTCTCAGCGGTGTCAAGCGAATATGTAATGTACGAAAACTGAGTACAAAAACTGATCTCTTTCCCTTTGTTTGCTCACTTAAAAATTCAATTCACCTCTAAAATCTAGTGATTGCTATAATCATACCAAATTCCGATCGATGTTTTCTTCAATTTGTTCAAGAGATATCGAACACAATGGCAGACACAGTGATGTCACTGAACATGTGTTTATTGAATTCAGGAATGCTGAACACGTGTTGATTCATCAAAATTCAAGAGTCGAAATTTTGCACCGAAATCAATGCTTCTTTCTTCTTTACATATACTATGTAAAGGAGAAGTATACCTTGCATATGCTTTACATATCTGATTATACGTTACATATATTGCTTATACCTTACATATGTTGCTTATACTTTGCATTTGTTTTAGATGTTGCAAATACTTTTCTTTATACCATGTACTGTACATAAATAATAAGCCAAACGTTTTTAATCAATTTCCCCTCAACCTTTCGTATACAATATTATCGTTAGTTTTAAGTGAATATATCTATCAAAATTGCATAAATCAACATTTTATGGAATAGTTAATTATTGGCTAAAAACAGAATTCTCTGTTAGGGGCATCGCTGTTTGAAGTTAGATAGCGTGTATATGCCGCGTTAATTATTCTGGCTGTATTAGGAGAAGGCAGGGTTAGCAAAGGGGAATGGGATACATTGTATCACTAATTGCAGAGCGGCGAAACTCTTTCAGGCAATCAATATATCGATGTATTTTAGACAGACACTCGTGGAACCAGGCGTGGAGCCAGAAAAAAAATTGCAGGGGTTAGGGGAGGGCGCAATTTGGGACATAAACTTAACAATATGTCTTACACAATAAAGGAAAATACATGTGTTTCTATTTGTTTGTCTGTGTATGTGTATGTGCTGTCTGTAGCGGAAAATCTAAGCATCCTACGGCCATGAAAGTTCGTACACAGATATTTCAAGACCCAAATAGGGAAATCTTGGATTTATTTTTATAGTTTCGAATTAGTTTTCTATATGTTTTATCCCGATTTACAACGGTTTTGTGCAATATCCACACAAATCGATTTCTTTAGCGACCTAAACTTTTTTCAGAGATTATATATTGACATCATCAGAAAAATCGATAAGCTTCCATTCAAACAAACTTAATGCAATTATTAAATGGATTTTCGTACATTTTTATGAATATATACTTTTTGTGCGTTTTAACCTCTCCAATGTTTATAGTATCATCCTGCGTTTATAATTTAACTGCAGCTCCTTTAAAAGATCAAAGAAGGCTTCAGAGTAAAATAAAAATATCCTTATCCATCCGAGAGTTAATTATAATTTTTTAACCGAGCAAACTTTTAAAATTGTTGTGTCAGACGAGCATTTGGTATTGATTTCCGGATTTCCTGACCGACCACCACCGTGATCTATTAGTAAAAACATTTAATGCTGTGCATTCTAAGTTGTTGTTGAGACCCAGACCGTCCGACCTACCAGACAGGTGTAAGGTAACTGTTTGGACGGCCGGGAAGTGCCACCCAATTAGACCGGAACCCAGTGGGGGAGGCATCCGCAGGGACTGTACCATCCTTCCCCTACCACCAACCTCTCGGAAGGACTTACGGACTCACATGTTTAACGTGATCGTATTCCGCATGAACACGGCGGCAGTTGTGGCAGCGTGCAAATCCAGCGCGCAAACCACCGGCCTTCCGCGACCGAAATGTGCCAACAGCACGCGGTGTTCCTACTGAAGGGTATTGGGGATGTAATATTTAATTCGCGGGTGCTTATTCATTTATTTTTAAGTGGAACCCTCTTATTTAGGGTCCGGATAACGCTGGATAATTCGTTCTAAATTTAAAAAAATACACATTTATAATCGATCAATAATTATATATTTTAGGTACCTATACATCTCCCACTACATTTAGAAATATATTAAACGATAAAAGAAATTTAGAAATATATTAAACGATAAAAATAATCTCATATGAGATGACCTAAAAACATATATAAAGAACCTACATTTCGGAGTGGGACAGGCCTTCGACCCCCCCTCTCCTTTGGCTACGTCCCTGCAATGTGCCATAATATACTACAATTGAATCACGCAAAAAGGTAAACAAAGTTACAATTGATGCAACATATGAATTTTTAAATAATATCATGTAACGAGAAATTGAAATAGTAGAAAACGTTTTTAATTAGGTAAAATTAATATACCCATTAAAAAATATCGTAAATATCGTCTTAGACGTCAGACGATAATTATACACATAACTTTATACTATGCATATTATGTATCATACAACATATTATTTGAATAGTATACTTATACGTACATGAATATTCTACGTATTACTTGAATAGTATTATACTATGAATATTACATATATAGTAATACTAAAAAATGTACCTGGTGGTGCACAAGAGCTAAAGCAGGGATAAATTCAATGTTTAATCTAAAAAAATAAAAAGTAAGTACATTTTATTCATATAAATAACACCGAAAATTGAATATAATCCATATACACCGGCTAAACGGGCATTATACTACCCCGTCCCTAAACTAAAAAAGTATCTCCTTCCCCTTACGAATACAATTTAAAATGACTCTGATCACGCACGACCACAAATTTCTCATTTTCCGCAACCAATAAGCAAAAACATAAATACATAAATAAAATATCTATAACGGAATCCTTTCTCTTAGGGAGAATGCTCTAAGCGCATGCGCAGTCGCGTCAACTGATGTACGTGGACTCGATAATTTTAACAGGTTTCTTAGCTCAATAAAACACCTAAAATTGAATTACGTAATTATTAAAAATAAATTATTAGAAAGCGGAGATATGCACGGAAATTTTTGTTAAACTATAGAATTGTGCATTTTTGGATGTGATGGAAAATGTATTAGATAACTTAAAATTTCGGATTCGGTTCAAACATCGTTGCAAATAACATATTCTGATTTTCAGTTGTAAACTCAGTTCAAGTCGTAAACTCCGTGACAATAGTTTCGATCACTAAGGAGCCGATTTGTGTGAAAATCGTGAAATTTGTTAAAAATCGTGTGAAAACATAAAATAGCTATAAAACTAATTCAAACTAAAAAAAAAAAATCCATTAGAGACAGCATAAACTCACATATACACAGAAACGTACACATGCATATTAATTTATTACGTAAGATTACACTATGTATGTACGGAACGTAATGTCACAGCTTTATTAAAAGAGCACCTTGAAATCTGTCAAGGATTATAAAAAATGAAAATATACTCCAACATTTTCAAAAACAACAACTTTTATAGTTCATAAAATATAAGATAATATTGAAAATATAATACTTTATAACTGTCATACTTCAATAATTTACTTTATATGCGATGAACTCCTCGTCAAATCAGAAAGAAAAGTATTGTAAGTGAAAATCTTTGTTAAATTTAGTACACAACTCCTGATGTAAGTAACAGTTTAAGTTATTTTAAAGAAACTATAATGTGAGGTTTTTCCAGAAGCCTTTCGATATTGTCCTTTAAATATTGTAGACGTGGATTAAAAAATTGCAAAGACTCAATTTTCTAGAATGGTAATTACATTTTTGATATGCTGCTTGTACAATAAAGTTTGTAATACACAGTTATATCCCTAAAGACTTACATATTGAAGTAAGTTGCATTTGAAGAAGGATATTCAATCTCTACGCAGGTTCTCTATACTAAATCCCTATACAAAAAGATTGATTAACTTTTAACCCCTAACAAAAAGATTGATTACCGTTATTGCTAGACGCATACTTCATCGGAAAATCACTTTGAGTTGTTATAAGACATGTTAAGACACCTGTTAAAGACTTGTTAAAACACTGTTAAAACACTTGTAGTTAAAACACTTTAAAAATATCTGACATATCAACATAAAAATACAGAAAATGACTGTCACAATAGCCCCTTTAGCGAAGTAAGCTCATTCACAAGAACAATTGCATAAAATTTGGAATACAATATGAAAAACCGAAAGTTCTAAATTAATAATTCGAGGTGATATTTACGGACAAATGTTTGGGGACCGTATATTAATTGAATAATGTTTCAAGCACGAAACAAATACAAAAAGTTAAAGCTTTATTTTGGGGATGGTCCCTAAATGATTTCGAAAGTTAATTTGATTACTAATAGTAAGTTATGTATTTCTTAATTCCGAAGTTATAATATTATAGGTACATATGCGAAACTAGTTAATTATTACATAAAAGTTTACTAAACGTTTTTAGTAATTTGAAATTTTGTTCTAAGATGGCCACATGAAAAGTCAGATTTTGTATTTTTATGCAAATACCTCCCCCAGCCTTCAAAAAAATTTAGATAATACTTTTTACGATTCTAAACAATTTCCAATTTAAAAGGCATGACCAGCACTAACTGTTCAAATGTTATAATTTTATAATTTATTTTGAAACACCTGTATATTGAATGATTTCAATTTTTGCTTCTAATCAAACTGAAGTTAAAGGCTCTGAAATAACCAAGAAACTTGATGCTTCAGATTTATATTTTTTTACAGGATGTGCCGGTTTAATTCCACTGAAAAAATTTACAATATTCATGTGAAGGCCAGCCGGTGATATGTACGCTTTATTTTACAAATGTATATCTTGGAAAATCTGTGTCTTTGATTAGTTTGTGGTACATTTTAGGCAGAAGTACGTATTAAATGAAATTCCATCTACCAAATTGAAACTTATTTTATTCCCAGCTGTGGGCTAAACGATGTTGGTCTCAGTTACATGTTATCTATATGGAAAATAATAGAATGAATCTGTTAAATAATTAGAAATACTGTGCAAACGTTCGTCAAAATGTTCCTTTTCTTGCCAGAACTATCCAATCTAAGTGGAAACATTCAGACAGTACGCAGCTAAACAAAAATGTACTGAGCTGATCATCGATTACTGCCCATAGACCACGATTTCGCAGTTACTGACGGTCATTACCACTGTTGTGCAGGTAATGAGGTAAACAGTTAGCATCAAACTTCTTAAACTACAGTTTTAAAATGTTTCTTGTAGAAATATTGTAACCTTTTTTATTTTTTTTTTCAAATGACCAGGCACTTTGACCTTCGTCATTCGCCTTTATTACAGCGGCCAGAGTGTGAACCATTTAGCCGTCCATTGACGTTGCCCCAGGCGCACCAGAGGGGGGCGGATCACATTGCGCCCACAACACAAACATCCATGCCTTACGTGGGGCTCGAACCCACAACGTAGCGGTCGACCGATTGCTACGGAAACGTTTGCCTTGACCACTCCACAACCACGTCGGCGAAGTATTGTAACCTCAATTCCAGAAACGGAAGTGGGCGTTCATAGCCCCGCCCATAGTTACTAAGATCTTAAAAACACTCGGAAATGCAATGAAACGACTACTGCCATATAAGAGAGCGTTGCAAATAAGCAGGAAAGTCAGTTACGTTACTTCTACCAGAAAATATCTAATTCCCTTGCTTTGAGGGGTTTTGGTTCACTAATCATATCCCATGCATCGTGACCGCTGCAATAACCGTGGAATCAAGATGGTTATGGATGATCAGTATCGACTGCATCAGACAAGCTATCTATGTGGAACTCTTGTTTGTGGCTGGCAGAATTTGTTTCTCCCGGCGTTCTTCGTTTTCACAGCGGTTTTGCTTGCTTATCGAGTGCTTTAGCTTCACCATTCTACAAGGATGGCCCACGTGTCGAACATTACTGCTACGGATCCCATGAGGTGTCTAACTCCAAGTGATTGTAACCAGATCATCAAAATGCTTGTGTGTGGAACTCACAATAGATGTCCACAATCTACTTGGAACTATTTGATTCAGCAGAAGTTCAACGATTTTATGAATAATTTCTTCACTGCAAACGTGGCAAAGCTTACCGAAAACCAGGAGGCGATGGAAAAATTTAGAGGTATGTGTGTTGAAATTTCAAACTTTTTCTTCTACTCTGATGCCCCCCCCCTCCCCCGGCAGCTGTGTGGGTTCAAGAATTATTGTCACCCTCCTTCTTTTCCTGAATTAGCTACCTTATTTGAACCCCATCACCCCCCGCCTACCGTAAGCAGGTAAAAAAAAGCCTTGAAATAAATATTGAATTCAAAATCAATTCAAATATCTTCAGTGTTTTTTTTTAGATTACGAAAGACCAACGATTTGATTCCTCACCCACTTACACACCCACAGACTGAAAAAGTCATACCTGAGTAATTATGCACCACACCGATGTATTTATGGTGAAAAGTCGTCACGATCACTAAATTTTTCACAAACTACATTGGATAAAGCAAAAAATAGAACTTATTCTATTAAAAAAAGTGATACAAGCTACAATCACTATCAACAGTGTATTCTAACTCGGCACGATGAAAGTATATATATAGCAAATATATATTATATTAATGAGTCGTCTATTATATCATTTTTACTGTGACATTTTTATCATTTTCGTGATATATTCAATTATAAACTCCAAAATCATCAAACTGTAAAAATGAAAATTAAGTAGAACAGTTAACTGTGGGGCTAAAAACAGGAATCCATAACAAACATCGCTGCCAGAAATTAGCGTGTATACGACTCATTTCCCACGACTGTCTTAATATAAGGGTAGATCAGGTTAGCAATGGGGAATTGGATATATTGTATCACCATATGCAAAGTAGGGACAATGTCACAGGCAATCGATATATGTTATTACGATTCTAGTGGAGAATTAATGTCATGCAATACAGTCACGCAAAAAGGGAAAAAATGTATAATTATGTTAAAGCTGTTTCGTTTAATTATAAGAATAGTTTCACAATAATAATGATTAAAATTGCATTTCAAAAACTGTTTAGTAAAATAAAATATTATTTAAAGGTATAGTTTTGTTAATCTTTCTGAAGTTGTAGATAGAAATATATGTTTCATTTAATAAGTTGCTAAAATACGCATGCAGGAACACACATTTTGAAGGATCAGTGTGCAGAAAGCCAAGTTCAGCAAAAGTTTCGACCAGTAAAATAATATTTTACAGCATATATCAATACTTTTAAATTTCGGTAACGTTTCAAGGGAGTTATTTACTGTGTTATAGCATACACTAGTAAAAACGGCACAGAGGGAGTAATCAATAGACAAAATGTATAAGGGGCGCAATGTAGCCCGATAATTTTTTATCCAACCATGTTCAATATCAATTAGAATCAAGAACATTCATTTACATCATATATTCAAATTTCAATATAATCGGGGAAATTTTAGAAAGGTCATCGTCGAACAAAGCATATCATTAAAGGGTATGTAACAAGCGGGTTTTCACTGACAACCTACAACAATAAACACGGTCTATAAAATATTATGCTACATAATATATGCAAACATCAAAACGCTGCGAAGGTTTTAGAGGTATTATCGTGTAGACAGACGGATAACATTAGTTTGCTTTAAACTCCAAAAGAACGTAATCACTTCACTCCCTCGTTTCAATTTTAGCAAGTACAATTAAATTAATCAGTTACTATTCATTTTTTTATAAGACTACACTCATACGTTTCTTTATATTTTCTTTATTTTGCAATGCTAAAACTGTTTGTCAATATTTTTTACTTCGGAAAATATATATGATAAAAAAATTCTGAATAAGCATTTTTATATCACATTATTTGAAAAAATACTCAGCTGTTGATGGTTAGACTTATGGATTTATATTTTCAATAATATTTTGTTACAAATTATAACTTGATTGTGGAAGTTCCTGTAAGAGTTATTGCTGCAGCTGTACGGTTGTTACGAAAGTAAAAAGTTATATATCTTCTGACCCTTTCAAAAATAAAATAACAGCTTTAAAAGTTTATAAAATATAAAACTGAATTGAAAAGTTATTGCTAGTATGGCCAAACTACTTCGAAACTTCTTTTTTACAACTTTCTTGCTGTATTGAAGAACATCATTGTCTGTGAGGTACATTTGTCCAATTTAACAAAGAACTGCAGATTTAAGTAAGAGTTTCTAATACGTTCTTAAGAAAAATTGTTTCGGGTTTTATTACAAGAAGCTTATGGTTTTATTTTGGATATTGTAGACATGAGCCTAGCAATAGCGAAAGTTCAATTTTCAAAAGTGTCAATTAAATTCTTTGAAAGTTGTTTGTGGAAAGAATTCTGCAATATATAGCCTTATCTCTAAAATTTAGGAAATTCCACATAAGTTACATTTGGGAATCTAATCTTTGGTATCTGGAATTACTAAATACTTTCATTTTCTCATAATATAACTAAGAAGTTTTAAACAAAATGTGGAATTCACGATTCGATAATTTATACAAGTAAAGGAATGATTGAATTATCATTAATGAAAATATAGTTCAAATTCTAGAAGGTTATTACGCACAACTATTAAGTAAGACTATTGATTGTAATCCCTATACGTAAAATAGTATAACTATAACCATAACTTTGTATCGTCTAGGAGACCTGGATACGATTAACGATTAATGCCGATTGAAGTTATGAGATGGAAATTTATTCAGCAAATGGGGACCGAGATAAAATATGACGTAATGGAACCAGACGGGTGAAGTTCATCTCCACGGTATGGTTTGAAAGAGAAATATTCTAAGATGATTCAGGGTAATGCTTGTAGAAACTGCCCAAAGGGGGGGTTGTTATCGAAACGTGTTATTTTTCTTAAATATTTTGGAGACATGACGTATCTGTTTCTAGAGATAGATGACCATTTTTAAATAGACGTTTAAGAATATCAGTGATATTTTTCATCTTTAAAGATATGTTAAATTAGTTATTTTCTTCAGTGTTGACAAACATACAGCCAAAACTACTGGAAAGATTTTAGTGAATGATGGGAAATGTTCTGTCATGATGGAAAAGATGCTACGGAAAAAAATGAACCTCCTTTTCTTTCTTTCTGCACCGTTCGTAGAAGGGCATATTCAAATACACATAGAAGGGCATATCCAATAAGGAATAACATCTTCCCCAAATATATATGCTTAAAAATTGCATAAGTGAAGGGTGTTCAGTTTTAAATACGCAACAACTTCAAAATTTTTAAAAGTAACACCCAGCTTTGACGTCAGGTTTCGAATCTACATTAAAATTCAATCTCGGATATAAAGTTTCAAGTCACTTGATCCAGCAGTTTCTAGATTATGAGAATGTAAAGGTAAATGCTCATAATGTTAAAACTTCCAAGACTTTTATTAACATCCTTCTAAATGATATTTTTATCACTTTAATATTTTCATTACGTTACAATTAAACAACCTAAAAAAATCTAAGTAATTTTTATTTTTTTAAATAATTTTTGTATGAAATATAAATTATAAAATTAATTGATATTTAAAAAAAAAGATTATCAACTGTGATGACATGAAATACTTTATTTTAGGTCACGTAGTGATACATAGAAATAGAACATTCTACAAGACAAAACATATGTTAACCCGGTAATAACATAAAAGTAGAGTCAATAATTGCCTCGGACAATTAAACACACATTTGTTCTACAGTGTTTGATAGATACCTATAACATATTTCCACAATAAATGAGCTGTGCTCTTCGGACTTCACATGAATCTGGGCTGATCACCATTTTAACCACATGCCGACTTTCTCCAGACACTCAAAGGCAATAACGGTACCTTATGCAAATATGTGAGGGGCGAGATATCTGTAGGAGATAAAAAGAGGTCAAAAGCTGTAAAATGTTCTACTGGAGCAAAAGGAAGCCGAAGTCAGTGATGATGAATAAACTCACCACGACAGGCAACTAGTCAGAAGGGCCATGCAAAATATATTAAATTAAAAGTCCGCTAGGGAGCATAATATCAAAGGATAGCGAAAGGAACACATGACTGCGAAGCTAGATACTTCTAATATCAGCTTGAACCAAACCTAAAATAACGAGGTATGTCACGTTGAAAGAAATGAGTGCTGTCTGCTATCATATCGCAATCTGTCAATCTCCAACAAGAAAATGAATAGTTTCAACAATAGTTACTATTATAATGCAAAATTTTATGAAAGATGTTTCTAGGAAATAAATAATGTGCACCCGAGTACCAAAGCTTATGGGATAGCATTATGCAAATTTACAAGTCGCGCTCGCATCGCGTTAGAAGGGTATAAAGAGTCAGATGATCATCAGTGCTGTCGCATGGGACATAGCATAGTTGTTGGGATTATGACGATTTCTCGCTCGACAGTGCCAAGGGTGTCGAAAGCCCAGACCACCCGACTCGTACGAGGACTTAGAGCAGCATATTGGATGGCCGGGAGTGCCAAGGGTGTATCGAGAGTAACTTATGGAAGGTATTACCTCCAACAAGGGACAACGCAGTTCCTCCCACAAGGAACAGACAGTGCCTTTACACACAGCACATCATCGGCTTCAGCGCATCACCGGGGCTTGCGAACATGAACACTCGATGACAAGAAGGAGGTAGCGTTGTTCGATGAGTCACGTTTGTAGTTGGTACGAACAGGTCGCGTTCGGGAGTGCCGCAAACCCCACGAGGCTATGCATCCAACTTATCAACATTGTGCAAGCTGGTGATGGTTGCATAGTGGTGTGGGGAGTACTTACTTAACATAGATTGAGTCCTTTGGTCGAATTGAACAGGTCATTGACAGGAAATTGCTATGTTCAGCTGCTTGGTGACCATTTGCAGCCATTTATGGATTTTATGTAGACCAATAATGATGGGATGTTCCAGGATGGAAATGCTTCTTGTCACCGGACCCATAATATTGCTCGCTATTGGTTTAAGGAAGTTTCTGGACAATTTCAGCACATGATTTGGTCACCTAGATCGCCAGACATGAATCCTTTGGAGCATATCTGAAATATGATCGAAATAGCCATTCGTGCCCAAATTCCAGCACTTACCACAATCATACAATTATGGGCTGCTATCCAGACAGTATGGCTGAATTTTTTTCCGGGAGACTTCCGCCGACTAGGTGCACCCATGCCACATCGAGTTGTTGCACTTTGCGTATCTAAAGGAGGCCCAACACGGTATTAGAGAGATATACAATGACTTTTGGCAGAGAGTATGTAAAGAAAAACTAATAGATTTATTTAAAGGTTTCCAGTATTTAAATATTTTATCTTTCACCAGATGTTGCTTGTTTTTAGGTTAGATTCATGGACTTTATAATCAGGTGGGGTTTATTGCCTAATACGCAATGCACTTTAATGTCAGCGATATACACACATATAATTTTTTTTAAAGAAAAACACCTTAAAACATCATTCCACAGATACGTGATCCCAGCTTTAAAAGAACATTTTACGGTCCATCAAAAATAGAGCAAAGCTAGAATTTCAATACAAAGACTTTTATATGGGAAGAAACCATCATACGAAAACTTTTGTATTGGAATAGACCATGATGACCTCATTTGTGATGCATAATTAAATAGCTTGAGTACGACATGTTAATTATGTGCATTTATATTCCTCAAAGATAGAGTCAGCACAAGGAAATAGAATTCAATCTAGCTTTAATTACAGACTGAGAACAAACAATACAACGAAAATCGTTAATCAATAAATCTATGATATGTTTGGAGAACTAGCAGTATCAATGAAATACGATAAAGCTGCACAATAAAAATGGAATACTGTTAATGAGAAAGGATCTGTTTATGAATTATATTACATTTTCAAGCAATAACATATTTTCCATACTTTGAAATGCGTTTCATATAATACATAATAGCTATATAATATACACGGAAGTGACAGGGGAAGGGGTGATGATTCATTGTCTAAAACTTCCACTGTAACTAAAATTTTGGTTTAAGTGTTATTCGGTTCAGTCGTTACTCAGGTTTGTAGCCAAGGAAAAATAATCTAAAATTTCAAAAGTTCGAATTATTGATGATGGGGTATTATAAAAAAACTCAAAAGCACTTTGTTTAAATATTGAGCACATCCACTACAGCTAGAATCTTTGTTTGGATCTTATTCCATCCTATTCAACTTCCGGATATCCAGCACAAAATTCTAATATTTGGAAAATTCGAATTAGGGGTGATGACGTGAAAAATAATTTAAAAAATAAAATCAAAAATACTTTTCAAAATGATCAAGCTATTCTACTCGAAACACAATCTTGTTTTTGATCTAATTTGACCAGTCTCAACTTTCAGATTATATAGGAAACATCTGAGATTTCAACAATTTGAATTAGGGTTGGCGATACAAAGGAATATTAGAAAACAAATAAGGTTCGTAACCAAGGAAAAAAATCTAAAATTTCAAAAGTTCAAATTATTGGTGATGGGGTATTATCAAAAAACTCAAAATCGCTTTGCTTATATATTGAGCACATCTACTACAGCTAGAATCTTGTTTTGGCTCTCCTTCGATCCTACTCAACTTCTGGATATCCAGCACAAAATTTTAATATTTTGAAAATTCGAATTAGGGGTGATGACGTGAAGAATAATTAAAAAAATAAAATCAAGAATACTTTTCAAAATGATAAAGCTCTTCCTCTCGAACCACAATCTTGTTTTTGATCTAATTTGACCAGTCTCAACTTTCAGATGAAAGGAAACATCGGAAATTTCTACAATTTGAATTAGGGTTGGCGATACAAAGGGATATTAGAAAACTTAACACCACATTGCCTCCGTCCAAATTGCTGCTCATGTCCCAGGATGAGTCGGAAAGTCTCGGCTTTCGACCACATTGCCTCGCAAAATGTGCACTATTGTTAGGTTCACGTTTAAAACAGTCTTGATATTCAGAACTTTTATTAATTGTATAGGTGTCACACTTAAAGACCACTAGCCATTGACAACGAACACGGCGCGAGTGAAATGGTAAGCATTTATATAATAGCTTTCGTATAATTGATTCAAAAATTCGAATTTTTGCAGGATTTATTTACAGGCCTCCAAGGAATGTCCTACACATTCCAAAAACTTGTATGGAAAGGGCCATGAGTGTATATGTTAGGACTATCTATAGTAAAGTGACTATGACCGATCAAATACAAGTGATTAAAGCGACCCTAGTGGATAATTTAAAAAATTCGGAAAACGAACTCAGCAAGAAAGTGAGAAGGAAGAGAAAATCGAATTGAAAAGTTGTAGAGCATTGTTTAATTCGTGAGATTCGATACCAAATCGATTACAAAAGTCATTTATTTGACTGAGACAGATATGGTTATAGACGAATTGCTGTGGTAGTCATGGCTAATACGATAAACAACATTTGCTTTCAGATAATTCTAGGCTAGAGCATGTTCATCAGTGACAATTCATATTTGAATTCGAGAAAATATGATTATATCATACTTTAACAAGACTAGCAGATTTCCCCGTGTTACAGATATAAAATATGATAGATATTTCCTGCCTTCCATATACTCGTGTCGTGAATTCTTTTTGTAGATGTTATATTATATACATTGATTATATATATTAACTTTGTATGTTAACTTGGCATATTAACTTTAGCTTTAAAGGCATATTAACTTTGGCTTTAAAGGCATATTAACTTTGGCTTTAAAGGCATATTAACTTTGGCTTTAAAATCTTTACAGAATTTTTCTGCAAAGATTGATTTTTTTAAGTCTGTATTTGCAATACATTCAAGCTCAATATATTCAAGTGCAAATGGGATCAAAACAAAATTAACTTTTATTTGAAAATGTCTTCGAAAGAAGTTGATATAAATAAACAAATAAATAGTTTAAGTCATTTCATGTGATTTGTCATTTCAATATATATTTATTTGCAACCAAACTTGCTTATTCTTTATATATGCTACACTAGAACGAATTACTCAGCGATTTTCGGGTCCTACATAAACAACCACTACTTATAAATAATTAAATATGCGTTCTCTACTTAAATAAGCGGCAACTAATAAATAATTGAAAAAGCTCCCGCTACCAAAATAATATATGTTATATAAGCGGCTACTAATAAATAATTAAATGACCACCCGATACTTAAATAACATAAAAATCGCAATCTTTTCGAAAGACGCACAATATCAAATAATTTTGTTAATAGATGGCGGTAGCGGTCAGGAGAAACATAATGCGGTCTTCAATAGCTGAAGCTACGCTGCTTCAAAAATTTAAAGATTTCGCTCGGTTAAAAATTGACAATTAATCAACTAATGGGAACTTAGAAAATTGTTTTCTATACTAGCGCAGTCTTTAATATTTTAAGGAGCTGCTGTTAAATTATAAACGTCGGATGCTATGTCGATTTTTTTATATTGTAATATATATATCGGGGAGGTTTAAAATACAAGAAAAGTACATATTTATTTTAATTAACGAAAATTCGATTGTTAATTGCATGGATTTCGTCGCAATTTGTTTGAAAGATAATCTTTCGGTCTGCCGAGGACCCCTGATCCCCTTGGTGGGGGATAGGTTCGAACTCGGAGTCTTTGGATATCTGATCCGGTACTATGCCGTTCGGCTCAAAAGAATTCTTCGGATCCGAAGGTATAATCGGCGATGTCTGTCGTAGCAGTGAGTGACGCGATGCAGCCCCACCACACACTCCCCCTGGTGAGAAACTTGGTCGAATTTCAGTGAGGAGTGGGATACCCGGAAAAAGCCCACCGCGTCCTCTAGCTGAAACTCAGTCGGGAACTGAGTGACCAGGAGGCGTGTCTTACCTCATCGTGCAGCTGCGTGACGTCAGTTGTAGTCAACCAAGAGAGAAGAGGAGAAATGGAAGTGAGCGTCATCTGTAGTGCAGCCATCTCGTGAGAAAGTTAGGATCGTTTAAGAAAGTGAGAAGGTTGCGTGCTCGTTTTTCATCCGTGACCATCAGCTGCCGAAAATCGGGGGATCTCTGATCCCCTTGGTGGGGCATAGGTTCGAACTCGGAACCTTTTAGATAGCGTATTCCGTACTATGCCGTTAGGCTCAAAAGAATTCTTTCGGACCCAAAGTTATAATCGGCGATGTCTTTTGTAGCAGTGAGTGACACAATGCAGCCCCACCACAGGTCTTTTCGATGATGCCAAGATGGAAACTATATGATAATATTTTAGGTCGCTAAGGAATCGATTTGTGCCCAAATCGGTCCACATCGTTCTAAATGAAACAAAATAAGTAAAAAAAGAACAGAATAAGTAAAAAACGAATTCGAAATAAAAAAAATAACTATAATAACCTATTCAGGTTTTGAAGTACCTGTGTACCAAATCCCATGGCCATACGAAGCTTAGATTTGTCGCTTCAGGCTGCACATACACAGATACAGTAGATACACAGAAACACAAACATCTTCCTTGATTATAATATAAAGATAATATTTGAACATTAAATGCATCACAATTCCAGAGTCAGATTGTGGTAAAATCGCAATAATTCCCCTTTATATATGTTGTATTGTAAGAAAAATTAAGGGTTTTAATTAATAACAATTACCTTTTACACACTTCATATGCAGTGCAGTGTATACAACTTAATACTACCAATTTAATCCATATATGTCATATTTTTACTAAACATACCTCAAACACTGTGCCTCGCTATCACAGAAAGTATCTTCTGTGTGCTGACAATATCAAGCAGCGATGCAGCGAGCTATCAAATTAGAGTTCTCGATGCTTGGTGAAAAGGGATTAATTAGGGAGGACTGACGAATCAGGCTTTCTGATAAATAAAGAGTGATCATGCTCATGTGTATATTCAATCCTGAGTTTCACTTTGGTTCAAAATGCATTCAGGATAAGTTGCTGAATCCGTTTGTTTCGACTATATGTTTTTTGCAAAATGCAGTGTAAAGTTGCATTGATTTTAAATCCATGATTCTATTTTTTTAAATCATTAAAATATTATAGCATATATTTTAAAGTAATTTTAAATATCTAATACTTAAAATCATGGTTTGTACTTACCATCAAATACGAGCAATGTTTTGGATATGTTGGCACTGAATATGCATATATGTGTGTATTGTTTTAGAAACTACATTTGACTGTAAGTTTTATTGAAATTAGTCTTTGTGAATAAAAATGACAGTAGAAAGTGAAAATCAATCCAATTCTCAAATATTTTGATTTTATCATACATTTTAAAATCATGCCAAACTCTAAAAATGAATCTAGCTGGTCTGTAGGATAAATAGTCACAGATGTTCAGTAGGGTAAATAATTTTATAGTTGGTTGTAGGATAACTAATTTTAGGTGCCTGTAGTATAAAACATTTTAGCTGTCTGTTGGATAACTAATCTTTGCTGCCTGTAGGATAAATCATTTTAGCTGCCTGTAGGATAAATCATTTTAGCTGCCTGTAGGATCAATATTTTTACCTGCCTGTATGATAAATAATTTTAGCTGATTATAAAATAAATAATTTTATAGTTGGTTATAGGATAACTAATTTTAGGTGCCTGTAGAATAAAACATTTTAGCTGCCTGTTGGATAACTAATCTTTGCTGCCTGTAGGATA
Organism: Amaurobius ferox; assembly: GCA_951213105.1. Classification (NCBI taxonomy): domain Eukaryota; kingdom Metazoa; phylum Arthropoda; class Arachnida; order Araneae; family Amaurobiidae; genus Amaurobius; species Amaurobius ferox. The sequence goes on along the minus strand of OX578143.1, from coordinate 123,357,711 downwards.
AATCATTTTAGCTGCCTGCAGGATAAATCATTTTAGCTGCCTGTAGGATACATCATTTTAGCTGCCTGTAGGATAAATCATTTAGCTGCCTGCAGGATAAATCATTTTAGCTGCTTGTAGGATAAATCATTTAGCTGCCTGCAGGATAAATCATTTTAGCTGCCTGTAGAATAAAACATTTTAGCTGCCTCTAGGATAAATCATTTTAGCTGCCTGTAGGATAAATATTTTACCTACCTGTATGATAACTAATTTTAGCTGATTATGAGATAAATAATTTTATAGTTGGTTGTAGGATAACTAAATTTAGGTGCTTGTAGAATAAAACATTTTAGCTGCCTGTTGGATAACTAATCTTTGCTGCCTGTAGGATAAATCATTGTAGCTGCCTGTAGGATAAATATTTTTACCTGCCTGTATGATAAGTAATTTTAGATGATTATAAGATAAATAATTTTATAGTTGGTTGTAGGATAACTAATTTTAGGTGCCTGTAGAATAAAACATTTTTGTTGCCTGTTGGATAACTAATCTTTGCTGCCTGTAGGATAAATCATTTTAGCTGATTATAAAATAAATAATTTTACCTGCGAGTAGGATAAATAATTGCAATTTCCTTGCAGTAAATGTCATATAAGCTATACTTTACAATAGGCAAAATTTTCAGGCTACATAAAAATTTCATGCTTCGGTTGTTTACTGATCTCAGTTTGGGATGTATTGGAGTATGTTGGCACTACACAATTTTTAAATGCATTGGGGCAGATTGTAGACGTGGTTACATGTTGTTGTTGAGAACCAGACCGTCCGACCTGCCAGAAAGGTGTAAGACAACTGATTGGACGGTCGGGAAGAGCCACCCAATTTAGACCGGCACCCAGTGGGGGATGCATCCACAGGAACCGTATCCTCCTTCCTCTACCACCAACCTCTCGAAAGGACTTACGGACCTATATGTTTAACGTGATCGTACTCCGCGTGAAAACGGCGACAGTTTTGGCAGGGGAGGGATGTGAACCCGGGCCTACCGAGTGCAATTCCCGAGCGCTAAACACTGGGTTACCCCGCCCTAGACGTAGTTACATGTTGTTGATGTTGAAACCCAGACCGTCCGACCTACCAGAAAGGTGTAAGGTAACTGTTTGGACGGTCGGGAAGTGCCACCCAATTTAGACCGGAACCCAGTGGGGGAGGCATCCACAGGGACCGTACCCTCCTTCCCCTGCCACCAACCTCTCGGAAGGACTTACGCACCCACATGTTTAACGTGATCGTACTCCGCGTGAACACGGCGGCAGTTTTGGCAGTGGCTGGAATCGAACCCGGGAAGTTAATGTGTGTGTGGGGGGGGACGTAAATTAATTGCGTTTTTTTTTAAGGTGTGATATATCAATTATATTTTTCAGTTCGACAGGCTTAACGTCCAGTTTCTTATATGCCGATTTTGTGATAATTAAATGGGTGTTATAGTAATGAGATTCATTAGTAAAAATTATTTATTAGCAAAAGTTAGTAAAATGCTATTTTAACGTTCTTCAAATTTAAAACGTATATTATAAACGTGTATTTAGATAAATATAATTTAAAAATAATTCATTTCCACTTTTGGGTAATACGCAAGAATAAAGCGATTTTAGTACGGATGCAACACTAAATATAAATTTAAAAGAACTTTTAAAATCACGATTCTGCCACTGGGAAAAAAAAGAAGGATGCCATATTTTATTTGGAAGTGGGTCACGTGATCTCTTCATATAATGTGGGTTGTTGTTGAGACCCAGACCGTCCGACCTACCAAAAAGGTGTAAGGTAACTGTTTGGACGGCCGGGAAGTGCCACCCAATTTAGACCGGAATCCAGTGGGGGAGGCATCCACAGGGACCGTGCCCTCCTTCCCCTACCACCAACCTCTCGGAAGGACTTTCGGACCCACATGTTTAACGTGATCGTACTCCGCATGAACACGGCGGCAGTTTTTGGCAGCGGCTGGAATCGAACCCGGGCCTACCGAGTGCAACTCCAGCGCGCTAACCAATGGGCTACCGCGCCCCTGACGTGGTTACATGTGACGCAGTTAACAATTTTGATGAAACATGTTTTCAAAATGTATTTATTAAATACGTTTGCTGCTAATTTGTGCACAAATAACGCAATGTGTAAAAAACCACTATCAAACCGGAATTCGAAATACGGATCTTGGAAGGCTAGAAGATGCTTTAGCTATTGAGCTACCTAGATCTTTGCTCTTATCGTAAAAACAAACTATACAATATCTTCTATCAGATGTCAGACCGATGTGAAATCGACAATCCAAATGAAAGCTCCCGTTTTTACTTTTTTCATACAACGGACGATATATTTCGTAGAATTGGCTAATCATTCAAAAACAGATTCTTTACAGACATCCATGGCCACTGATTCCGTTCCATGATCACTGATTGTGGATACTCTGTGATCATGGAGGTCTGTAAACAAACTGGAGTCTTTTAAATATCTGCATGAACGAATCTTTAACACAATAGATTACAAAAGACCAATGTCTATTACATACCAGTCCATGGAAGTATTTTACAGACCTCTGTGATTACTGCGGAATTTAGTTGTTATGTCACTATTGAAGTGATTTCACTATCTCAATCTGAATTCGAACTGGAAGTATTCTGACTGGCCAGTCGAAGCTCTAACCATTGAGCTATAAACTACCCGGAGGTAATTCCTATCTCTTATTGCCAACATGAACATTTCAAGTCTGAAATATTATCTGTTTTAAATATCTAGAAACAAACTGATTCTGTTATCACTAATAACTGCTGGTTACAGAAATCGTCCAAATTTTGAAAAATGGCCTAATTATTATATTTTTCCTTTGAACCTTCCTCCCTATCATTAATTCTATATCGCATTGTCTCTGAATTATGTGCATTAGTGCAGCAGAGGTGATATCTCTACATGGCGAATAAGGGTTAATTAGCAGGAATAGATAAATCACAATTTCCAATAAATAAATAGGTATCATGTCCGCAGATAAATTGATTCCGTGGTTCGGCATTAATTCAAACACATTCAGAATAAATTACGTACTCCATTGTTTAGAATATCTGTGTTCCCGATCGATAATAAACTAAATTCGAACTGCGTTTATTTCAGACCAATGTTTTCTCTATAGTATGCATTTTGAGCATTACAAAGATTTGTGACAAGTTTTTAATAGATATAAAATATATGTTATTTCCATTTTTTGTATAGAGTATTGGTAATATTTGCAATATAATTTAAGGTAAATCCCCATTCCAGTTGTGTAGTCAGTAGGATATCTGTTCACAATATAAGAAAACTTAGTTCGATTTCTGGTATTCAACTACTGTTCTATTTTTCAGGGGTAGTAATGTCTTGATGAAATAGCTCCCCGTTCTCGTCCCTGACATTTTTAGTTAGCTGGGAAGAACTCTAGATTAGAGTATAAAAATGTATCTCCAATGGCATTGTGGTGAACAAAGGAAATGGTCGACGCTCATAATTAGGAAATTTCAGGAAAAACGTGGTCGTGAATCTTAACATCCGTCCATTGTGTCGTATCGACTTTTGGAACAACTTCTCAGCCATTTCTTTTTCTAAGCTATTTCGCGGAAATAATTTTTGTTCCCATTAGATTATAAGTAAATCTGTGGTTTTGTTCGGAGACCGTTATATTTGCTGGCGCCATTGCTGTCTGGAGATGACGTACACTGTAGGTGTTATTACGCTACGTCACGTTTGCAGTGTTTGCTTAGCCAATGAGGGCTCATTTAATTGGTATCGTCGGAGTTGTCTCCGGGCTTTTTCGATTTTGACCCCCGAGGTGTGAAGGTGACGGTGTGCACGGCGTGAGAAGAATAAATATTTTTTGTTCGAAACGCTGATATTTAAAATGCCTGGCTAAGTTTTCGAAATGGAGAAAATCTGGATAAGCAGAGAATGCTCTGCGCCTTATTCGCCTGCATCTAAATTATTTACATCAGTGTTCAAGTTCTTAAGCTGAAGCTTACACCGATCAAGTGGAGTCAATTATGCAGAATACGGAAATGGTATTGATTCGAGATTCATGTACATCTCTAGCAGAGTATCGTGTGAACTATGATCATCGATGGAATCAGCGGTCGTCAGTCTCTGAAGTGTTATCTTTGTTCTTTAACCGTTCATGGCCCTTACAAGGCGGATCCAAAAGTGTATCCATATTCCTCCTCTCTCCTGGGTCAGCGATGTTGGTTTGTGTTTAGTCATCTAAAACTGTAAGTAATATTTTCTTAATTGTTAATTTGAAGGTCGAAGTCACTTAAATTCGTTCAAGAGTCTGAAATGAAAGACCATAAAATATATGTATATATATTTGCCTAAGATCAGTTAATCAAGTGAATAATAAATAGAAATCTATATTAACTATTTGACTTGTATTGTTTTCCACTTGTTGTATATTAAATGTATGCTCTTACCTTTAGTTTCGTAGTTCGACTGGCCAACGGGTTCTTGAACCGTCCAGGGAATTTGAATTTAGTCAACACACGGCTTATATAATCACTTTGGTAAAATCTAAACTGATACCAAAACTGGTATGGTGTTAATTTCATAATTTACCATTTATACGGTACTCTAATATCGTAACCAAAAACTATTTCACAATTGCTATCGTATCCGCAAAACCCACCATTACCTCTTTGCACGAGTTCCATAACATAATCATTAAATCAAAACACTACACATTAAAATTAACATTTTTAGCTTTTAAAATAAATTATTTATACATCTCTCTATTATTGTTATACTTAAAATTGCATTAATTTTAATAAACGCTTAAGGAGGAGAAAATAATAAACGCTTAATAAACTCATAAGGAGAAAAGTACCGTATGGGAACAAACAGGTCGTTTGAATCTTATTCGAAAGATTAATAATTGACCTAATATATACGAAGACCGGCACATATATCTGTATTTTTGGTCTGTTGCGCAGCATGACAGGAATTTTTGCCGTTTCTTTTTCTGACATTGAAGTCAGCTTTGTTTTTTCTTGAAACATTTTCACTACTCAAATTAACTACAGACTCTCTGTTCCCCGGCCGTCCAAGCAGCTGTTCATGTCCTCGGACGAGTCGGACGGTCTGGGTCTTCAACACTCTCTGCTCGACTCATCACGATCTCTCTCTCTCTCTCATAGATTTTGGATAATCACTCTGCTTATGAACAACACTGCTTAAATTATCATTCCAATATATTCATTGACTTTTTCTCCTTTACCATCATTTGGCCTGGGGATCAGAACATTCTCCTTGCACTCATTGGATGCTCCTCAGTACGATATCGCATCTTCGCATCATTGGTTCAGTAAGTTTCCAACGAAGCTTGGTTTAAGTCTTGGCCCTAAGAGATCTTTGCCCTAACCACACCTTCAATTTGTGTGACCTGTATTCATTGGGGTCATAACCTTCCGGGCCAAGACTGTCATAAAACGGTGCCTAAAAGTCAGCGCCTTGTTTTGTCGTAAACATCAAAACTGCTTAAATTGTCTCCTGGTCTCACAGACATGGCAAAACCTAGTCACTCGTTGCGCTGCAATGCAGTTTTTACAATCTCCTAGTACTTTGCACATTTCCTGTATCTTGAAAACCAGAGCGTCTTGAAAGTTAGAGCTTGTTCTACGTGCCTGAGAGCTTGTCCTCCCTTATTATGAAAACTAGAGCTTGCCCCCAGCGTCTTGAAAACTAGCGCTTGTCTCCCCCTTCTCCCTGTATGTTGGAAAGTAGAACTAATCCTGCATTTGTGTGTTCATTTCATATATATGTTCATCATAACCAAATCAGTAAAAAAACATAGCTACTTTTGCCTCAGATGCATTTTGGCTGTTGTCCAGTTTTATATTTATATTTCTTACCAATATATCTGAAATGCTTATAATGTTGAAATAAAAGCATTTTATACATGCAAAATCGTAATATATATATATTTTTTAATCAATCAACATAAATAATAAAACAGAAGTGGCAGTTATTACAGAATCATGCAATGTAAATGTTATGGTAGGCATCATACAATCCAAGGGCGAATACAAAAAAAGAAAGGTCAATTTCATTTATTGAAACACATTTAATACTTGAATCAGTTCTAGCAGAGAAAACTTAGAACTTAATAATATCTAATAAAATTTACCACATTTAATTTTATTTACACAGCATCTCCTCTTGTGCTTCAATCAGAAAATAAAGGCTATCAGAAAATAAAGCCACGTAATTGAATTTTCTAAAGTTAGACCGTTGATTTTGATTGAATTATCCCATAAAATCTGATATTGTTAAAGCAGTTGAATCTGTCTGAAAAATGTTAAGGCATTATTCTATTTAATTCTACCTGTGATCTTATTCACACAAAATTGATCATTCTTTGTACAGAATGCACAGGACTAAATGACAAAAACTTACTTCTTTATATTGTCATAATAAAAGTTGTATTAATAGTTTGTTTAATAGTTGTATTGATATTAATAGTTTAAATTTAGCAATAACCAAGTGTTTTTGAAAAATTAGTATTAAATTACACGCCAGTTTATAATTTTATAAGTTTATTCTACGTGATTTTTATAAAACTGGAAATGAAACAGAAGACATTTGCGATATTATAAAATTGCATTTGGAAAAACACATCAATTGAGATTTTAGAAAATTTAATAAATTGAAACATGATGAGAAGATCGTACGGATAAATATTTAAAAAAGAGGAAACATGTGATTATATAATAATTACAGGGAATGCATGTCTGTTTGTTTGTCTGTTTGCATCGAACGTATTGGCATATTCAAGCTATATATACAAACACGAAATGTGTTACAATTGTACTTGACACGATATAACTCGGAAACGTATTTTAAAAATGCGAATAATTAAGTTAGGCCATAATATGTCCTAATTTCTAATTTAATTACGCTTATTTAAGACTTATAACGCCCTCGTAACGAGCGTGCCTGAATTTCATTCGTGAATTGTATACACGGTCGACAGTTGCAAGAAAGTTACTGAAAAAAATTATTGCAAGATAATAGTATTTTAAATCAGTAAAAGCAAATAACAGAATTTTTAAAATTATCTCCATTAATTATTTTTATGTAACTTAAATATATTAAATATATATATATTAAAGTATTTGTAACTTTAACTCATAAAAAAACAAGTATAAATAATGAATTCCCATGTGTATATATATATATATATATATATATAGAGAGAGAGAGAGAATTAGAGAATTTTAGTTTTTAAATTTCAAACGTAAAAATTGTAAAACTAGCAAAATGTCAGATTTTGAACAGATTTTGAACACGCTGTGAAAGATTTCAAGTTGAAACTAATTTAACAAATAAATTAAAAAATTCATAGTACAAAACATTAATTTCAATATTTGAGAACCCTAATACAAAAACTCATGTAAGTTTTTATATCTAAATAATAAGTCAAATGTATTTAGAATACAGAAAAACAATTAAATCAAAGAAACATATTTAAATCTCAACGACACATTTAATATAAGAGAACATTTGTATATACAATCATTTATATATATAAAGAAGAAAAGTATGTATGCGTGTATGTATGTATGTATGATCCAAATCACGCGAGAACGGCTGAACCGAATTTGATGAAATATTGTGGGTAGCCTTGAAATAGCGCCACTTACAATTTAATCATGTTTCGAGTTCCTATCACCAAGGGTTATCGTGATTTTAATGAGAAAACAAACTTCTGTCTGTCTCACCATCACGGGAAAACAGCTGCACCGAATTTAATGAAATTTTGTGGCAGGCCTTGAAATATCCCCGCATAAATTTAGTCCAAGTTTCGAGTTTTCAAGACCAGGAGTTGTCCAGATATTAATGGACGACGAAACTTTTTCCTAGGATTTCTACTCTTTAACTCCATGAATCCCAACGAAAAGGGTTAGAAATCGTTGGTTTAAAACGTGAAAGTCAATTAAATCTTAGTTTTGTGGGAGTTTATTGAACGAATTAGTCACTTTTGAAAATCACAGGTTTGATATATGAATTTAAATGGAAACTCTATCACCATGGTTTATTTTTCACAGACTTACTAAACAACGAAAAGTATTAAGAAATCAAAATCGTTATTTAATAATCAGCATTTTATGAGGAAGATTCTTTCTTACATCGTAACAAGTCATTTGACTCTGCAGTGGACACCGATGATGCCGTTAATTGCCCGCTGGAATTTCTGAAATACCTTGAGCCACCTGGAATACCTTCTCATATCTTGAAGTTAAAGAAATGATCACCAGTAATGCTTTTGTGGAATCTGGACCCGCCAAAACTATGCAATGGAACACGGCTCTGTGTCAAAAATATTTTACCAAATGTCATCGATGCTACGGTATTAACAGGAAAGGCAAAAGGAGAGGACGTATTCATTCCTCGCATACCTTTGATGCCAACCGACCTACCATTCAGCTTCAAACGAGCCAGTTCCCAGTTAGATTGGCATTTGCCATGACCATCAACAAAGCTCAAGAACAAACCCTTAAGTTTGCATGATTGAATTTAGAAAGGCCTTGCTTCCCTCATGGCCAATTGTATGTGGCATGCTCAAGAGTTGGAACTTCACAAAATCTGTGCGATTTAGCTCCAGGAGGAAAATCAAAAAATGTGGTTTACAAGCAGGCATTGCGGTAAAACCTAATAAATTAGGATAATGTCATTCAATTTGTTAACATTTGCATTGCTGCCTGGCGTTTAAGAGTAATTTTAGTTTTCTTTTCAAACTGTACATATTTTAAACTGTTCATATAACTGTACATCGATTGTGGACACCTAATAATCACATTCCGAGACGCTGACCGCCAGGATCAACCGCCCGGAGGGCCTAGCTGAAGCAGATATGACTTATATAATACAATGATTTTGTTTTTTAAATAATGCAATCAATTTACTTCTTTCATAGTGCAAAACAATGTGTATGATTCACAGACCAATATGTCCCGATGTAATTTTTATCAGAGTTTTGCATCGTGAATCCCGAGCAACGGCGGGTAATTTCTGCTAGTTGGTATATAAATGTGAGTTTTTGTATGATCTTCTTTATGTTTTCGACACATTAACATGCGTGATATTTTTAACAATGAGAAAAATAATATGTCAAATAATCTGTCAAATCCATCCAATACCAAGCTTTAGCATGCGTGATACTCGATAGATTAGACAGAATTCAAATCTCTTATGTGTATATGATACTTCAAATGTTAAACCTTCAAATGTTTTAAAACGTGACAGTGTAACTCAAATCAAACTTCTGAAAGTTTCTCTTTCTCGTATGGTAACTTCTGCCTTATGCAAAGTTAGACCTTGTGATTTGAGAATTGTGTTGGCAAACGCGATATGCAACGGAAACTGCTATCCTGTACAAGTACGATATGTAGGCAATATAGGTTTTAAGACCTTCTGAACATATTTTGACTATTTTTTTAGTAATGTCCGTCTGTGGTAGATTTCTTGTGTACACGATAGCCACAAATATTAATGGATTTTCACGAAACTTTATATCCCGCTTCTTTATCAAAAAGTCTAGTACTAGATAGATTTTTTTAATTCGAGCGAAAACTTCAAAATGTATTTGAAATTTTATATTTCTTTCACATGGCTGCATAGGACAAAATTTGACATAATCATACATAAAAGGGTTTATTTATGAATCGATGATCACGAAACCTTACAGTTTCAATTATTGTTGTGAGAAATAGCAGTGATACAATTTGTGTGTTCATGGCGACTTTAGCTCCCCGCGGGGGGGGGGAGGGAGTTACCCCCTCCGTGGGGTGCATTGTCAAGTATGGTAACAATCGAAATACTTTTTCAAACCCTTTAAACTGAAGGGTAACACGTTATAATTGTAATCATTTGGACTCATAATACCGATTTCTCAAAAAATTCTTATAAAATTTGAAAAAAAAAATATGTCCGGTGTAATTAACGAATTTGACCATTATCACAAACGAAAGCTCATTAGGTGGACTATGATTTTCTTCATTAAATATACCTTAAATAAATCTTGTTCATAAATTATATAAATGATATTAACAATAATATCATTGCGATTTTTAAATTAAAATTAAACAATTGTAAATATTTAGTAATGCAGTGGCTGAATTGAAAGGAATTGGAATGAATTGACTTGACAACGAATAACTAGACTTTAAGTGCACATGCTCTAGATTTGCTGTTTAAAAAAGTTATTAACATGCTATTTGTGTGAAGAGTAGTGAGCATGTACAGTTTAAAAATTAGGTATTTCGCCCTGTTATCATTCCATTTAATTATTGAAATTGTGACTCTACACATATACAGGCAATTTTATGTATATGCACAAAATTTCATCTTCCTACCTATTATAGTTTTAAAGTAAAAGGGGTTACAAGAATAGAGAATGGACTTCAACGCGCTGGTCCATAATAAATAAAAATATAGATAAAAATCAAAGTAGCAAATATGAGTGCGATACAATAGATATAAGTAAGATATTACAAGAACAAATTATTACTGTAATTATAAATCCAAACTGGTAAAGTGCAAAATAATTACCAACAAGCGTTAGTTTGAAAGTTATTTTTAATGTAGATTAGATCTCCATTTTGAGTTGCAAACATTTAGAGCATTGTTAAAGAATAATTTAAAATCGCGCCACAGTAGAGTAAATATACTAGCAGCTTTTATCACCTTTAACTTGGTTCTAAATGAAGTGTAAAAAATAATCGCATTTCTGAATTTGAAAACACATTTCTACCCTGCAACAATGAAATCCTGAGCTATTAATCGTAATCCAAATCCTCAAAATATGTATCACGCTTTGTTTACAAAGAAGCTATTTTGTGGATTTTAGCGGTCATTGGGGAAAATGTTAACAATAGCAAAAGTCACACAATTACGTTACTGCGTCTAACAAATTTCTGTAGTTAGATATTTCATATTGATAGAATTATACCAATGAAATATATTTTATATATTTTGCTAAAACACTGCAATATATTAGAAATAAGGTTAAAAGTTTATTACTTTCACTAAATACATACATTGTATACGGTATATAGAGAAAGTTTTGTGACGGGGTCGAAAATTCGAATTCGAGCTTTCAACGGAAGATCACGCTTCAAGCATTTCTGAAATCTAGTCAAAAATATTTAGGGTAATGTCTGTGCGTTTGTTTTAGTTGTTTGTATGTTAGTTTGCCTGAGTTTGTACATGTTAATGGGCTTGTGTTTCTGTATGTTTGAATGCGTACGCTTATATACAGTAGATTGCGTGCTTTAGTGTATGTTAGTGTGCATGTGTTTGTGTATGTTAATGTGCATATATATGTGCATACGTGTGTGTATGTGTGTGTTCGTGCGCACGTGCATGTATGTATGTATGTATGTGTGTGTGTGTGTGTGTGTGTGTGTGTGTGTGTGTGTGTGTGTGTGTGTACGAGTCTGTAGATAATGTTTCCTACGAACGAATAAAGCATTCCAAAAATAATTTAGTACGATTATGACAATCAGATACTGGAACGTAATGATCTTAAACGTTATTGAATATTTGGAAGACCTCCCCCTAATTTTTTAATTAATTTAAAAAAACACATAAAACAAATCAGGACTTTAAAGAATAATAAATAAATGATAGTTTCATACGTAATATTTCATTATAACGTGAATGACATAAACTTCACAACACTAGCATTAAATCGTTTCGATGCTGCATGTTTTCAAAAACATTGATCAAAAAACTTAAAATTAAACAAGTAGTATAAGAACCATCAAATATGTTTACTTTCAAGGTATGCAACAACTGTTAACACCTTTATCTTGGATCTAGTTCATTCCTTTCACGAAACGAGATTCTTTTTGTAATACTTTTGCATTTGATTCCATAGAATTTGCTAATATTCCTTTATTTCCCAGGATATTTATTAAATGACAATTGTGTTTTGATGTGGTTTTGCAGATGAATATCAATAAGTAATTCTGCACTAGTCTATCGCCGTAAATACCAAATTTCAATTTATTTGATGTTATGTAGATGACAAAAACAGTGTTCCCGAGATCTTGTCACCATTTTGTCGGTTTTAAAGAAGTCACTGTATTATGCAGAGAAAGAAATAATGTATTTATCTCTCTTTATTATATCTAGTTAATCTCGATGCCATAACATTGGCGATTTTTGTAAGATATAGGTGAAAATAGAACATTTATGTTTTAAGTATGTGTGCGTGATATAAAAAAATTGATGATGTAAAAGAAAGATATAAAAGGAAGAAATATAGAAACGGTTGCAAACTTGAAGTCAATCATAATAGTCATACATCTTTTCGTATACGTACAAAATGTTTACACGAATACAAATTCATTACTTTATGAATCACCTGAATTTAAACTAATACGTAACTACTCAATTATTGTCGTTATTGCGAAATTATTCGAGTTTCTCCTACAATCTATTGTGTAAAAATAGTTAATAACAATAGTTAACAATAACGTACGTAACAACGATATTTTCACAGATATAGGATGATGCTAATTTGGAAATTAAAATAAACACTTATGTAAATGTGAGGAATTCTGGTAATTTTTGATTATTTAATACAGTGTTATGTTTATTCATTTATTTATCTTTTAAAACGTCTAGATACTTTACGCAAAATAAACCGATTCTCTAATGTATTGTCATAAAAACTATAAAGTGAGAATATAAAATTTAATATTTTCTGAATTTGTCTTTCCTTTTTATATTCATTTGTTTAGCCTAGTATATCTTATTCTAAAAATTATTGTAAAAAAATCGTTATTAAAATTACTATGATAAAACTTATACAAAAAATACTTATAAAAATATGCAGCATGAACAGAAAATGTATTAAGGATCCTTCACATGTTGAAAAACGGTGTGCATTTTTTATTTTTGACAGAAGTATTACGCATTTTTATTCTTAGTACTTGCTTATTTAGCACAGTTATACATATTTTCGGAAAACCGCAAGTGACATCTCCAGTACGGGATGTGGAAACCCTAATTGAACTTCCTGACAACCTCTGAAATTCGATGCTGAATGTATATCGGTCAACATCTAAGTTCTATCTATTACCAGTCCCGAGAAATAGATATTTCAAAGAAATTTTATGATTATTTAAGAAGCTGAAGTGGAAATCTTCAATGAACCGCCTATCTCCTCTGGAATTTAATGTTGAATTTATATCAGTTGACAGCTAAATTCTATCTATAGACAACATGGAGAAATACAGTGGGGAAAAAAATCTCTGTAAGCTCTAACTGCATGCAATAAGTATCTCTATATTTCATCAAAATGAATCTCAATGAAAAGCAAAATTAAAAATTTTATATGTAAAAGTATTTAGCTTCCTATACAGTTTAAAAGCAAAATAATTACTATGTGTAAACTTCAAATTATAAAAAAAAAAAAAACTAAAATGAGTGTAGGCAAAAAATGTTTTCCATACGGTTATTTAAAATGCTTCTCAAAATAATACCGTAGATCTAAAAGTTTCTCTTTAATGATTAGTTTATTCATAATTTAACTCTTAACTTCTCTTAAACGTTTTGGCATAACTCTAATATTGTTGTTTCTAGATTAATTTTACTCTAAATATATAGAGGAGCAGCTTTTAGTAAATTTTCCTGCATGTTATATTCTTACTTCAAGTTCATAATCCATTACTTCCCATAAATGTTGTATGAAATTAAAATCGGGGGAATGTGTATGTGTATGATGTTGCTGAAGCATCATGTAAAGAAACGATTGCTGAATACTTGCCGTATATCTTGCCGTATATCTTGCTGTATGTTTTGGTTCATTATCTTGTTGAAATATAATTGTCCCTTTAAGGAACAATTTATCAGCTCTGTCTTGAATATTTTGTTTCAAATTGTTCATGTAAGTACACACATGCTTATTCATTGTGCTTTTAATAAATTTGAGAACACCTTCTGTTTAAGAAATTATAATCCCCACACCATCCCTCTATCATATATCACAGTGAACGCGAATTTTAGTTTGCTTATGTTGGTATGGATTCTTCCAAACTATGACTCGTCTATCTGAAAGATTGAATATTGATTCATTAATAAAAAGGGCTGATTCTCAGAAGGTTAAAGACTAATTTGAGTGTTTCTTTGCAAACTCAAGACTTTCGATTAATTAGTTTAATTAACGGCATTTTCCTTGCGACACATTTTTTACAACTAGTTTTCTCGAATAGTTTGCAAGGATTAACAATTTTTTTTCTCGACTTCTTATTTTTTAGGCAGTGTTTTACCCGGGAAAATAGGAGTCCAAATTTAAATAGCAGCCGCACAGATTGCAAAGGGTAGGGGGAGCTGGCTACCAGGTTCTTAAGATGCGAGGTGCGAAGCACGAGTTAGTACGTTGTGTGTGTGGCTGCAGCCAACGGTAGAGGGGTTGGAAAAAGGGTTGGCCATGTACATTCTGATTTATTATTTGTAAATTTCGTTAATTGATGTTTTATTTATATCATTTTTTATACAGTTTAAGAATAAAATGGTTATTTTTATTAAAATTTGAATGCATGTTCATTTCGCTACCTTACAAGTTTTCTTACAGTTTGAGTTGATCGTAATAAGTTTCTAATAAAACTGCATGTTTCAGTGATTTAATTATTAGAATCTCTCTTATCCTTTATATGTAGTCGACTTAGTTTCAAAGGCCTCTCGGAACGGGTTTTTTTTCGTAAAATATTTAAATTCATCATATCTATGTATAATATAATGAACAGTAGACATTAAAATCTTGACCACTTGTGAGGATTCTATTATTTATTAATATTTTATTCTATTTCTACCATTTTTTAATTGAGTAATGCGACACATCTTTTATAACTGGCTCTTTCGAGTATTTTTCTTATTGTTTAAGTTTACACATGTTTCCCGTAATTTGTTTGTAATAAAAGTTTCAGTGATCTAATTATTAGAATAGCTCTTAACCCTTATGTGTGGTTGGCTCAGTTTCTGAAGCGGCATGGAACGTCTTCTACACATGAAACATTTCAATTCATCATATCTATATAATATGCAGAACAGTAGACATTAAATTCTTAACCATTTGTAGGGATTCCGTTATTTATTATTATTTTATTCTATTTCTGCCGTTTCCTGGTTTTAATATATGTCCTAAACTTCCCAACTTCCATTCCAGAGAATCACACTCCCGTTATTGGCCAGATCTATAAAATGGCTAAATTGGAATTCTGGAGACGTTATTAATAAAATAATTACATTTTTTTTAAATATGAAAGACTTCATCGACGAGCATTTTTGTGTAATCATTACATTATGTATAATACTTTTAGTGCTGAATATACAACAGTTATCATTTAATTTATAACATCTATATCTATAGTCGATCTTTTATCTATAGCCGATCTTGAAAAAAGGTATTTCAAGGAATATTTTTAGTAAAACAATAGTATGGCAAAATTCTTTCAACCCATGATTGAATAATGTAAAAACAAAAGATGAAACTATGATTATAGTACTTAGCGCTCTGCAACAAAGAAACAGATTTATTTAGACGAGAAAAGTTTATTAAAGGAAGTCCATTGAACTGAAACGAAAACCGCTATTAGCTTGCACTTTAAGTACCTGTATCCTCTAATAAAATTTACTACTCTTAATTTTATTTGCTCAACAGCTACTACTTTGGTTTTCAGGAACAATAGATAAAACGACAGAAACTTAATAACGTTCCTGTGTGGTACCAATTCTCTTCAGTTCGATCGCTGAATTTGATGGAGTTAATCCAATGAAATCAGTGATTGATTTACGCATTACAATCCATTAAAAACATAGTTAAGTTCATCGTCCGCTTTTATATCTACTTAATCTTGTTATAGAACAATTCAGCCATATTTTTTTATAGGACATACAATTGAGAATTCAGATTTGGATAAAACTGTAAATTGTGTAAGTTCAGAAACTCATGACAGTGGCCAATCTCGTTTTACAGATACTTTTGAATCCTAATACACAGGGTTTTCGAAAAAGTCCTTTAACGCCCACAACATTTTACAACCCGCAATTCCTCACAGACTTCAAAACTTTCTAGCAAGTACTCGATATATGTTATACCAATTCGGACTATATATATATATAAATATATATATATATATATATATATATATATATATATATATATATGTATATATATATATATATATATATATGTATATATATATATATATATATATGTATATATATATATATATATGTATATATGTATATATATATATATATATATGTATATATATATATATATATGTATATATGTATATATATGTATATATGTATATATATATGTATATGTATATATATATGTATATATATATATATGTATATATATATATGTATATATATATGTATATATATATATATATGTATATATATATATATATGTATATATATATGTATATATATATATATATATATGTATATATATATATATATATATATATATATATATATATATATATATATATATATATATGTATATATGTATATGTATATATGTATATGTATATTTATATATATGATCATAATTTAATCACTCATAATTTTTATCACTCTTTAAATGATGGCAATGGTATTTTGGATATTTTGAATTCAATTAATCTTTGCATTTAGTTTACCTATGAAATGGAAAACAATAATCGAATTGCCTTTATAGATGTCTTGGTAATAAGCAATGGAGATGAAGTTCTTACTTCTATATTTTGTGAAACGCTTTGCACTCCTTAACTCCAGAGTACCTTCGGCAAACTAAAAAATCAATGTTTTCAATACGTTGTTCCATCATACTTTTAACGAGTGTTCTATATATTTGCTCAATTCTGAGATCCATCATTTAAAAGATGTTGCTGTCGATCGTGGTTTCTCTCCCAACATTGTTGAATTCAGACTATTCAAAATTTTTCTTAACCTCCCTCTAAGGATTTCAAAAACACTATCATTTTACCATTTTACCAAAACTCAGTCAGCAAAATGCTAAAATCCTCAAAAAATTCAAATTTAATATTGTGATTAAACTTCCTAATAAACTCAGATTTCAAGATCCTTTAGAAATTTCTAATAGTTGAGACATTTACAGTATTTTTGTCCATGTGGACTTTCTTGTATTAGTCAAACTGAACGTGCTTTACAGTTTCGTATTAAGACACATGTAAACTATGTCGAAAAACAGGAATTCAATAAATCTTCAATTGCTCAGCATTGCTATATTTTGACCACCGTTTTGAGTTTTCTTCAGCAAACATCATACAAGAATGCACGTCGACCTATGATCGTGACTTATTTGAAGCCTTCCTTTCATATCCTTTCATTCCATCTGTCGAATTGACTTGCAATTTTTTGTTCATTTTCTTTGTTCCACTTCTTAGCTTTTGGAGCTCTCATGTGTCGTTTTGTATTATTCTTAGTCTTGTTGCTTCTTATTTATTCTCATTCGGATTTGACTCGTCTTATCGAGATATTCTGTTTTGTTTTGACTCACACCAATCTTCTCGTTTCGGATTAGTTGGACAGCTCTTCATTCTGCTTTCTGATTGGCTTTCTCCGGTGAACTCTTAATCCAGATCTGGGATATATAAATCCCTTTATTTCTTCTGTTTGCGCCCATTTGGTCTATTTGATTTCGGGTCTGCTGGTCTCGTGCAATGACGAAAGAAACCCAAAATGTAGTTGTATACTGTATAATTATCTTATTTGTGCTTAAATAAGTTATTAAAGTTTTTCTTATCTATTTTATTTGTTTACAGAAAATATAAATAAAGTTTCAAATAAATTTATTTTCTGTGGTTGTTTATAAACATATTAAGCATCTAGTAATTCAAAATCATTAAAAATCCATCTTACCTGCAAAATATGTATAAGATATTTCATGAAATTATAATGAGAGAGCAAGTTTATTACCTGAAAAAAAAGAGAAATACATTAATTTAATTTTCAATTAGATATGCATTAGTTTCCTTTGCAAACAGATAGAAATCAGTGGTCTGTTTTAAAAAGAAAAATTTGGGATGAACTTAAATAAATTCACTAATGAGAAATGAATAAATGCTTTGTAAGGACGGACTGCTAACCCTAAATAGACAGATATTATAATATAAAGTACTTTTAAAGTATTTTGAGTATAAAGGAACTGCTTCCATTTCTGCGACTTTCACGTATTTTCAATGTGTCGTTCTACTAAGGATTGACGATCGTGCTCTTATTAGAGGCATATCAAAGAGCTGATTTAGGACGTTTTAAGACCGCGTTGTATAGTTGTCATAGTTGCATGTGAAAAAATCATGTGCGGTAATTTTTTTATGCAAAGCAGGCGGGTTAGAAATTGAAAGGTGTTACATATATCTATATTAATATTTAAGCAGACGCTTTTTTAGGAACCGAGTAACGCCAGGTATGTCGTTCCAGTAATAAATAAACTATATTTTTACTAAAATGCCTTAACAGTCCATTAAAAAATATTGACTCGCATACGTCTGCAGTTAAAGAAACTGTATCGCAGTTATAAAAAGTTTGGGCGACATCGCCTTGAAGAATAAATACAGCACATAAAAGTACAAACAGCATGAAACTAAATACTCAGACAAAACTAGACAGAAGTCATAAAAATTTTTTAAAAACATCAAAAATGTAATGAATAGAGTTGGTAAAAGCTATTACTTGAAATTGGATACAATACATTTACTCTTTTACACTATAACAATCCAAGATGCTTTTCAGATTGCCGACGTGATTTTCAGGTTTACTTACCAACAGTACAAAAAATAAGAACAAGAAAAACCATTAGATTCTGGTAGCGTGAAAACTAAAAGAAATATCCAATGGATTTGATTGATAATGATTGTTGCCACATAGATAGAAGAAATAGTGAAAAAATGTTTAATGTACCAAAGCATTATTTTGGGCATTCTCGTAGAATTTGTGGGATGTGCAGTTGCTGAAAAGGATCTGGACTTGCTCTCTTGCTAAGCATTGAAACGGCTTTTTTTCATTTTATGCTACTAAAATAGTTTTGAGTTCAATAAATGTATTGCAACACTAGAAAATACAGCATTATATAAAATAAATATATCGAATTGTGTTATATATAAATATTTATATTATATATATATATATATATATATATATATATATATATATATATATATATTTGTAAGTCGAATTTAAATACATAAAGCCTCAAATAATTATGCGATTATATCTGTAAATGCAATTACAAAATATTTTTGTAAATTATTAATTGATTTTTTTATTCATTAGTAGTATATACTTTGACATTTTAATACCAGTAATAGTAGTTTTAATTATTTTTATAAAATATATTTCCACATACTGGACTGCTCCTAATGACATGTGTACAAACTAGTTTATAAATATATTTGTCTAAATATATATATATATATATATAATTTAAAGTGTGTATTTTATTTGCTTGTTTATTTATTTGTTCGTCTGTTCCGTATACAAATCCACAGATTTTGGTGGAATTATTCTGTAAAATTTAGTATTCATATTACTTTGTACGGGTAATTCCTTTCACCTTTCGATTTTCTACGACCTGGGGTTGTAGGCATACATATAAATAAAAAATGCAAAATTATTATCTCAGTAGAAAATCAGTATGTTGAAAATTGTTTCTCCGAAATTTATTTGAAGAAAATGATATCATATTGCTTAGAGAAAGTTAATCAAATGTTTTTATAGGGCAGCCAATGTTTATTCAACTTTTCCGATATAACTGATAAAGAAATTATAAAAAATAAATGAATGTTTCCGCATTTTTAATTATATATAAGATATTGGCAATTATTGATATTTTCAATAATTTCCAACTGTTGTTCTAACTGTTTTGTTTTCAGTAAAGTCAACTGTCTCGTTTGGATAAATATTTTTCAAACCCTTACGTTATGTTTAGCAGATTGTTAAGACAGGATAAAAATGGCGCGAATATGTATTTTAATAGCAGTTTAGCGTTTTCAATTTGACACATAGATCAAATTTCATATTTTTGTAAATTTATTTACAAATGGGACAACGGTGTTTTAATCTTCAGATCTGAAAGTGAAGATAATTTTGCATAACATGAACAGATATTATTTTAAGTTTTTTAAGAATTAAATTTAATATTTTAATACAATGTTTTGAAGAGCAATGTCTTTTAGAATTAGATATAAATGCTAGTATATACTTAAGCACATGGGTTAGTGATACCTTATTGTTCCAGGGAATAATACAGTAATTTCAAAGAACTAGGAAAAATATGTATAATGTTCGAATACTTATTGCATATAACAGCTTTAATGAGCTGGTCTTATGCTTATTATGCAGTCGTCAACATGGAATAGTCGAATATCTTTGGTAGTAGTAAGAAAATTAGATATATGCTGTAAATCTATTCTATGTGATTTTGATCTAAGCTCTATGTGAACTGGAAAATTGATCCGTACTACGTAGTCGGCTTCGAATGGCTTAAAACTTGTACTCAGCGTTACACAAGGCTGCAAAGTCCAATATCACAGTGATAGAACCCGCTTAATTCTGATAGCATTAATTTTGATTCTTCGGTGTGATTTGTACAAAAGTAAAAATAGTTTTCAATAGTGTGGACATTTTTAGTGACTTTAGTTAATCATTTCGATTTCATTAATTATTTGTTCTAATTTGACTAACATCTTTTCATTTAAGATTTGACAGTTAAACGTTAAAACGTTAAAATTTGAGGTCGATAAATTAAGCATTAAGCGGGTGTCTTAATAATAAACTAGATCATAACTTAAAATGCTGTAAGAATAGAATATAACAAAACAGAAGACTGCCTCGAAAACTCGTTATGGGATGTCTTCTTCAATAAGCGCCTACAAGTCAAGAACTACATGCCAAATGAACTTTTCCCTTGATGACGAATGCTGAGAGACAACAGTGGTTATGTCACCTAGTGACATAACGAAGAAGAAATGAGTGAGAAATTAATGAACATGAAACCCAGAAAAGGATGAACTCAAAAAATGGATCAGAGAGGAAAGAGTTTAAGCAGGGACAAGTCTCGAAAAAATATAGTGTCATACACAAATCTTTCAACATATTGTTGTAATTTGTATTCATATCAAAAGCGTGGTCAAAAATTGGCGATCACTTGTCTGGTCGCCAATAAAGGGTGGTCGCCAATTTTTGACCAGGTCGCAACCCAATAGTGGGCCGTGACCCGGCAAGTGGTTGCGACCCAATAGTGGTCGCGACCACTTGTTTGGTCGCCTTGAGAAAACCTCGTCAAAAATTGAAGACCACTTGCAGACATTATAGACAAATTGAAAATCAAATCGATGACTTGCTATCCAGCAGTGATTTGCTACTGGCGAATCATTAATATTTCCGTTATTAACACCATTTTGATATTCTCTCAAAAATGATCTTGATTTCTCGTGTTCCAAAAATTCAATTTTTCTATAAGATCTTAAAGAAAAATAATTTTTTGTTATATATATATTTATTTTATATCAAAATATCTTAATAGTCAAAGCTAAAAAAATAAATTTTTATGTATTTCTAATCATTCTGCAATTGAAGATAGAATCATAAAATATTCGTTTTGACAATAATTCGTTTTGTAATTAAAGATAGATCAATAAAATGCTCGTATAGACACATTAAAAATATAAGTTTTGATATATGCATGGAAACTATTATTTTATGCCCCGAATTTCGGATATTGGAAAGGATCCTTAACTTCAACATGAATAATGCAAAACTCTGATCTGACGTCCTGTTAGTTTTCCCACCATTTGCATAAGCATCGTCAATACGTAGATCTCTTCCTTGCAATAGGATCTGATGCAACCCGTATGACATTAAAAATGAAAGTTCAAGACCTGACAGAAAGTGGTCCCACCGGTATTGTTTTTAAATACAATTGAAATGTTTTAGGTGTTTTATATAAATAACTCCTTCAATTTGTAAAAGGTAAAATATTATTTTGTAAAATTTTAATCTAATCCTTAAGAATCCATACTTCTTATGAATAAGAAAAACATTTAATCTTAAGCAAAAATAAATTTACAATTCTCTGGAATCAGAATTTAAGTAATGTATTATTGCAATCAAAATGCTCTTGAAATCTTATTGTTAATCGAATTGTTTCAATTCGTTGTTGTTGCTAATCCCACTTGTACAACTAGAACGAGCTCATGAGACAAAAGTCTCTGATTTAAGGGAATTTTTTTAGTTCCTGTTGGTACCAAAACCCCAGGCGCACTATGGTAGAAGTCTGACTTTACCTAGCACTAATGAATATACACTAGAACCCAGTGACTGTGGCTTTCACATAGACCATACCCGCCTTTCATGAAACAAACCTTTCGGAAGGACTTTCGGACCCTAAAGGTTTAACGTGTCCATACTTCGTGTAGACACGTGTATAGTTTTAGGCAGCTCCAAAAATCGAACTCGGGTCATCAGAGTGCGTTCACTATGCCTTAACACCTGGGTCATTTAGACATATATATCAAAGGCATTTAAAGAATTTTGCAGAATCTATAATATAATAAAACTTCGAAATATTCACACATCAGCAAAATACCATACATATTACAAAAGATATATTTGCATATTACAACGTTTTATATGAAGTTACAATTGTTTGACTCAATGTTATATCAAGTCGTAATAAAAATTGTAAAATTTTAATTCAAAACATTCTATTATCACAATATATATTTTGATTCAAAGCATTATTGCTACACAAGCCACATTGCTCCAGTGTTTGAAATGGTTAGTAATCATTAAATGTTGATACCTACACAGATAATGAAAATTACTGATAACTTTTCTGAATATCAAAACCCCTTTCAGATTTATGGGTAAAAATGGATTCCATTTTATCATTTTAAGACGTTAATAAAAAGACGTTAAAAATTATTAAAAATATTTAAAGACGCTAAGAATAAGGGGAAAATATTAATATATTAAAAGTTGTAGTCATTAAATATTGTATTAACAGTCATTAAATATTTTATTAATAGTCATTAAATGTACACATTAGTAATCATTAAATGTTGATACCGACACACACTTAATAATAGTCATTAAATATTGAGGCCTACACACTTAATGAAAGATATTGATAACTTTAATGAATATCCAAATACCTTTCACATTTATGTGTAAAAATGCCACCAATTTTATCATTTTAAGACGTTAATAAAATACGTTTATTAAAAATATTTTAAGACGTTAAAAAGCGGGGTGATATTAATATATTAACCGTTGTAGTCATTAAATATTGTATTAGTAGTCATTAGTTGTACATATTAGTAATAATTAAATATCGATACCTACACACTTAATGAAAATTATTGATAACTTTTACTGAAAATCAAAACCCCTTTTAGATTTAAGCGTAAAAATGTCACACATTTTATAATTTTGTTAAGACGTTAAATTGGAAAAACATATTGAATCTTATTTCAACATACGTTAAAATGATTTTATTGTTCAATTTTTCCAATTCGGAGCAAAAGGATATCAAATTGTCAGAGAAAGGATATCAAAAAGGCAAAAAAGGTGTAAATTTTCTTTAGTTTTTAAATCTCTTTGTATCATCACCCATAATTCTAATTTTCAAACTTTTCGATTTTGCCGTTGATTTGAAAAGTGAGACTGATCAATCAGGACCAAAACAAAGGTTCTAGTTAATGTGTAACTACTAAATGAGTTTGAAATTTTTAAATATACCTTCTCATTGAATCCCACGTTTCCAATTTTTGAAATATTGATATTTTCCGTTGATCTGAAAGATGAAGCAGATTCAAGTGACACCAAAACAAAGATTCTAACTAGAATAGATGTGTTTGATAATTAATCAAAGTGACTTTAAGATTTATTATTATGCATGTGGATTGTCGTCCTTAATGCGAGTTTTTCAAAATATTAGTTTTTTCTCGTTGACCTAGAAGATGAATGAATAAAGACGAATGAGACCAAAACCGATATTCTGGCTCAAGTCAAGTTACTCGGTGATTGGACAAAGTGGTTCTGAGTTCTTCAACACTTTCCAACATAGTTAAAAAGTGTTTATGACTTTATTCATTTTGTCTGTCTGCCTGTCCTTTCTCAAGATAACTGTCGTAAAAATCACTTTATCATATTGGAATTTTAGTATGTTGTTGAGACTGTCTGTGGAACATATGAGAATGTAAATGAATAACATCACCTAAGTAGTTTTAGATTGAACCCAGGTCGAAAACATGAAATGCACTGAACCCTATGGAACCTAATCTTTTACACATTTTTAAAACAAAGTTAAAACTCACAAATAGTTTCGAAAATTTTAGGAAATATTCAAATTATCCCATAAAGTATATTTAAAAAAATATGAAGAGATCACGTGACCCACTTCAAAATAAAATATGGCATCTATATTTTTTCCAGTGTAAAACTCGTGATTTTTAATGTTCTTTTAAATTTATATTTAATGTTCCGTCCTAAACCCGCTTTATTTATGCTTATTTCCTTTGCATATATATTCTGTGCCATCGTAATTACAATATTTTGGAGTTTAAATGATCATCAAACTTTCATTATTTCTACAACGAAGCCTAACTTTAATGGATGCAGAATGTAAACAAGCGATTGTAAGATTAGTTGTATAAGAATTGTTGAATTTTTTTCACTCAAAATTATTTAACTCTGGGGTCTAGAATAAAAGTGATATGAATGAAACTTTCATTGCTTTTACACAGAGAGACAGATTGCGCCAACGGCCCTACCTTGCTGAAAACACCGGTTCTCGTTAGATCACCGAAGTCAAGCAGCATCGTTCGCGGTTAGTACTTGGGTGGGTGACCACCTGAGAACATCGCGTGCTGTTGGCACATTTCGGACGCAGTAGCCCGGTGGTTCGCCCGATGGATTTGCACGCTGCCACAACTGCCGCCGTGTTCATGCGGAATACGATCACGTTAAACATGTGAGTCCGTAAGTCCTTCCGAGAGGTTGGTGGTAGGGAGAGGAGAGTACGGTCCCTGTGGATGCCTCCCCCACTGGGTTCCGGTCTAAATTGGGTGGCACTTCCCGGCCGTCTAAACGGTTACCTTACACCTTTCAGGTAGGTCGGACGGTCTGGGTCTCAACAACAACAACAGAGATACAGATGATTTATATTTCGATATTTCGATGAAGTCATTTCAGTTCATTTTTTTCAGTTTTAAGTTTTCAAATATAATAAATTGTTGAAGTACTGTGATAATTTAAAATAAGTCAGCACTGAATGTGTCGCATTTTAGAGATGTTTAAATAAAATTGCATTTCAGTTGAGAAGTATTTCAATATCAAGCTTTATGCATGATTTATATTTCTTGTTTATTATTCCTTTACATCATCACCCCCTAACTCTAATTTTCAAAATATAATATTTTCCAATCTACCTGGGGTTAAACTGGATCTCAGAAAAACAAAATTGATAGTCTGGCTCACGTAAAAGTGCTCTATATTTTTGAAAAGTGATTTTGAACATTTTGATAATAATTCATTTTGTAATTACCGGTAGAACATTAAAATGTTCGTGTAGAAACATTAAAAATATAAGCTTTGGATTTATGCATGGAAACTATTTTTTCTTCGTCGAGATTTTCGGATATTGGAAAGGAGCCTTGACTACAACATGAATAATGCAAAAGTCTGATCTGATTTCCTGTTGGGTTTTTTATCCATTTGCATAAGCACCGTGGATACGCAAATCCTTTATTTGCAATCGGATTTGATGCCACCCGCATGTCATTAAAGATGAAAATTCAAGTCACGACAGAGAGCGGGCCCTCCGGAATTGTTTCTGAATAAAGCACGATGAAATTTGGGTATTTTATATAAATACTTCCTTAAATCTGTAAACAGTAACGTAATATTTTATGAAATTGTAATCTATCTTTCTGAATACGTACTATTTATATATAGAGAATGAAAAATATACATAACAAATAATAAATTTTAAATTATCTAGAATCAGAATTTAAATAATATATCGCTGCAACGAGAATACTTTAAAAAAATTTGATTGTTTCGATTTAGAAAGATATGTTCAAAATTCAACACAATGTATAATATAATATAATAAAATTTCGGAATATTCGAGCCAAAGCAGTTGAACGCCAGAAATATTATTAAAGAAATAGTTACATAATATAGCATTTTACACCAAATTTTTATAGATGGATTACGCGTGTACATACACTGCGGCTGAGATGCGTGTGTTTTGTCGGGCCCCATACCGTCAATAACTGCAAAGTAACTTATATCCTATGTTGCAATTGTGGAGGACAGCATGCAGCTAATTGACGAGGTTGCCCCAGAAATCTGGGCAACTCGTCTGTGACCAGTAGACGCAGGGATTTTCACTTCCAAACTAATCAAAATTTAAGCCCCCCCCCCTCCCCAGCATGTAGACCTGAAAACCGAGGACTTCCATTCCGGAGATCTAATACCAATCAAAGCTTTAATTACGCTTCAGTGGCAGCTGGACATATTCAGGCGTCCCTAGTCCCTCCAGAAATTGCAAATTTAAGGAGTAAGGCCCAGCAGGCCAGCCATGATACAGATTTTGCGGCAAACTTCAAGGGGATTCCCATGGCCTCAATCAAAGTCAGGACCAAAATTTGGCCACCCCCCCCCTCAGACCTAGCCAGGTTCCTCCAACTCAAACGGAGAAATCTACTGACTATGCCTCATTTCTTTCGTCATTAATGGATATGAGGCATACTTATAACAAAGATATTTTAATGCAAGTTACCCAAAGTTACCCAAAGTTATTTTCATGCAAGTTACCCAAATGCCAAAAGTTACCCAACCTCAGAAAAGCCAAGACTAAGATAGATATGATATTTCATATCTATGATATTCATCGTAATGCTGATTATATGATATTCATCACATTCATCGTAACGCTGATATGATATTTCATATCTATCAGCGTTACGATGTGCTCCTAGTATAACCCCCACCCTTCTTTCTAGCCTTGTCACTTTTTCAAATTCAACTACCCGTAACTTGCTTTCCCTCAAAGTCTGCTTCTGGAACGCCAATGGTGTACGTTCCAAGCT
Organism: Amaurobius ferox; assembly: GCA_951213105.1. Taxonomy (NCBI): domain Eukaryota; kingdom Metazoa; phylum Arthropoda; class Arachnida; order Araneae; family Amaurobiidae; genus Amaurobius; species Amaurobius ferox. The sequence goes on along the minus strand of OX578143.1, from coordinate 123,330,535 downwards.
TGACGAGGTAGGTGATTATGTTATAAAAAGTAACTTCGACATTTTCATGATAAACGAAAACATCTCACCTCGCCTACCTCCCCTGCCATTTGTAATTACACAGGATACTTCTCATACCGACTCTTTAGCAATTCTACTAATATTAGGAACCTTTTTGGCGGCACTGCACTTTACATCAAAAATAATATTTCTCTTTATTGTATGAGCATCCCGGCCTTCACGAAGCTTGAAACCACGCTCGTTAAAGTTACTATTCAAAATCTGGTCCCGATTACAGTTGTTTCGGTGTAAATCACTCCAATAAATTGTAGTAATTTCCCAACCAACGATCTCAAAGTACTTTTTAGACTTAGCAGTAACATGATCATAGCTGCTGCCTTAAATTCTCGCCATAACACTTGGGACACAGCTTCGAACCGATATGATGTTGCTCTAAAACGATAGATTCAGTGCGCCAACTGCAGGATTACAGCCTACTCCGACTCAAATTCTCAGGAAGGACACTCCTCTCTTCCTCACAGGAAGGACTCTCCTCTCTTCTTCACAGGAAGGACTCTCCTCTCTTCTTCACAGGAAGGACTCTCCTCTCTTCTTCACAGGAAGGACTCCAACTACTATCGATTTGGATATTTTTAAAAACATTTTATTCAGTCATAAGATCAGAGCAGATACAAATTTGGCGTCTGATCACTTTCCTGTGATTCTGACACGTAACTTTAATAATTAAATTTTAGACCATCCGGCGGAGCTTCATATGAATTGGGATGACTTTCATCATATCTTCAAAAATTCTAAAGCACCCCCCCTCCTCAAAATTACCAGCACCGATGACATATAAAAATGTATCATCGATATGAATAATGTACTGCTAGAGGCAGTAGCTGCATCCTCGAAACCAAAAATCTCCATACCTAACTATCACACTCTTCCAAGTGATATTAGAGACGAAATTAAGCAGCGAGATCTGTTACGAAAGGATTGGCCGGGCACTAGGTACCCCATTACGGCGCACAATTCCGTTAACTTCATAGCGAGATCAAGGCTATGATTAAATCACACACCTAGCAACGCTGGCGAACTCACGTTGAGGGACTCTCACCCACGGATCACAGTCTTTGGCGAACAGCTAAATGCCTGACACCCACGAAAGCGACAATTCCGCTCATTAATGGCCCTAATGGACTCGCCCAGACTGAGGAGGAAAAAGCTAATGTTATTGCAGATAGCTTAGAACTCCAATTTTCGCCTCATCTTGACCATAACTTCAGCCACACTTATACAAACACTGAAAACGAACTACAACAGATTAGTCACAATGCTCTACTCTCTCAAGCACCGGGCGACTTAGAGAGAATCTCTCTGACTGAAATTCTTCATATCGTTGATGGACTGAAAATAAAGGAAATCCCCGGTCTTGACCGTCGCATCATTAAAAATCTCCCCGATCTCCATCTCTTCTGGACTATCATGCTGTCAAATCATATGTTGGACCAACGCTTTTTCCCCCAAAGTTAGAAAACCGCTGTTATCTTCCCTCTTCCTAAATTAATCTAAATCTATCGCTAGTCGAGAATTACCGACTAATAAGTCTGGTTTCAAGCTTTTCTAAAATCTATAAATTGGTGTTGCTTAGACGTTTGAATAGTTTCTACCGTTCGAAAAACATTTTGATATTAGACCAGCACGGATTTCGAACTGAGCATTCAACGCATTCCTAACTTATGCGTGTTGTCGAAACTATCCATCAAAGCTCTACCAACAGACAGTATACTAGCATAGTATTTTTCGATGTAGGCAAAGCTTTTGATGAAACTTTTTGCCCAGGCTTATTTCCAAGTTGATGCGACTTAGCATTTCGACTCAACTTTTGATCATCATCAACTCATATCTCATTAATAGATTTTTCCGCGCACGAGTTGACAAAACTCTCTACAATCCCACCAATCAGGGTCGAGGTTTCGCAAGGAGGAAATCTTAGTCCACATCTCTTCAATATTTTCATCAACAATATTCCAAGCATACCACAAGTCAAGCTGTCCATCTTTGCAGATAACACAGTGCTTATCGCTCGTAGCTGCTCACCACACAACTCCATTAAACACATTACAAATTTACATTAAATATAGCTTTGAGCACTGACTCCTTGCCCTGAGAATCAAAATTAATGCCTCCAAAAGTGCAGTGTGTATCTTGAAGCCCAACTACCGAGAACTTAATCATAAGTTGAATTTAAAAATCTTTAGCGAATCCATTCCCTTTTCCCACTCAATGAAGTACTTGTGCGTCACTTTGGACGCCCATATGACTTACGGAGACATAACGACTCTAAAATTAAATCAGTCAATAAAACCTATAAAGCCCTGTTACCCCCTTCTCGATAGAAAGCCTCACCTTTCCATTTATAATAAATTAATTATTTATAAACAGATCTTCTTACCTGCATTTTTGTACGCCTGCCCAGTATGGGGGGGGGGGGCGACAAAATCCATTTAGAGAGATTGCAAGTTTCCCAAAATAAAGTCTTGCGCTGCATAGTTAATGCCCCTAGATATGTCCAGAATGAAGTTATTCATCACGATCTTAAAGTCTCTGGCATTACATTGCATATTTGGCAAATTACGCGAAATTTTTACAAGAAAAACTCCAGTAGACCCTATATGAGAGATGTAAACTAGATCTACAATCAGATAGCGCCTTCCTATCTCAGGAAAAGCAGGCTTCGACATCTTTTATTTGGTTCCCACGGAACTAAGTGGAAGAAATGTCGCTATCTCGTTCCTCAAACAGGCATTTCCTAGTTTTTGCACTTCTATTATCCATTCCCTTCATCGATCGAAGACGATAGATGGCGCCACTCCAATTACCGGACTTGGCACTTTTTCTCTCTTCTTTCTCGACACAACCACAGGCCAATAGGATCGCCAGCTTTTGCCCACGTTACTTGTGTGTGACCAGTACTCTTATCCACGTTCGTTATCACCTCTTTTACTAATTTACTTAAAATTTTACTTATTTTTATTAATGCAAACTTAATTTCATTTAAAACTTAAATACTGTTTATCTTGCCAAATCCTTAATTTCTCAACTTAAAAGTAAACATTTATTTATTTTTCAATTCCTACCTCAGTCCAATCGCTCTCATTGGCTGACTGTTTTTACGGTTCCCACCCTTCCCTTCCCTTACCAACCTATTCGTCAGATCAGCCATCCAAGACAAAGTCTCCATCTTCTAGAAAAGAAGCGCGACCTACACTCAGCATCCTTCAAGAGCGGGATGCATTGCTTTATCTACTCTCTAGCAACAACTAAAGGACTTTCCAATATATTAGATGTGGGGGTAAGTGTCTTCGGACGCAGGCACCCCGTAACAAAGCGTCTTGGCTTGACTTGATTGATTATATCAAACTGTGCTGGGGATTGCAGCCAGTGTTGTTATATTAAGGGGAAAGTAGCATATTGCTACTTTTCAATGTTATCTGCGACTTGATTTTACTCTCTGCTATTGGGATACTTTTCTTTTTGTCAAAGTTATTTTCTGCTACAACTATCTCCATAAAATATATTGCAATTTTGTAATGTAACATTCATTTTACATTTCTGCACCAATATTTCATATTTTTAAACTTGTTTAATGTTATATATTTCTGAACTTGTTCGCTATTTTATATTCCTGAACTTGCTCACTATTATTACTGCACAAAACATAAAACTAATTTACGGAAATATTATAGCCGAAGAAACAATTTCTCAAGAACGATCTGCTAATTTTTGTTTGCCGTCAATAAGTAGGCGTCCTAAGCTTTCGAGTGATTCGATTGGCACGCTCCCTATGCGAAAGCCAAACTGAATATTAAAAATAAAATTCATAGGTAGGTGAGTTTCGCATGCGAAGTTTAAAAGGGAATATTTATTACTCGTAGATGTATTTTTTGTGCTTCGTTCCGAAATGTTAATGATGACATATAAGCTCTTTGCAAAAGATGAAAGTAGATTTTAGGGATCATAAAGCAGCTTTGTTAAAACATTTGCAAATTGTAAAAAGGAATATTTTTTTCAAATTCATTAACAATTCATTTTTTCAAATTCTTTAACAACTCATATTTTTAAATTAATTAACAACTCATTTTTTCAAATTCATTCATCAATTTTTGTTGGGTGTTGCATTTGAGTAATGATTTTAGAACTGCACTTTTAAATCGCACTATTTGATGTATCTAGAAAAGTTTTAAGGTATCATATTTCGATAACTACCACGTACTTTCAGAAACATTGCTGGTATCACCGTGTTGCTTTGATGACACAACTATTAAAATATTCGTTTCGTTATACGCGTTTTGCTTATTCTTAGTGTCGAAACCTACAATGTTCTACGACTTTGCAATTGACATATTTCGGTTAATCTTGCTATAGTTTGCTATAGTAATCTTGCTGAGTTTGTTATCCTAATTTTTTAATGCTTCGCTAGGTGTGCTGCAAATACTTTTATTCGATCGGGCAATTTCACTTTAATATAGATGGACCTAATGTGTACACTCATTGACCCTTCCTTACAAACTTATCGGGGGTACTTAAATACTCTCCTAAGAATCCTGTATAGTTAATACTGCTACAGAATTTGTAGGATCTATATTTTCCACCCACTTATGCCCTGAGGTAATGAATAACGAAAAGATAATTTACTTAACGTTTTTCTTTTATAAATTCACTTTTATTCAGTAATACTTTTTAATATTCAGTCTCTAATTAATTTTCTCAAATCATAAAAACAACAAGCTGAAGACGAAATTAGCATAATCGTATATCTCTTTATTAGGATATTTTTTTTTCATACATATATTGAGCAGAAATGCTTTTGAAAGTAAAATTCATATTTCGTCAAAATAATTTTTTTTTCATTAGCATGAGTGTGACGATAAACCTGTGACATTTAATTTTCACTATAATAGTATGTTTTATTTTTACGTCGAGATTATAAATATGAAATATTTGAAATTATTAGAAGATATTTATTTTCGTTTATCAATTCGTTTATTAAGGGTTATATTTATTAAGGTCTATATATATATATTAACGGTATAGTTTAAGGGTTTATTAAAGAATTTATTACGGGTATGATTTAAGGGTTAAGAGTACAAATATTATAATATTATATAATATGTAACAGTGTCATAATGTGTGGTTTATATTTAAACAATTTTAATATAGACGAACAGATTTTTATATAAACAATCAGCATTTTTGCCTGTAATATATTTTATCTTTTACTGGTTAAATTTCTTTCATTTATTGAAAGAACATTATTTGTGTATAGCATGTTTATAAACATAATGTAGCAAAAATTTTAACACAATTCCTTGAAAATTATTTTCTCAACAATGACAAAATTTATTTAAGCACACTTCTTAGGAATCAACGTCTCCTGCAAGGTTCTTTAACATAAGAATTAGGCGATCAAACCGGAAACCAATCAAAAAGTTGTCAGTCTGGCGTGGTTGAGCTTAGCATATCGTCGTTATTCGTGATGCCATGGGACTTTGAGAGTCGTTGCAAATCACAAGTTTTCGCATTATTACAATTAAAAATTGTTTGCTTATTTTAAAATAGCAATATCCAGACATAAACAACGTGCGCAGCGATATTACTTTCCTTATATACATAGTGTATATAAATTCCTTATATATATAGCATTGTGACGGAGTCGAAAATTCGAATTCGAGTTTTCGACGGGAGAGCACGTTTCAAGCATCCCTGATCACGAATCAAACATTTTTGAGGTGGTGCCTGTGTGCGAGTGTGTGTGAAAGTATGTGTGTGTGTGTGTGTGTGTGTCAGTGAGTCTGTGGGGACGATATCTCACGAACGAATAGATCGATTGAATGAAATTCGGTACAAAAATCACAATCCGTGAATACTGGAAGCCTATTGTTTTTAAACGTAGTCGAATGATCAGAAGCCCCTAAATTTTCGAGTGACATTTTGAAAAAAAAATTCTCAAAAAATCGAAATCTTTAATAAAGTTACGCAAATAGACATTTCTTATGTAATTTTTCCTTTGAAAACGATTGACATAAACTTTAAAACGCTAGCATAAACCGTTCTTAGGATATTGCATATTTTTCAATAAATTCATCAAATAATCCAATTAATTAAAAAGAAATGTTAACTGTTGAGAAACATGTTCACTTTTCATATGAAATATCATGCAGTTAATTGAGTGACATCATTCTCGTGGATCTAGCACGTTCCATTGATGAGAAAAGTTAGTTTGAGTAATACTTTTGTTTTTGAACGACAATAGTCATTTATCTGCTATAGGAATAACTTATTTCGTCATCCATAGAGTTTGGCGAGATTTTGGCGACGAATTTGACGGAATGTCGCCAACTTAGAGACTTTTTGAAATGATGCCAAATTAACGAAAATTTAGCCAAATGGATAAAAATGACGATAAATCAATGAAAATGATGAAAATGAATATAAATAAGAATATAAATATCTACTATAAGAAAAACCTATTTTTTTACTGTAAAAGTACAAAATTCATTGCATTATATAAGGAAAGTCATGTGTGGCCCACATCAGATTTTTTAATTGTGCTGTGCACACTTTTCTCAGTGACGTCCAAAAATATTTAGTGACGTCGGTGGATTAGAAGGACAGTCGTAGATAACAAATTCGGTGTCTTCGGAGAACACGAGAACAACATGCGCACAATTGAAATTCTCGTAACATCACATGCGCAGGACCATGTAAAAAATCGGATGTGGGCAACACATGACTTTTCTTATATAATGTAATGAATTTACTGCTTTTACAGTTAAAAAATAGGTTTTTCTTATAGTAGATAGTTATATTCTTTCCAAGATATTGAATTTTCGACAATTTGCCGTCATTTTCATTGATTTAGCGTCATTTTTATCCATTTGGCGAGATTTTCGTTAGTTTCGCAACATTTCAAAAAGTCACCAAGTTGGCGACATTCTGCCAAATTCGTCGCCAAAATCTCGCCAAGCGTTAAGAAAAAAGAAATAAATTATTCTTTCAACACATAAATGACTATTGGCGTTCAAATACAAAAGTATTACTCAAAGTATATTTTTTCATGAATATCCACGAGATATAGCTAGATCCACGAGAATGATGTCACCCAACTTATCGCATGGTATTACATATGAAAAGTGAACATGTTTCTCAATAGGAAATATATATTTTTTTGTTTTATATGACTTTTTGATAATTTTTTTGAAAAATGTGCAATATCTCGGGAACGCTTCATGTTAGCGTTCTAAAATTTATATTAATCGATTTCTAATGAAAAATTACATAAGAAATGCCTATTTGCGTAACTTTATTAGTGATTTAGATTTTTTGATAATTTTTTCAAAATTTCATTCGAAAATTTAGGGGGTTCTGAACATTCGATTGCATATAAAAACGATAGACTTGCAGTGTTTACGGATTGGGATTATTGTACCAAATTTGGTTCGAATCGGTCCATTCGTTCATCCGTTATCGTTTCCACAGACTCACTGGCACACAGACATCACTACAAAAATGTTTGATTCGTGATCAGGGATGCTTGAAACGTGCTCTCCCGTCGAGAACTCGAATTCGAATTTTCGGTCCCGTCACAATACTTTCCTTATACATTATGTTATATAAGGAAAGTAAAAATGCACTCATTCCTGGAATAATCATCCTCTGGTCTCTGGAAGGATATTGCGTGCTAAAATCGTATAAGGCATACGTGAATAATGGACGTAATAATCATTCCCCTAGACGGCTACTGCATGATGATGAGAACAAAATTATAAAACAGAAATTGACCGATTTCGACATTTTCAGCTTCTGCAAAGTATTTGTTTAAGATAAAGTTCACAAAATATTTCGATTACAATGAGCAAATTTCCTCATACAGTTAAAAAATATATATAATGACTTAATATTTTAAAAATATCTGATAGCACAGAAAAAGAAATACGCTAAGATGAACGACTTTTTCCTTAAAAATGAATTAAATGCTTCTAAAGAAACATTAAACCTTACCGTAGAAAAAAAAAAGCATTTTAGATCGCAGAAATTCCGTCGAAAATACCAAAGAAAAAAAATCACGCAAGAAAACCAATGAATAGAGTGGCTAAAAGCTATTATTTGAAACACGGCAGCAAATATTTTTATATACATTGGACGAATTCCAGATGCTTTTCGCATTCTTACCTAGATTTTTTCCGGCTTATTTTTTTTTCTGAAAAAAAAGAGAATGGAAGTCATAAGGACTTGATATCAAGAAAGGGAAAAAGTATACGGCATTGATTGATAATAATTGCTGTCGCAGCGGTAAAAAAAGTAAATAAAAAATAAACAGAAAATGTTTAATAGTTGAGTATCTTTAACGTTGATATTTTGATATTTTTCATTTAATATACAATGTTCATAGAAAATACCTTAAGCGCCATGACAACTGTGTAAGGGAAGGTCTATATAAGTTATGTCTCTTACATGATAAAAGACGATGCTTGTCGGTCTACCGGTTTGTCTCTGTGTGCATGTCATCTGCAGTGGAATATCAAAGCTTCGAACAGCCGCAAAATTCGATACTGGGTTAGTTAAACTGCTGATGTGACACACTTCGAATATAATTTAAAAATCCTAAATAGTTTTTCAGTTATTGTATGTTTAATTACAATTGTGAGCAATTTTCACACAAATCAGTTTCTTAGAGTTCAAAATATTGTCACAGATTTTCCATCTTAACGTCATCGGATATATCGATAAACGTTCGTTTTAAGGTGGGTTCGGACACTTAATTTTTTTAAATTTTCGATTTTTACTTCTTTCTATTTTCTAAAAATTTTAAATATTCTGTTTAAAAGCATACTAAATTTATTTCAATCCGATAATTGGAAGTATTTTTTTTTAAATTTCCACTACTTTTTTTTCGCACGCGGCGTTGCTTTGACCATGCAGCCATGCCAAGATTCCACAACCAAGGCTTCTATTGCTGTTTTTTTACCTGTATGTTTATTTATTATTATCAGTTACAGTTTGGCAACAAATAAAGCCCATATTTTGGGATTCGGCTAACCCTACACTGCTGAAAAAATGCTTGCGTGGCAAAATCAAAACCCCAATGAATCAGTCAATATGGTCATTTGGTCAAGAGTACCAAAAACTAATTTTGTAGGACTCGAAACGTTGAAATTTAAGGTGTATGATGCCATCATAAACTTCAACAGAGGAAATATATCCAGATGTTTGGTTCGGAAACAGCTTGGAATCATAATCAGCAAGAATACTGTATCAGTTCTGGCAGGTCTCGTTAATTTACGAGTCAGAAAGGCTGAGCGCATGGTGTCAAAACTCCAAAAACCGGGTAGACAGCAGCGTGCAAGTGCCAAAATAAAGCTTGAAGACGCTTTACTTGAAGAAGAGGGACAAGATATCCCTTCCTATGGTTCTGGAATGCATTAAATTTATTGATGTATGACTAATAATAACATATTAAACTTTAATTGCATTTTTCTGAAAATCGTATTGTTTTACCTAAATGATCCATTATCTCAGCAACTATACAAGATATACCTCTGAAATTTTTACCCCATATTTTTCTCACATATATACATATTTTAACACAACTTTTAGTAATTTGAAGTTGTATTTTTTAAATAAAATTTTAACTTTTAATATTTTTAATTTTTGTTAATGGTTTGCGGTAAAAATCATAAAACTATCATTACAGCTAATTTTAAGAAATCTCCATATTAAAGTATGTAGAAATGTATAGAGAACAAGCATTAAAAATTTCAGCCAATTCCTTCAAACGGTTTTCGAGATAAAGGGTCATCAATATGTCAAATATAACATTGAAAAGATGCAAGTGTCCGAACCCCCTTAATGATTTTGTAACAAATACGTAAGAAAAGTCCTTCCATATTTATCTATTTATTTTAAAATACATCTAAATATACGTATTTCATTTTTTATTTCTCATTTTGCCGCAACCAAAAGAGGAAGATAATAGCACAATTATATAATTTAGAAAAAACATTGGTGCATATATTCATATTTAAATTTTTTGGGGGGGAATTAGTACTTTATTTTCTGATTTTCTGTTGAGAAAAAGATCTATGACAGTTCTTTCTTTGGTTGTTAAAAGAATACACTCTCTTTTAGCCTGAAGAAGTGGGCTGAAGAACACCCTCGGATCAATTGTAGTCACCTAGCTTTTCTACGTTTATTTCCATTAAAGAAGTATTAGAAATTTATGTTTGACAATATTTACTAATTTTTAATGTTATATAATTTTTTGGGGGTAAATTTATTTTAAAAGCGTGCAATAACTCTACAACAGTTCATACTAACGTTCTAAAGTTTATGTCAATCTATTTTAATGAAACATCACGTATCTAATAATTATTTATTTAACAGTATTCAACATCCCGAATTTTAAAATATTTCATGAAATATCTAAGAAATGGTTATTATTAGAGTTCTAAATTTTACACCATTCGTTTTCTAATGAAAAATTACGTCTGAAAGGATTATATTTCTACCTTTAGCGGAAGTACTGATTTTTTAATGATTTTCTTCAAAAAGTCATTCAAAAAGTGGAGGATATTTCACATTTGATTGCGTTTAATATTAATAAGGTTCCATTATTCATCAATTATAATAATTGTATCATATTGTCTGTGAGATATCACGTCCACAAACTCACGGACACACAAATAATAATACTAGCATAATTCACACACATACTAAACATACGCACACACATAGGCATCACCTAACGTTTTATTCGAGTTCAGGATTGTTTAAAACGCTCTCTTAGGTCAGAAACAAGAATTCGAATTCTCGAGCGGGTCACAATACTTTAGTTATCCCTTTGCGGACGGCGGCATGGCGGAACTGCCGTGGCCCAAATAACAGCTAATTTTTTTGCGCTAAGCCTAACGCTCGAAAAAAATTCACTAAAAACCATCTGTTCAACAAGGCAATCTACTTTTTCCAGGAATAAAAGAAACACCTATTTTCTATTTGATGTATATTTTCTATACAAATCTCAATACAAAATACTCGTTAGTTGCTTTTGCTATGAATTCTACTAGCTCATCATCGAAAAATATACTAAAAAAATCAATTTCCTTATCTATATTAGGCGTCATAATATTGTTATTGATTCCAGGTATGCTCAAAAACTCAAAAGAATTCAGATCTTTCAAATCTCTTGTCCAAACATCATTCGTAAAAACAGCTACTGAAGCTAGAGGCGTTGTAATCATAGTGAGCTCAGAGTCAGAAGAATCACTTGTATTTTCAGATTCATCATCAGAAATACCACAGTTCCACGAATCTTTAACATCTGTATCACTTTCATTACTGTCCGGTTCGTTTATCATACGAGTAAATTCTTCCGCAGAAAGAGAACGTCTTGGCTCAGCCATTCTTTTATCCGAAAGAACCTAATAATTTCACTGCTGTACATTCCTCTAAAACCCAAACTTAAAAAACATACTTTCTTATATTTCTATGATTCATCAACGAAATCATTAAGCTAAAATCAAAACGGGAACAGAAACTCAATTATAAAATAGCAGAGGCTACCAGAAGTGCTCTATTTGTTACTTTCCTTATATACATAATGTATAAGGAAAGTATTGTGACGGGGTCAAAAATTCGAATTCGAGTTTTCGACGGGAAAGCACGCTTCAAGCATCCTTGATCACGAATCGAACACTTTTGAGGTGATGTCTGTCTGTGTGTGTGTGTGTGTCAGTGAGCCTGTAGAAACGATATCTCATTAACGAATGAAATTTGGTACAAAAATCACAATCCATGAATACTGGAAGCCTGTTGTTTTTAAACGTAATCGAATGTTCAGAACCCTCCTAAATTTTCGAGCGAAATTTTGAAAAAATCAACAAAAAATCAAAACCTTTGATAAAGTTACGCAAATAGACAGTTCTTGTGTAATTTTTCCTTAGAAAACGATTGACATAAACTTTAGAACGCTAGCATGAACCGTTCTTGAGATATTGCACATTTTTAAATACATTTATCAAAAAATCCCATTAATAAAATGAAATATATTAACTGTTGAGAAACTTGTTCACTTTTCATATGTAATATCATGCGATAAATTTGATGACATCATTTTCGTGGATCTAGCTCGTTCCATTCATGAGAAAAAATACTTTGAGTAATACATTTGTATTTGAACGCCAATGATAATTTATATGCCATAAGAATAACTTATTTCAACGTCCATAACACTTGGCCAGATTTTGACGACAAATTTTGCGGAATATCGCCAACTTGGCGACTTTTTAAAATATTGCCAAATTAACGAAAATCTCGCCAAATGCATAAGAATGACGCTAAATCAATGAAAATGACGACTAATTGAGGAAAATTCAATATCTTAAGAATATAAGAATGTACTAGAAGAAAAATCTATTTTTTTTACTGTAAAAGTAGTAAATTCATTGCATTATATAAGGAAAGTCATGTGCTGCCCACATCATATTTTTTATATTACAAAACCGTGTTTCACTGCTCCAGATGCAGAAATAATTCATTGGAACCCCCCTATACCAAGGTCAAGTATCTGCAAAATACATTGGAGTTGTTCGCATGGACATTTAACGCCATCTAGTACACAAATAAATTCCAATAAAAACGTTCCATATGAAAACGCGCATCAATGACTGCCGTCCTTTAGAGTAAAATTTTCTCCAACGCGTATGCGCGACTACCGTCTTTGAACGCAAGCTCGCAGTCGACGCACCGGCTCGTCATGCGTCCGCAAAGAGTTACTATACAATGTATGTGGGGAAAGTAACAAGCTTTCAATATCTACTTCCAGCTGGTACGAACAACAAATTCAAACTAAAGAACGAACTTAGTATACACCAGTAGTAATGCAATTATAAATTATATCATATTGTAGAGTAAGAAAAGTTAATTAATTATTTCGAAAAATGAACACCTCTCGGATATTTTATACCTTAAAATCCAACAAAGATGTTTGACAGAATTTAAGAATATAAGAGTAAAGACGTCAAAGCTGTGTTATGATATGAACTTAACAAGGAAGTTCTTTTCTTAAGAGTATTATGAAATCAACAGCAGTCGTTATTCATTTGACCTTGTGGGGGGTTTGCATTGTATTAACATTCAACCAGGAGAAAAGTGTAGGCGGTACTTTATGCACTTATGTTACATCATGTGTCATAATACGACACACTTGAAATAATGGTCGATATTATAAAATCATAGAATGTCTAAAGCGTGATAGATATGTTTTCAAATATAAGTCATTTTATATAAGTTTATATTCTTTCTGTTTAAACTTTCTTTTGTGTATCCTGACCTTTACCCAGATTCAGGAGGAATGAAAGGCAATCTTATGCATTGTTTATTCGGGCCTTTACCCAGTTTCATAAGGAATGAAAGGCAATCTTATTTATTGTTTATTCTGGCCATTAGCCAATTTTACAAGGAATGAAAGGCAATCTCATTTATTGTTTTTTCTGGCCGTTACCCAGTTTCACAAGGAATGATAGTCAATCTTATTTATTGTTTATTCTAGCCGTTGCCCAGTTTCACAAGGAATGAAAGGCAATCTTATGTATTGTTTAACCGGGCCTTTACCCAATTTCACAAGGAATGAAAAGCAATCTAATGTATTGTTTGCGTGGAGAACAAATGCATTATGTCTTTTAGTACATTATATTTATTTTAACCTTCGCCAAAGTGACTAGATTTTGTTATAGAGATTGGAGTACACATGAGCTTTATCGTCCTCGTCAGTTATTCGAGACAAGTATGACAGTTCATCAATGCAGAAGAATATGCATGATAATTTTAAATATTCGGTCAATCTAAGTTAAGACCTGAAATTACTTTCTTATAAAACACGGTTTCCCTACTTCCCTGATCCAGTAATACACTTTCCATGAAGTTATATTTCCACGTAACGGAACCAGCATTTGCAATTATAAAACTATCGTGAAGAATATGAAGGATATTTGATTATTCTTTTCATGAGTAAATATAACTCAAGAGTCGATTGAATTAATAGAACGAAGCAAAGTTAATTGTCAACAACCAACACCATTGCATCAGACGCTTAACTAAACTAGCCTATACAGTACAGTTTTTCTTCGAAATAATCAGATGTCACCTATTTTATGTGCTATCCATATACACTATTTTGAAGAAAAACTTCTTAATTTAGACGATTTCAAATGCTGGTTCAGATATGTGGATGATACTTTCATGTTGGTTGATAGCAAATATAATATTACCAATTTGCTTAGTTTAATTCCCGAAGCCCTTACATTTATTTTGCACATCAAGAGGAATGTGGTAATCAAATATTCTTTCCTGATGTTCATATTAAAACTACAGGTCAACATTCTCAACTTCAGTTTTCCGTAAACTTTTCTTCATTTCTATATCTTCCCATGCTCATTCAAATTATCCTGTTCAGCAAAAATCTTCAGAGTTTTATAATCATATTACTCTTGCGTTCTAATTCTAAGACGCTTTATCATGTTTATCTTAAATCGTGTTTATCGTATCATGATTATCTCAAATCTTTGGCTGTTCCTGAAGTTCATAATCACACTGATACTGACAAGGCAATGCATAAATTCAACCAAACCTTCAACGTCAAGCGGTTTGTCCACGTAACTCTGTCGTTTTACCTTTTTATTTGTTTATCTGTTAGATAGTTTTCTATTTGTCCTATATAAAGATATATAAATGATGTTCAACATAAATAAAAACTAGGTTTCATAAAATGTCTCTGGGAGAGGTGGGAGGGGGGAACGAATACACGTCTCCGGAGGTATGCCTGAAAGAAACATTGATTGTGCGTTTAAACTTCTAAACAAATATTCCCCTACTCTTAAATATACCATTTTGTATCATTGAGGTGTTTATCACACACCATGCAGTCTCGCTTTGTTAGTAAAACAAAATGGGCTCTTAAAGATATAGATATCAAGGAAGATATGACCACGTTTCTAAATTATCACTTGCCGAACATTCTTGAGACTCTAAACATGTTATTAACCAGTCTGTAGTTAAATATTTTTTACATATCTTTAAAATTCGGACTTTCTTAAAACTTTTCTAATTGTTTCTCAGTCAAACTCTCTTATTAGCTTAAACTGTCATTTCTTCTCTTCTGCTTGAAAATATCGAGTTTGATTTTTCGATATCGTTTGCTTCTTATATTTCTTTAATTTGATAATTTTTAATATGTTTCCGGGATTTTTATTATTATTTTCAGAAATATTTGTTGACGAAAGTAAAGTCTAAAAAACAAAGTAGTTTTGACATTTACATTCCGCCGACGATAACTGACGAACGAATGGACCGATTTGAACGAAATTTGGTACAAACATTACAATTTACTGCTGTACATTCCTCTAAAACCCAAACTTAAAAAAAATACTTTCTTATATTTCTATGATTCATCAACGAAATCATTAAGCTAAAATCAAAACGGGAACCGAAACTCAATTATAAAATAGCAGAGGCTACCAGAAGTGCTCTATTTGTTACTTTCCTTATATACATAATGTCTGAGGAAAGCATTGTGACGGGATAAGAAATCCAAATTCGAGTTTTCGACAGGAGAGCACGTTTCAAGCATCCCTGATCACGAATCGAACATTTTTGAGGTGATGTCTGTGTGTGTGCGTGTGTGTGTGTGTCAGTGAATCTGTGGAGACGATATCTCACGAACGAATGGAGCGATTTGAATAAAATTTGGTACAAAAATCACAATCCGTGATTACTGAAATCCAATCGTTTTTATACGCAATCGAATGTTCAAAACCCTCCTAAATTTTCGAGTGAAATTTTGAAAAAATAATTAAAAAAAAACCTCTAATAAAGTTACGCAAATAGACATTTCTTATGTACTTTTTCATTAGAAAATGATTAACATACATTTCAGAACGCTAGCATGAACCGTTCTCGAGATATCGCACATTTTTCATAAAAATTATAAAAAATAATATAAAATAAAAAATATATTTCCTATTGAGAAACATGTTCACTTTTCATATGTAATATCATGCGATAAGTTTTGTGACATCATTATCGTGGATCTACCTCGTTCCATTCATGAAAAAAGATTCTTTGAGTAATACTTTTGCATTTGAACGCCAATAGTTATTTATCTTCTATAAGAATAAATTATTTCTCCATCCACAACGCTTGGCGAGATTTTGACGACGAATGTGAGGATTGTCGCCAACTTGGCGACATTTTTATATATTACCAAATCAAAAAAAATCTAGCCAAATGAATAAAATTGACGCTAAATCAATGAAAATAACTGTTATTTGACGAAAATTCAATATCTTGAAAAAAATATAAGTATCTACTATAAGAATAACCTATTTTGTTTTTACTGTTAATATAGTAAATACATTGCATTATATAAGAAAAGTCATGTGCTGCTTACATCAGATTTTTTAAATTTAGTACAACACTTATGTTCATAGATTTATTTCCTCACCATCTGATTTTACTTTTGTAAAACGGTCCCCTTTCTCTTTTCTTTTTTACCTTTTATTCATAGAACCCTACTACTTGTTCCTTCCTCTCTAGTTTACTTTTCTCTCTCTTCTCACCACTGGTAACTGACTTCCCCTGTTTTAGATGCTGTTCGAACATTACTTTTTGGTAACGAACTGGTACCTTGATTTGATGAGTGAATCTTGGTTATCGAGACGATTAGGGCTGTTTTTACTTTCCTTATATACATAATGTATAAGGAAAGTATTGTGACGGGGTCGAAAATTCGAAATCGAGTTTTCGACGGGAGAGCACGTTTCAAGCATTCCTGATCACGAATCGAACATTTTTGAAGTGATATCAGTGTGTGTGTGTGTGTGTGTGTGTGTGAAAGTGTGTGTGTCTGTCTGTGTGTGTGTGTGTGTCAGTGAGTCTGTGGAGACGATAACTGGCGAATGAATAGACCGATTCGAACCAAATTTGGTACAAAAATCACAATCCGTAAACACTGGAAGCCAATTGTATTTATACGCAATCGAGTGTTCAGAACCCCCCTAAATTTTCGAATAAAATTTTGAAAAAATCGTCAAAAAATCAAAACCACTAATAAAGTTATGCAAATAGACATTTCTTATGTTATTTTTTATTAGAAAACGATTGGTATAAATTTTAGAACGCTAACATGAACCGTTCTCGAGATATTGCACATTTTTCAAAAAAATTATTAAAAAGTCATATAAAATGAAAAAAAAAGTATTTCCTATTGAGAAACATGCTAACTTTTCATATGTAATACCATGCAATAAATTGGGTGACATTATTCTTGTGGATCTAGCTCGTTCCATTCATGAAAAAAGATACTTTGAGTAATACTTTTGTATTTGAACGCCAATAGTCATTTATCTGCTGTAAGAACAACTTATGTCTTCGTCCATAACGCTTGGCGAGATTTTGGCGACGAATTTGGCGGAATGTCGCCAACTTGGAGACTTTTTGAAATGTTGCCAAATTAACGGAAATCTCGACAAATAGATAAAAATGACGCTAAATCAATGAGAATGACGACTAATTGTCGAAAATTCAATATCTTGGGAAGAATATTAGTATCTACTATAAGAAAAACCTATTTTTTTACTGTAAAAGTAGTAAATTCATTACAGTATCTAAGGAAAGTCATGTGTTGTCCACATCAGATTTTTTAATATAGAGAGATATAAGTAATAAAATTAGCACGATTGACACTATTAATTTCATGTTGAACATTGTTTTAAACAACGTTTTATTAGTTCAATCTCTTCAATAAATCTGCGAATTGTGTCGGAAAATTTAAAATTACAGATATCGTTTAAAATTACAGAATTCCATAAAAAAATATTTTATTTATTTTATAAATTTGAAACATCCCTCATTTTTTATTGAACTATAAGTATATTTAGTAGTTATCACGAACCTTTCTCGAGATGTATAGAAATTTAATTTTTCCATAGAACACACGATATATCCCAAAATAATTAGGCAAATACATGAAATGTATTATGCTTTCTTTCATCTACAATAACGAAAACCTAATGACTTTTAGCAAGATATATTTGTACTAAAACTTGAATTTGGCGTATTTACAAAATCTATCGAAATTTAATAAAGTATAAAGAAAGTAACATACTCGACACATCAAGTACATTCCACTAATAATAAAATTCCAAAATTAATAAATTTAGGATACATTACCGTATATATTAGCAATAGGCATTACGTTCATTAGTAACTGCTGCAAATCAATATGCATGTATCGGGCTGATTTGAATCACCCTGTTATTCCCTTCTGCTTCGCCGATAAGCTTTGTGATATTAATTGGTATGATTAGGGACCAACACAAGTTTGTGTTTGACTTTGGAGCCAACACAAACGGGCTCCTTAATGATGCATCGGCTGGGTGAATTTTGCATGAAGTACATGGTTGTTTGCTGAGAGGCATATTGTTTCTTTATAGCGTAATATTAAGTGAACATTTGTATTTGCAAAAATATGTATAAAATGCATTTTATTGGGGAAGTATCTAAAACGTATTTCAAACGCGTAATACGAACATTTAAATTATAAAATGTTGGTGACTAGTAGAGGTCTCTGTGAAACACACATTCATAATATCCAACCACAAGATATAAAAGAAATATTATAAACCAAAAGATACTGAAATACTGTAAAATAGAATGGGGAAAATAAAAAAAATGGCCCGTTTGAAAATTTATTCTCATGTTTTTCAAAAGTTCTCCCCCATTACCAATATCATCAACGACGCATAACTAAACGGAGCCTAATTTATAATTCCCTTCAGGAGGCAGAAAAAATGGCGTTCTTTAAAAACACTTTTCTAACTCTCAGCAGCCACATGGTAACGCGGCTAAATGTCGGCATACTTATAGCATCAACCCTGCCACAGAAGCTAACAGAGGCTGATTTTAGATTTATTTCCTGAGATTGAAGACAATGGAGGTAAAATTTTCCATCCCTTCAAAATGACCCTAGTGACTTTTATTTCTTTCAACTTAGTCCCGCCCGACCTACCAGAAAGTGTTGTTGTTGTTGAGACCTAGACCGTCTGACCTACCAGAAAGGTGTAAGGTAACTGTTTGAACGGCCGGGATGTTTACCCGAAAGTGTAAAGTATCTGTTTGAATTTCTAGGACAGTGCCACTCAATTTAGACTGGTAGATAGTGACACGATATCCACAGGGACCGTACCTTCCTTACTCTGCCACCAACTTCTCGGAAGGAATTTCGGACCCACATAATTAACGTGGCCATACTCCTTGTATATACGGAGGCGGTTTGGGCAGAAGAGGTAATGGGACTCGGGTTGTCTGAGTGCAATAAACCAATAGGCTGTCCTATCCCTATGCATATTGCCTGTGTATGTCTATGCGTAAACATAGTGATAATTTTGGACATAGCCGGGAATCGCATACGGGTTATCTGAGAGTGATTTATCTTAATCACTAGGCTATCCCGCTCCGCACCCTGGTAATCTTTCTTCCTTTCTTCGAACTAGACCGTCCGACTTACCCGAAGGTGTATAATAACTGTTTGTACGGTCGGAAAATGCCTCCCAATTTAGACCGGAACTCAGTGGGGGAGGCATCCACAGAGACCGTACCCTCCTTCCCCTACCACTAACCTCTCGGCACCATAACTCAACAAATTAATGTACGGACATGAAATCTCATGCATGGATGATATGTAGATATGTAGATAATGTTTATAAATTATTATGATTAAAAAATGAAAAATTCGAAATTAGCGATTTTCATGCCATTTTTCCTACAAGATATTTCCTGGAACTAATATGGTATTATAATCAATGGCAATCCATGATATTCCAAACAATGATGCATAATTAATGATAATATAATCAATAGTATAATCACTGAATAATGGTAAATTAATGTTTGAACTATGTTATGGATGAAATATAAAAAAAGAAAAGTAGTATATATTAGCACAAATAATGTTAAATACATTCTATTCATCAACGTAACAGAATTGTCTCTAAATTAAATAATTTAACATTCTTAGCTAAAAATTAATAAAAGTAAAACAAATAAAAATACATAAAAATGAATGTATTACGCTCTGATATTTGATGCAAGTAGAACTAAATAATGTGGAATATGGTGTATGATAAAGTTGAATGGAAACACTTCAGATATTTTTCACTTGTAATAGACGTTAAATTATTAATCTCTATAAAGTTGTACAGATCAGCACTAAAATCTCTAAATAGGAACTGCTGTAAATCACTGTGACTATAACAGTCTGATGTGAATTAACCTGCTATTCTCTTTTGTTTCAAAGATAAGCTTTGCGATAGTAATTTGCTTGATTTTTGGACCGACGCAAGTTTGTATTTTACTTGGGAGGCAGTACAAACAATCGTCTTAATGATGCATTGGTCGGGTGAAGTTTGCAAGTAGTACTATGCTCTTTGATGTGATGCATACAAATATCTACAATTGTATTTGTCTCGTTACTGATAAACTTAAACTAGTGCGTTATTTCTTTGTAATGTAATAGTAAATGCAAATTTTTCGGGCTATTTAGACGATAAACTTCGTCAATAAATGGATTTTAGTTAGTAATGAGGTAACCCAGTAAAAAATATTCTAAATCCGAAGATATATTTGAAAGCTAGTAAGCGGAAGAATATCTAGATGATATATGTAATAGCAAAATTTCCGCTACCACTGCTGATCAGGTAAGGTGATCGGAACCGTGTCGTCCATAGGGGGTACAAACATACAACTCAAGTAGAGAACGCCGGATGTCAGGACGTGTCGTGCCCCGAATTAAAAATTTTCAGGAAGTGGAAAACATTAAATATATATAAGGGAGAAATCGGGTATAAAAAAGGGTCCCATGGGAATATTTGTAGGATGTCCCTTGGTGAATGTTTGTAAGGTGTTCCACAATTTGTATGGGCATCCCAGATGGGAAAGTCACAGACTTAAAATTTTAAAACCACTGTCACTAAAGAAATTGAAATAGTAATGCATTTTTTCAGTTAGGTGGCTTTATATGTCCTCAAAAATATGTCAGAGATTTCGTCTGCTGTTTTCAGTAAGTAAAACGATAACTATAGATATATTTTTATTAAAGAGCGTGGTGTTTTGCCACAATGACAGAATTTTTATTTTTAACAGGGGACATTTTCTGTAACCATTCTTAAGAGAGTATCATTAAGAGATTTCTGAAGAAATGCTCATGCTTTTAAACCCCATGTAATTCAACAATTCCGTTTAATAAAGGGTTTTAGAGAAATTGGATGTGTTGCAGCAAAATCCGGAACAGGGAGTCCTTCCGTTTTAATTCGAGATAAACTGTCAGAAATAGAGACTGCATTGATCAGACTTTTTACAGAACTCTTTTGAAACACGTCTATGACCCTCTCATAAGAATGGCATTAGATATATTGTTCTGAAATAAAAGCTATCTTGCTCCGGGATAACATCATGCTGTTCCATTGGTAGAATATCTGATGTGGGCAGTACATGGCATCCCCTACATAATGCAAGCACTTTACTTCTTTCAATGAGAAATATTAATGGTCAAGATCTACGGGACAATGATTTTTATGTTGAAAAGTATACCAACATTGGGCGCTTTTCTGGATGACAACACGTAAAATTATACTGAAGTATTAAATTATAAATTAACACATATTTCACACAAAACTTGACAACAGGAAATATCTGCTAAACCTCTGCTAAGAACTCTTGCAGAATATTCACAAAATAAGCTAATATCGCTTATTCTGTGAAATTGGTGGAGCATTTAAATGCTCTTTGTCTGTTTACTTTGTGCTTGTGAATAAACGTAAGTTATCCAGACATTTGGACTCGTTCTTGTATCCTGCATTTGCACTCACGATTCTATAGGATACGTTTCGTAACAATAGTATACGTGGTTTGCAATAAAAATAAAATAAGGATATTCATATTCTTCAGAAAATTATTTCCCGATTAATTATATATATACATATATATATATTCCAGCCTCTTGTAATTTTCTAGCGTCTTGAATCATTTTCTTTCGTAAATTTGGAGCAACGTTAAAAAATTTGCCAAGTTGACAATATTTTGTCAAATGAGTCTCCAAGCTTGCTAACGTTATCTCCAAGTGTTACATATTGGATAATTCTGCTGTTCAATTTATATACAATTTTTGATACATTTATTTGAAAAACTTGCAATATCTAGAGAATGGTTCAAACTAGAATCTTATGTGTCATTCGTTTTTATAATAAAAAAATCAAGCATAAAACGATTATTTATGTAACGTTATTAAATTTTCTTATATATGATTTTTTTCCAAAAATTCATTTGAAAATGTGAGGGTTTGAACACATGATTGAGTTTTAAATCGATAGGGTTTCGGTATTCACATATCATAATAATCATATCATGCTCCTTTCGAAACGTTACATTCGTTTGTGATATATTGCATCCAATGACTCATGGAGACACACAGATGCTAACACACAATGCTTGAAACGTGCTCTTCCGTCAAAAAACGGAAAACTACGTAACAATACATTCCCTATACATTATACAATGTACATTTACGTAAGGAAAGTAAAAAAATGTCTGTCATAATTGTCTGTCGAATGAAAAACAGCAGACGATATTTCTGATATATTTTTGAGGTTATAGTAGTGCCACGCAACTGAAAAATGTTTCATTATTTCAATTTCTTCAGATATGACTTCAAAATTTGATGTGGGCTGGAGTTTTCCATCTGCCTGAAGCATGATTAGACAAGTATTGCATTTTTATGCATTATTCCCTCTGCGATAACAAATGCATGTAATGGAAGCAATAACATTTAAAATATACTGTAATATCACGAACAGTCTAACTATATCGACGAATTCGGTCTTACCCGACAGCCGGAAATAAATTCTCAGACAGTACTATAAAATTTATTGCCCGCGGTGAAGTAAGTAACCAAATTGCAGGTTGCCAAAAAGTAAGATTCAGCAACATTTACTAATAGCGAGTACACGCAGGATTCAAAATTTTTTGGCGGAGACTGGATAAGAAAATATATTATATATGCACTATAGCGAATTATCCATGTTCTGAATAAGCGCTTACTAATAAATAATTAAATGCGCGCCCGTTACTTAAATAGACCTTCAAACACAATTGCACAGGTCCTAAATAAGCGCGAACTGCTTATAAATAATTCAATAGGAACTTATTTGTTACAAATAAATTGGTGAGATGGATGTAAATTTTAAATCAGTTGGTTTCATTCTAAATCACTACTTTTCAAGGTACTAAAATGACCAATGAAAAATGCCGGAATTGATATAAATGATTGGTAAAGATGTAATTTTCTTAACTAATTCTGCCATTTAAGAACTAAATTCCATTTTACTCATAGATCGACAGGTCATAGATAGATTTTTTTCAGCTGCTGCCATTTGGACAACCCCTAATTAAAACGTGTAACACTATTCTGCCCCCCCCCCCCCACACACAGAGTATGAGATAACGATACATTAAGATTCAATATATATATTTTTTGTATTTTCCATACTATCTATAAGTGTCGATAATATTTTAAAAGTGTATTATATATAATAAAGGATTTCTCTTAATCAATCATTCATTTCAACTAAACTATATTATTATTTGGAAAGCTGAGTCGCAGCTTATTAATAGCAAAACGTATAGCGTCTACTAGTTAAAAATAATTAATTAAGCGCCTGTTACTTAAATAATACTTTTGAACACAAGTCCTAAATAAGTGCGATTTGCTTATATATAATTAAATAAGAGCTTATTTGTTATAAATAAATTGGAGCGTTGTAAATTTTAAATCGGATAGTTTCAATCATTACTTTTCAAGGTACTAAAATGACTAAGAAAAAATGCGGAAATGAAAATAACTGTTCGGTGAGGATGTTGTTTTTGAACTAATTATGTGATTTAAGATCGAAATTCTATTTTATTTTAATTATTGCTCGACAGGTCATAGATAAGTTCTTTAACGGCTGCCATTTGGACAACTCTCAATTAAAACGGGCAACATTATTGTATTCCCTCACAGAGTATGATATTGCGATAAATTAAAAGTAAAATATTTGTGCGTACTATCTATATGGTCCGATAATATTTTAAAAGTATATACTATATAATAAAATATTTCGTTTAATCGATGAGAATACGTAGTTGCTTCATATTATCTAGAAAACTGCGCCGAATAAGACCGCAAATAATTAAAAATAGTAGACAGAAATTAACGTGCTTTGTCTTTAACAAACAATAATCGCTATTTATAAGGAAATAAGTAAATTTGCTTTTAAAAATACGTCGCTATTCACTAACTTCAAAATTAGATGCAAAATATAAGCTTAAATTTTCTGAAATCAAATTCCCGAATCTTGTTCATACTGAAGAAAGCAGCATCACAAAATTGTCTCTGATATTATTAATGTTCAGCAACAATAAATGTCGCTTCTATGGTAACTGCAGTGACGGCATTTTAATTTGGTGTCAAGTTTTGCTTTGTAAAAATTTAGTGTTGGCATTTAAAATTATACCTTTAGTTAAATCATATATTTAAGAGCACAGTGTCAGTATGTCATAGCACTAAATACAACCCCGAGAGCTGAAAAAACTCAGAGATGCTCATTGGACCATGCTGAATCTATATCTGATATCCGTTTTTCAAATTAACCCTTGAATATGGGAAAATTTTCTTTCAAATTTTGGCTTTTTTGCAATGTTTGTGTTTATATTCTTAGACCGAATGCGTTGTCACAACTTAATGCAATTGCACTGTCATGAGACTTAAATGCTTAAAGGAATGAAAGAAAAAACTGTATTCAGCTGATAGAGTTAGAGACGAGACCACCTCCATGATTCAGCTGAAATAAGGAAAGTTAATATTGAGATTTGATATGTCCCAACAATGTAAAATTTTAGAATATGAATATTTAAACCATTGAGATAGAGATTATTGGAGTTAAAGGGGTAAAAAAGCAATCGGACAAAAAAAACCCACCAGGAACTGGGTGTCCTAGTCTGGAGGGAGCAAGGATTATGAAACCAGTCCTGTAGTATCGTTAACCACCATTTTTTGTTTGTCCTGGCAGCGTGATGGTTTTTGTTGTAGCAATTCAGTTGTAAATAAATGCCCTATAGTAAATGTTTTGACACATTACAGTTTATATCACTAAATAAATAACACATAACAGTATTTTTCTATCTTAACACCATGAGAAAGACTGAAAAATTCACTTTCAAACAAATTTTGAAAGAAATCCATACTATCAATAAACGAATTTCCGTGATTCCAATCTATATATTTTCGTGCATTCTAAACATCCCCGATTTTCAAATTACGATATAAGAAAATCATCTTTTTATAATTTACCACCAAATGCTTTAAATGTCACGCACTACTTCAAAGCAAAAAATAATTTTTCTGAAGCCATCCGTTCAACAAATATAAAATTTATAAGCTAGTATATGTTCAAATACTCCCAGTATATGGTCAAATGTCATTCTCAGTTTATGATTTGGAGATTTTATTTGTATCATAAGAAGGATTTTTGTTCAAAATAGACGATTTGGATTTCGAGTTATATGTATCTGTATTATTTAAGTAGTAGGCACTTATTTTATTTATATGTAGTGACCCTTTTTTAGGACCAGGTTAACGACGGGTAATTCGTTCTAACCCCTTCTCTTATTACAAAGTTGGCCTTTTCTTATCAAAAAGTGCCCAGGCAAGGTTTGCGACGGTTCTGTTTCCTATAAGAAATTCTAAAAAAAAATAATATCCTGACAATTATGGTCAATTATAAAAAATAATCTTTGTTTACAAAATATCTATAAGATTTTATTGTGAATAGATGGGATAAATATAAACTGTGTATATCACCACGCCCACATTTGTAAACTCCCATTTTCAGCATCCGTGTCTTGAAGCATTGAAAAATGGCTTTTTTGTTATAAATAGGAAATTAGGGGGCAACGGATTGTAAATGAGATGGTTTCATTCCAAGTCATTACTTTCGAAAGTGCCAAAATGACCAAGGAAACGTACTGGAATTGAAATAAAAATTAAATAGTGCATAATAAGATTGATAAATTAAAAGTAAAATATTTTTTGTAATATTTATATGTTTCGATAATATTTTAAAAGTGTTTCTATATAAAAGGATGATTCCAACAAATCCATGCTGTGCATTATAACTGATATTATTTTTTATCAAGTAAGCTGCGCCGAATGAGACCGCAGCTAATTGAAAATAATAGACAAAAAAAATAACTTGCTCAATCCTCAACAAACAACGTTGGCTGACCATAACGAAGCTTGTTGATGGACATGAAAATCCAACTTAAAATTTCTCTAATACTAATTTAGAGTGCTACATCACTATTTTGGAAAGACACATTACTATATATACTGTATATACTTATGTACTATATATACTTATTATATATACTATATGTATTCATGGCCGTCCAATTGTGTGTGAGTCCCGATTAACGTTCTGTATCTGGACAATGATATAATTTTTAATCTGTGAACTAGCACGCTTTTATTATCATATTTTTAATACATGTAGATATTATAAATTTTCTATAATTTCTGAATGAATTTTTAGCAACATTTAACAAATACTTAATTACCCAAATTTATTTAATTACCCTTCTAATCTATATTTAAAACATATGCTAATATTTTCCAACTGAGGTGCTGGCAAGCTACAGGTTAATTTTTTAATTGTTCTTTTTAGCGGTGTCTTTTCTAGCAGTCATAGCTAAAGATATATTCGTCCACTGCTCGGACGCAAGAAATGGTTGAACGATAAATGCTAAAAAAAATGCACAAAAAGGAAGATCGTAACCTGAGTTGGGCCGTTTTTATCATAGACAAATACTGAAGATCCGTGATTGTTAAAGGACCTATTTATCTTACACAATCCTCATTTCCTATAAAGACCTAACAGAAAAATTCCTAAATATATTATCACTATCTTAAAATCTCTAAAATCATCATAAATTAATAGCTATAAAATTCTGCATTAGTTTAATTTTTTTTTAATTTGAAGATTTTAATATAGATGCAATAGATATATTTATAAGACTGAAGAGGTCAAACATTAATATATTTTAAAGGGCAAAATATGTGACTAATCAAATGGAAACCTGTGAATATAATGCAATCCTTGCATACGTTTGATTGAAAAAAAAAACGACCTGTTTATTAATTTTAATCTGATTTTCATAAAAAAAATTGTGACAAAAACACAGCTTGAACGCAAACAGTAGCTATGCAAGTAAGTCCTCATGTGAGAAAAATAATTCTGACAAATTGAACAGTGTCCATAAGGTGAACAGAAAACCAGATATTGAGAAAGTACAGTTTGTAAGTAACTTTTTATTGGTTTGCCAAAGTAATCATATTCATAGCCAAAATTGCTACTAATATTTACATTCAATTTGTAAATAAAATGTTCAACCAATAAAAAGTTCAGATTTTATATGTCACATTTCGGAAAATTTTAGATATTATTGTAGAGAAGTACTGGAAACAACAATCGGAAATGGAAACATTTTAATAAAATGTATAAAGAATGATATTTGGATAGCTTTTTCTAGAGCTAGTTAAGTTGAATATGATATTGATTGTGTATATATTTTTATATGCTTTTTACTAACTGACGTAATGTGGAAAATACCCCCCTCCTTTGTAATTTAGGATTGAATTCGACACCTTCAATAGTGCATTTATATAAATTTGTTATTTATTATAAGAATATTAGTGTATTTAAAAAATATATAGTATCAACATCTCAGAATAAATTAAGAACTAAGCAATTTAACAATCAACACGCTAGTATACTTTTTAGGCTGAAAATATTATATAATATTTCAGTCTTTTGGGCTATTAGCTTGTAATTTTTGATGCATTATGATTTACAGTGATGCAATGCGCCAATTTTTTATTTTGTTAATGAGTATATGAATTAAAAATATATCTATGTTCATTTATTTAAATTTACTTAAACTAATCAATATATAGATCAAAGTATTTTTAAATGCTGATCATGTTTATAGTTTAAAAAATTATAAAAGTACAGTTCCGTAATTTTTTTGGTCGCATTAACATAAAATCGTCAATCGAGTGAGAGTCGCCAAATCTAGCATATAAATCTTATATACAATATCTTATATATAAATCTTATATACAATAATGTATAAGGAAAGTATTGTGACGGTGTCGAAAATTCGAATTCGAGTTTTCGACGGTAAGCACGTTTCAAGCATCCCTGATCACGAATCAAGCATTTTTGAGGTGATGTCTATGTGTGTGTCAGTGAGTCTGTGGAGACGATAACTGACAAACGAATGGACCGATTCGAACGAAATTTGGTACAAAAATTACAATCCGTGAATACTGGAAGCCTATTGTTTTTATACGCAATCGAAGGTTCAGAAACTCCCTAAATTTTCGAGTAAAATTTTAAAAAAATCATCAAAAAATCAAAACCTCTAATAAAGTTACGAAAATAGACATTTCTTATGTAATTTTTCATTAGAAAAAGATGAACATAAATTTTAAAACGTTAGCATGAGCCGTTCCCGAGATATTGCACATTTTTCAAAAAAATTATATAAAATAAAAAAAAATATTTCCTATTGAGAAACATGTTCACTTTTCATATGTAATTGGTAACATCATTTGGTGACATCATTCTCGTGGATCTAGCTCGTTCCATTTATGAGAAAAGATAATTTGAGTAATACTTTTGTATTTGAACGCGAATAGTCATTTATCTGCTATAAGAATAAATTATTTCTCCGTCCGTAACGCTTGCCGAGATTTTGGCGACGAATTTGGCGGAATGTCGCCAACTTGGCGACTTTTTTAAATGTTATCAAATCAAAGAAAATCTCGCCAAATGGAAAAAATGACGCTAAATCAATGAAAATAACGACTATTTGACGAAAATTCAATATCTTGGAAAAATGTAAGTATTTGCTATAAGAATAACCTATTTTGTTTTTACTGTAAAAGTAATAAATACATTGTATTATATAAGGAAAGTCATGTGCTGCCCACATCAGACTTTTTTATGTCATAACTGCGAAGGTTAGCTCCCCGAGCGCAAGTGTCTATGCGAAATCCCATGTTAAAGATGCTGCCATGGGTTCCTATGGGAGTGAACCTTCTGAATATAGTATTCTATGATGAACATTATCAGCACTCTCACTAGCAACGCTGGTAGGATTGCCATATAAAAATTTAAAACAAAAATAGCCAAACAATAATACAGTGGCTGACGCATAAGTGAATCACATTCTTGCCGTCGGTGTTTGGTTCAATAAAGCTGCTGATTCCAATAGACGGCAACGATAAAATTGTGTGTGTGTGTTTCTTTTAATTCACGTAGTCTGCACGAGAAAATTCTGCGTTTTCTTATATTTTTAAATTCATGCATAAAATTACAAATTTAAAAAGAGCTTAGCGAAATCTGTTAACTAGTGGTGGTGCCGATACCCCCTTTTCTTTCTCATCTGCATCTTCATTTTTTCATTTGGATTTTTGAATTCACGGAACAATATTTTGTTCTATTTATCTACTGATGTTTATATGTTTTCATTGACGTCGACCCAGTTCCAAAGTTCACCGCTAAGCGTCTCGTCATTGTGTAGGGATTCTCATGAGGAATGTCGTTCTCCGTTTCAGGTGTTAGTGGTGGCGATAACTTAATTCTTCTGTCTTTCTCATCTGCATTTTTTTCCATTGAATTTCTAAATTCATATAACAATATATTTTTATATTTATTCTACAGATATTTACATATTTTAATTGATGTCGAAGCAGTTCCAAAATTCTTCGCCATGCTTCTCGTCAGCGTGTAGTGAATCTCCTGAGGAATGTTGCTTTCTGTTTCAGATGTTAATTGGCTCGGTCTATAAAATCCCGATTTTATTTTTAATAATGAAAAATTAATTTTGAAATAACATTATTTTATGCATTCACTAACATATGAAAGGCGTTAAGTAGGCTGATTGACTTCTCTGTATCGCTCACAGTAGGCTTTATTGTACCGTCTATTACCTCAACAAGTTTTGCATTTGCAAAACGGAAAGTGCAAACAATGAAAAACAAGGCTTGAATAAGGAATTTTCAAGAGAAGCAAAAAAATTCTGATTTACCCGGCGGTTTTGATTCAAATGTACGACGAATATTTTATGTTAAAGTGTTATTTCGTCCCGTTTTCCGTGATTTGATTTTTTAAAATGTCTGATTCAATTATCCAGTGTTTTAAATAACCGGCGGCTACTGTGAAAATATTATAAACCGGATAAAATATATTTCTCTTCATCATATAAAAATGTGAATGCATCATAAAGCAATAAAATGTAACATTTTTCCGTGAACATATTTATGAGAAGCAATTGTATTTACACAAAATCATTACGAAATATATACAAACTGTTTCTTGGTAACTAGTGAGACATATTTAAAGCAAAATTATTTGTCATGTTTGAACAGTAATTAATAAATAGAAATATGCAATAAATACGTTTGTAATATTTTATTGAAAATTTTGAATTTTCCTTATATACATAATGTATAAGGAAAGTATAGTGACGGGGTCTTACTTTCCTTATATATATAAAGTAAAAGAAAAGTATTATGACGGGGTCGAAATTTCGAATTCGAGTTTCGACGGGAGAACACGTTTCAAGCATCCGTGATCACGAATGAAACATTTTTGAGACGATGTCTATGTGTGTGTGTATCAGTGAGTCTGTGGAGTCGATATCTCACGAACGAATGGAGCGATTCGAATAAAATTCGGTACAAAAATCACAATCCGTGAATACTGGAAGCCTATTGTTTTTAAACGCAATCGAATGTTCAGAACCCTCCTATATTTTCGAGTGAAATTTAGAAAGTATCATAAAAAATCACAACCTTTAATAAAGTTACACAAATAGACATTTCTTATGTAAGTTTTCCTTAGAATACGATTGACATAAACTTTAGAATGCTGCATGGTCCGTTCTCGAGATATTGCACATTTTTCAAATAAATTTATCAAAAAATCCCATAAATTAGAAGAAATATATTAACTGTTGAGAAATATGTTCACTTTTCATATGTAATTCGTGACATCATTCTCGTGGATCTAGCTCGTTCCATTCATGAGAAAAGATAATTTGAGTAATACTTTTGTATTTGAACGCCAATCGTCATTTATCTGCTAGAGTAACTTATCTCACCGTCCATAACGTTTGGCGAGATTTTGACGACGAATTTGGCGAAATGTCGGCAACTTGACCTCTTTCTAAAATGTTGCCAAATTAACGAAAATCTCGTAAAATGGATAAAAATAACGGTAAATTAATGAAAATGGTGACTAATTGACGAAAATTTAATATATTGGAAAGAATATAAGTATTTACTATAAGAATAATCTATTTTTTGCTGTAAAAGTAGTACATTCATTGCATTATATGAGGACAGTCATGTGCTGCCCACATCAGATTTTTTATTTCTATCATCACATATTATCGATGCAAAGAGAATTTGTAGATATGCATCTGGGCTTTAGACTTACAGCAGTTGTAAGATTGTTTTTCTCCACCGCATCTGACAGTGGCTTTCAATTTTATTTAAACTGAATTTGTATGCAAACATTTAAAAGTTTAGATGTGCAAAAGCTGTACCCCCAAACAATATTGTTTTAAGAAATTTCTACCAAGATACAATTTTGCAGTGCGTGTGATAAAAATGAGGAATAAATTATGAGTAAAAAAACAAGTTTTTGAATCTCCTCGCCTATAAAGCAGTAGTAAATAAACGTATTGAAAACACAGCAGAAAAATGTTTGCCAACCAAATTGATGTTGTAGGCAGGTTCGATTCAAAGCAATCATGCATAAATCTTATCATTATCTAAAATTGATATTTTGCAAAATTGTCGATAGGATAAAGGGATATAAGCAGATGAAAGAGTTTCGACAATTTTGCATAATATCAATTTTGGACAAGGATACGATTTATATATCATTGTTATGCATTGAATCAACTTGCATCAATTTGGTTCAATTTCGTGTGATGAAACGCTTGTATTTCTCAGTTCAATACTGTTGCGTCAGGGGGAGTATAATAAAACATGTTTCTAACACTTTCCAACATAGTTGAAAAGTGTTTATGACTTTGTTCATTCCGGCTGTCTATCCGTTCGCACGATAAATGCCGTAAAAATTACTTTATTAAAATGAAATTTTAGTAAGTTGTTGAGACGGTTTGTGGAGCATACGGGAATGTAAATGAATAATATCGCCCAATTAGTTTTGGGTTGAACCCGGGTTGAGTGAAATACATTGAGTGAAAAGTGAAATACATTGAACCCTATGGGACCTAATTTTTCAAACATTTTTTAAGCAAAGTTAAAATTCAGAAATTGCTTCAAAAATTTTAGGAAATATTCAAATTATCCTATAAAATATATAAAAAAATGTTCAGCAAAATATGTTCTGTTGTTTTTTAAATAAAAAATAAAATAATAATTACACCCATATTATATGAAGAGATCAAGTGACCTACTTCAAAATATAATATGGCATCCATCTTTTTTCCCTAGTGTGAAAATCTAGATTTTGTACAAACGCAATTACAAATATTTTGAGTTTAAATGATCATCAAACTTTGATTATTTCTACAACGAAGCCTCATTATAATGGATACAGAATGTAAACAAGCGATTGTAAGATAAGCTGTATAAGAATTGCTGATTTCTTTTTCATACAAAATTATTTAGCTCTGGAGTCTGGTATCAAAGTGTATGAATGAAATATTAATTGCTTTTATATAGAGAAGCAGGTGATTTATATTTCGTTGACGTCTTTTTAATAAAGTTAATTTTTTATGAAGTTTTAAGTTTTCAAATATTGAATGATTGTAGTACTGTGATAATTTAAAATATATCAGCTGAATGTATAACATTTTAGAGATATATAAAAAAATTGAATTTCTGTGGAAAGTGTTTCATAATCAATGCTTTATGCATGGTTTATCTTTCTTGTTATTCTTAAATATATTTTTTTACGTATAATTTATTATTTTTTTATTTCCGGGTTTTACGTAATTTACATTCAAACCTATGTAGACGGTTCAAGGTGCTGGAACCAGAAAAATATTCCATTCAAAAGCAGTGAACTGTAATTCGAAAATAAAATGTATAAAAAGTGCATAAACATAGTCATAACGTAAGTAAATGACATAACGTAATGACATGAAAAATTGATTTAGTAAAGTGTTTAGAGAGATGAAACTTGGTACTTAGTTTCAGCTCTCTAGTTTACTCAGAGCTCTACTTAGTTTCAACTCTGAGAGCTAAGAACGAGCCCCTAAATGATAACGTACGTAAATTACGTAACGTAATGATATGAATATATGGTACATGAAAGTATTCCATAAGATATAATTATGTGTAGCGTTTCAGCTCTCAACGAGTCTTTAAAGATGTCGAACAAAAGGACAAAAAGTCCATGTGAAGTTAACACGAACTGTAGAGGAAAATTCAACATAACACAGTTTTTTAATGATCAATTTTGAATGTTTATAGCTCTACTATGGATGTATGTTCTATATTGTCTTACTTGTAGGACATTTCCGATAACTCTCATATTGCTAAAGGAATTTTCCTTTAGAATCTGCTCAGTGCAAATAAGATCATGTATATTGATGTGCTTGTGACAGAAACTCCAAACATTTAGTCTAGTATTTAAGGTCACTAGTATCAGTGAAAATTTAGTAATCACAAGTATTTGTCAAAATTTAGTAGTCAGTTGTATTTGTCAAAATTGACTAGTTACCAGTATTTGTCAAAATTTAGTAGTCACAAATATTCGTCAAAAACAGAGAAACTAACATTCTTGAAAATTTAAGCTGCAACTTTTTAGAATAATTTTTATTTTGTTTAATAATGCAGGTGCTTTACGTCGAAATCAGCTACATTTAGAAGGGTCTTGCGCGAGGGTCTTCTGGAGGGTCTTAAAGACTTTATAAAATGCATTTTCTCCGCTCCGGAGGGAAATTGCAAATCTGGCTACGTTTAGTTCTATTCGGTCGATCCTACGCATACGCAAGGATGAAAAACTGCTAGGTCACCAGGGGGCTTCTGAAAAATCTGAAAAGATTTGAGACTCCTCGACTCAACTCTCCCCCGGTGTGATAAATCCGGCTCCGTTAGGTTCTGTACCGTATAAGTGTACAAAGATTCAGAAAACTGGGTCACAAGGGACTTCTGGTGAGTCTGGAAAACGAAAAGATAATGGGCAAGCTAGAAAATTATATAATGCGGATGAACATTGGGAACGTTACAAAAAGAAAACAATTTTGCTTTTGATAGTTATTAAAACGAAATCCTTATAAAATAGCAAGTAATACGGTAAAACTATCGGGATTTCTTTATTCTTGTTCTAAAACGCCCAATACGTGTAAATCCCTTGAAAACTTTGATTACGATTTTCAACCTTATGTTCAAATGCTCTCTCTGCACATGACTACTATGATAAGGACAATAAAATTTAAATGGAACGTGACTGAACTCCACTTTATCATACCATAATCTATTTTAAAGCAAGCTGTGATTTTCTTTTTTCGAAATTTGCAAAAAAAATTTTGAAATGATCACAATTATGGCATGTTACCCTTCATTTTAAAAGGCTTGAAAAAATATTTAGATCTGTACCAACGTTGACCACGTTTGTAGTACCAGGCCTTGGAGGGAGGAATTTACGAGGGGGCTGACGTCACAAACCCAAAAGTTGTATCACGGCTATTATTCACTTCAATGATTGAAACTGTTCAAATTCCGTGATTATTGAGCCCTAAATAACCATTTTTATCCATAATTATGCCAAATTTTGTCTTATGCTGCTATATTGAGGAAATGTAAAATTTCGAAGTTCAATAAATCCGCCCGAATTTCCAAAAATTATCTCCAGTTCTAGATTTTTTTATAACAAAGCCAAATATAAAGTTTCATAAGAAGCCACTAATATTTGTGGCAGCTATAGTGTGCACAAGAAATCGATCACAGACAGACAGAGGGATGTCACACTAAAAATGGTCAAAGCGTGTTCAGGAGGTACTACAACCTATATTTGCATCCAAATCTTGAAATTAAAAACTTTCCTGCAAATAATACTTATACTATCCTCAATAGTATGAGAAAGTTGAAGTGTTTTAAAAATAGAACTTTATTTCGTTTGTCATATTTAATTACACAAATGCAAATATTATTGCAGTTGTAGTTATAGGGTTAAAATTTTTAATGTCCCTTGAATAAAACGAACATATTTCAATTTCAAATTCATAACATTTCCGTGAAGAATTATCGTCCGGAGCTAACCTAATTTGAATAATATTTCTTATTTTATCTTTCGCTTGCATCAAAATTGCTTTCTGATGTCCGCTCTTCCCAAATATTCTTTCTTCAAAAGTTTTCTAAAATTTACATTTAGATGAAACAATTGAGATTTCCGCCTCCTAACCTAATCAACTTGATAAAATTCTAGAGAAACAGTCTCTAATAGATTCCATACATTTACTCCTATACTACATAAAATATTTATGGCCGTCTATTATTGAAAATTTCATATACAGTGTCTATCAGGTTTCTGTAATTTATTTACAAAGTTCTTTATCCACTTTTCACGCGAATTGCTAAAAGGAATTTTGTATAATATTAGGGGGATGCAAAGCAGAAAACGCATTTAAGTAAGAATTAATTCGATTACACACTTAAGGTCCTGTCTTGTTTGCAAGATAAAAAAAAAATTATATGTGTAGAACATGACTTTCGCTATATAGGTAATGCATTTACGTCTTTCACAAAAATGGTGTATGAGGAAAAAATGAAAAGAAATGAAAAAACTGAAAAAAGAAATGAGAAAGAAATGAAAAAACTGAAAAAAGAAATGAGAAAGAAATGAAAATTGAAAAAAGAAATGAAAAAGGAAATAAAGAAATGATAAAAAAGAGAAAATAATGTATAAGATCTACGGCACAGTATTTTTAATGTTGAATCGCACATGGGTAATGTAGAATTGGGTGTAATAGATACCATACATTTTCTCCTATGATACATAAAATATTTATGGCCGTCTATAATTGGAAATGTCCTACACAGTGTCTATCATGTTTCTGTAATGTGTATATAAGGTCTTTTATCTACTTTTTACGCGAATTGCTAAAAGGAATTTTGTAATATTAAGGAGATACAAAGTGAAAATCCATTAAGTAAGAATTAATTCGATTACACACTTCAGGTCCTGTCTTGTTTGCATGCTAACGATTCTGATGTGGGCAGAACATGACTTTCGCTATATGAGGTAATGAATTTACTTCTTTCACAGTCGTAAAATTATGTATAAGGTCTGCAAGACAAAGTTTTAAATGTTATATCGTGCATTAGGCGTTTTTCCCTATTATAACATATAAAACTATTCCGAAGTATCCAATTAATTTTTATTTCAAGCAATTGTAAATGGACATTTATCAATGTTGATAGCACCGTTAATAAGCAATAAAGTCAATTTATTAAAATATTTTAATAGCTAATTCGTCAATTTGGCATCATTATCGTTAACTTAGGGTCAGTTTTGCAATTATGACGATATTTTCATTAATCTGGTGTAAAATATTGCTAAGTTGGCGACATTTTGGTAAATAAGTCGTAAATATTGACACATTTATCGCCAAGCGTTACATTCAAACGGAGAGAAGAGCATTTCTTAAATATAAATGACTGTTGGCGAATTATTAGGCGTCAAAGTAAACTATTATACAAAGTATCTCCTCTCGTGAAGAGAACGAACTAGAACCACGAGAATGATGTTAACAAATTTATCGCATACTATTACATATGCAATATTTCAAGAACGATTCATATTAGCGTTCTAAAATTTATGACAATAATTTTCTAATGACAACTAATATAGTAACCATAATGGAATCATAAACTATTAATAAATCCATTGATAAAATATAATACAAAAATTATTTGCTATTACTATAAATAACAATCTTATGTGGGCAACACATGACTTTCCTTATATAATGCAATGAATTTACTACTTTTACAGTAAAAAAATAGGTTTTTCTTATAGTAGATAGCTATATTCTTTCCAAGATACTGAATGTTCGTCAATTAGTCTCCATTTTCATTGATTTAGCGTCATTTTTATCCATTTGGCAAGATTTTCGTTAATTTGGCAGCATTTAAAAAAGTCACCAAGTTGGCGACATTACGCCAAATTCGTCACCAAAATCTCGTCAAGCGTTATAAATAGAGAATTAAGTTATTCTTATAGCAGATAAATGATTATTAGAGTTCAAATACAAATGTATTACTCAGAGTATCTTTTCTCATGAATGGAACGAACTAGGTCTACGAGAATAATGTCACCCAATTTATCGCATGATATTACATATGAAAAGTGAAAAGGTTTCTCAACAGTTAATATACTCAACACTTATTTCATTCTCTTAGGATGTTCTCTCCACATATCTAGTCGTCGTTCTATATTTTCTAAGTCATCGTTCATATTGTAATGTCGAACTCGTATATTCTAGTACCTCTGCACAAGTCATCTCTATGTCATAGTGTCGCCCGAGTATTAGAACAAGTCTATATTTTTAAGTGTCGTTCTTAGGTCACATGTTGTGGTTCTTTTTCCTCGGGGGTGTAACTCCCCTTTTGCTTTCATTTGCAGCATTGAGAGTGACGCAACAAGCTACTTTACCATTGGTTAACCTTTTATCCAATGTCGCTACTTAACATCCTAGTAAGGGCCCGCTCGACCCCCTCTGTCTTGACGCCCCTCAATTTATGTTGTTTGCTGTAAACCTTACCGCCACTCAGACTGGAAGTATTGTTCGATGTTTCGGACGCAATAAATATGCACATAAAACTGTCTCACCAAAGTATGAGATCTATTTCTGGTCTCACAATGTGTAGTAACAGAATAGTATTATACATTATGTTCTAAGTGTGAAAGATATACACACTTCCGAAGAGCGTCCTTAAGCACCCAAATAACTGTGTAAAGAAAGATCCACCAGATTACATATTAGGTCTACCTATAGTAAAGCTCCGAAT
Organism: Amaurobius ferox; assembly: GCA_951213105.1. Classification (NCBI taxonomy): domain Eukaryota; kingdom Metazoa; phylum Arthropoda; class Arachnida; order Araneae; family Amaurobiidae; genus Amaurobius; species Amaurobius ferox. The sequence goes on along the minus strand of OX578143.1, from coordinate 123,292,287 downwards.
ACAAATGATTGCAGAGTCTCTAGCGGAGAATTTAAAAAGTTTGGATAGGGAACTCAACTACAAAACGAAATTGAAGGTAAAATCGAATAACAGAGCTGTAGAGCATCGACTAATGAGTAGTAATCGATTATAAAACTGCTATAAAGGACATTTAGTTGATGCAATATGATTATTGGAGAATTTCTGTAAAATTCACATGAACTGAAATCTAGTTTAAAGCCTTGCATCGGGGACAATGAACATTTGAACGCCAGAAAGAATATGACCGCATATTTTGACAAGCATTGCAGGTGTCACCGTGTTAGAAGTCATGATTATACATTTTTGACGGGTATTTATTGCCTTCCATATATACGTTTCCTGCGTACCTGTTGCCAATTTCTAGTAATTAGACAATGTAATAACAGAATAGTAGTATTCGGGTCAATTTAGCTGACCGAAGTGACGTCCTCAAGGAAGGGTGTGACCCGCTAATTATACCACTTAACTTGAAGTGGTGTCATGAAGGGGACAGTGTTTGCTACGTCAGGAAAGGGGTATGGCTACGTCAGGAAAGGGGCATGGTGACATTTTGTTAAATGAGTCGTAAATTTTGACACATTTATCGACAAGCGTTACATTAAACTCTGTGTTTTTTTTTCGGAATTGTGATTATTTTCCTGAAAATAAGTGGGGAATTATGACATCCTGTAGTGGAAGTTGTCGTGATTATCCGTCATGGGTTTCCTTCTGAAGTGAAGTAAAGTTAATATTTTGAAAATGTGATATGTTCAAGTTGACGCATGATTTTAAAGTAAAAGTTGTAGTTAATGTTTTTGAATATCAAATGCTCTTCAAAATTAAAGTAACTATCATATAGAATTATTTTGTGTTTTATATATATATATATATATGTGATATATATATGTGATTATGACGTCGAAGAAACCTGTTTTGGAGAAAATAGAACTATCTGCCATCACGTGACTCTGACGTCAGAACACGTGTTCTTTCCTAAACTTGGAGAAGGGTGTCATGAAGTAAAAGTAGAAACGAAATCTTTCATATCTTTCATCACACGAATCTAATATACAGCTTGTTAAAAATACCCCCTTCACCAACAAATAACATATGAACATGGAATCGTCTGATTTGACTAGCATTTCAGGTATCACCGTGTTACAGCCCCTGATGATACGATATTTTAACATGTATTTATTGTATTCTATATAAACGCTTCGAGCGTTCCTGATGTCGATTACTACAAATTATATAATCCTATACATCTTTGTAACTGACATTTTTTTATATATTGCTTTGTTGCCAAGTTCTATATCCTAACCGTCTTAATCATCCTCTAGACATGCTGCAATCACTTTTATTCGATCTACCCAGGCCACTTTACCGTAGATGACCTGACTTGCATACCTGTACACCTCTCTTTACTTAGGTTTTTCTCATGAGCTCTGTATTTGTGGGAACCTTGTGGCTATCCTGATTCTGGTTGAAGTAGAGGGCGATATTAAGATCTCTTCATTTTTTACCAGAAATATAAACAAGTTTTACAAAGTAAAATTATTTATCTTCCTCAAGATTCTATTGATTATACTATATGTTACCATGAAATTTTACCCACTATAAAATCTTGCCAGCTGATAAGATATTTTAAAATAACCTGACAATGTTTATGTTTCAGCATATTTACTATATCAGCACAGCCTTATATTTTTTGCAAATTCCCACGATCATAATCATCACACTCGATACAGAACACTTTTACCCCCTTTATCTTCTTACTAATAGTTTAAATTTAAATATCAATTCTGCAGGTTCAAGATTGAGAAATTCTTTTCCTTCTTTTTTAAAATCAATGAATAATGAAATTAGTTCCAGAATTTGCTTAAAATTATTTCTCATGTGAAATTGATAGTTGTTAATTTATTGTGTTTTGCTAATTATTTATTACTAGGTTGTATGAAGTTTGTTTTGTATTGTATTTTACATTGTCATTGGCTATATATATTTTGCTAGCTTGTTGCTAGTTTGGATGGTGGTTTCGGAGTCGTTAGGCCTATTCAAAAAGCCATTTTTTCGTAGTTTCGTGTCACACCGCTATGCACTCATTCATAAGTTTTGTGAGTGTATGTATTTATCGTGTGGCAAAATAAAAATTATTATTATTATTACCATTATTATATAGTGCATTCTCAAAACTATTCGAACTGTTTTACCTATTCACATTTTGTGAATTCAGAATACATTGTTCCAAAGACACATATATAATTCTGTAGAGTTTCGTGTTTGGAGAGAGAAATATGAATATTACTGAATATGAACATGTTTCAGTTTACCACATTGTTCCATTTATATAGAAAAGTCCATTGTCTTTTCCAGAGCAGCTGAGTTTATTATGCAACTTCACGGCATAAACAGCTCTGGTTTGCAGATATTGATATGGAAATGTTAGTTTATCTTACTCATTAACCATAACTGAACACCATAGAATATTTGAAAGACATTTCCAATGCAGATAACCAATGCGATAAATTGAGTGACATCATTCTCGTGGATCTAGGTCGTTCCATTCATGAAAAAATATACTTTGAGTAATACTTTTGTATTTGAACGCCAATAGTCATTTATCTGCTGTAAGAATATCTTATTTCTCCGTTCATAACGCTTGGCGAGATTTTGGCGACGAATTTCCCGAAATGTCGCCAACTTGGCGACATTTTTAATTGTTGCCAAATTAACAAAAATCTCGCCAAATGGATAAAAATGACGTTAAATCAATGAAAATGACGACTCATTGACGAAAATTCAACATCTTGGAAAGAATATAAATATATACTATAAAAATAACCTATTTTTTTACTGTAAAAGTAGTAAATTCATTACATTATATAAGGAAAGTCATGTGCAGCCCACATCAGATTTTTTTTTAGAACGGCCTTTGTAGGAGAATTCTGTGCTTTTGAGTTCAAGTACTTTTGGAACTTGGGAGCACACCTCCTATTGACTTCGTTCTGTGCCAATAATAATAAGAAGGAAATGGTTTCTGCGAATGTTCTAATCCGAGCATGAACGAACTTGAATGCTTCATCTGGACAACTCTGGGTAAACACAATTTTTAGCTGTTTGGCTCAGTAGTGAATGTGCTAATTGTGTAAGTTGCGATTGATAATTGTAAAGACTGCAAAGATTATCAACTTTGTAGCCCAATGCAGATTTGAAGACCAGCAGCTTTGTAGATGCGTGGAGATTAGCAGATATTTGAAGATGATTTGCAGATTGGGAGCTTTTCAGATATTTGTATATTTTCAAAGATTGACAGCTTTATCCGGCTTTTGCCGATTGCTGAAGATCGGCAGCTCTGTAGCTGTCAATGATTAACAGCTTTGTAGATCATTTAAAATTTTCAAAGATTGTCAACTTTGTAGATATTTTCAGATTTTTAAAGATTGGAAGCGCTACAGATTTTTGCATATTGATAACTTGCAAGATTAATGGTTGGAATTTGGTAAGAAAGAATATAAGAATATAAAAATAAGAAATTCTCCGAGAAAAAGTTATTATATTGTCTGCATATAAGTCATTTATGACACAATCCATGAAAACCATATTGAAGAACTATCGGGAAAAAAATTGATCGAAGAACTTATTATCCCAAAATGCGAAGAAAAAAAAATGTTTCGGATAAATTTAGTAAGCAAACACGTTTATCTCGGAAAATATAACCTCCATTGTCACGCAGACGATAGCTTAAATAATGATGATAAATCGATTCTTCTATTTAGCGATCGGTTTATTTGTCGAATATACAAAGCAAACCGAAATGACTAAATGACTCAAATACCATTGACAGAAAAAATATTGATTTCTAAAGATGGAAATAATATCTCTAAACATTTTACTAAATAGGGAGGCTTTTCTCGGAATCTGCTCCTTAAGTAGAATTTAAGGGAAAATGTCATGTAAGATATACAAATTAATAATCAATATCTGTTGATAACTTACATATCATTTATAGCAGACGTAAATGAAGAAGAATAGACCAAAAATTATTACAACATGAAAAAAAAATCACTTGGGGATATCTAAAATCCACATTATCAGGCGCAAAAATATGTGTCAATATACTGGATGTTTGGATGAATGTATCCAAAATAAAGAAATTATATCTCGGAATGCATTTACTATAGGCATTTCTGGCTTACATCATTATGAAGGATAACTGTCAAAGTTATTTGTCCCACTATAATTGTCCTAATAAATTTCAATATCAGCATCCTTAGTGGCTTGAAAAACATCCAGTAGATTATATAGAAGTAATATCTATCTAGCAATGTATCTATCTATCAAGATATCAAATTCACATCGTCAACGGTCTTTTAAATCTTCATCTTGTTCTAGCTGTTACCGCTAGATTGCAATACATAACATCTTTTGTAGGTGTATCATGATTTCCACATTTTAACAATAGAAAATAGGGAAATGGGGGCGGGAAATAGGGAAATATGGAACGGGCATTTTAGATAAAGGTGGCTATGATGAATTTTCTTCGATCGATTTGAAGCAAATTCGGTGCAACTGTAACCAGAGTCCATTATGAAGGATTTTAGGTGCTGAAGATCGTTGATCTTGACCTTTCAAATAATGTTTTTGATCCTTTTTTTACCCTACAAAAACAATACAATGTTTTTGAACTCACGTAAAACAAAGAATCCAGTGGTATTAAATTTAATCTATTATTGAACTACGATACTACATGAACTCGTTCACTATCTTGTATATGCGCATGACCTTGTATTAGTTGTCACATGCACGTGGCAATGCACGAAAAAACTTTGAAACGTTCCCTCTGGGATTGGAACCAGAAATTTATATAATAAATTTATTCGGATATATGCTTTCATATTTTTACGCCAATCATCCGGACACCTCTGCAATATACAAAATAATTTGAATTCATTCATTAATCTGAAAAAATAGATTGGCAAATAAAAATGACAAAGACTGAAATGAAAATGACATAAAATGAATGAAAAAATGAAAATGTTATCTTCATACCATCATGCACAAAAAAATTCGAAATTTTCTTAATTGATGCGATTAGTGAGCACTTATCGCTTTTCAGATCTCATAATTTATATTTACAGACATTTTTTTATTATATTTTATCAATGTATGTATCTATAGTTTTTCATTCCATTGTGGTAACTATGGTAAACGTGTTACTTTTCAAACACCAAAATCATTTGTTAGATATTCCTCAAATAAATTATTGAAAAATAATTCTGTAATTAATTGAGTTTTATCTTAAAATGTTGAAAACGTTAAAAAATAAAGCGACATACTTTGATCGGTGATGAAATATTCTTTTGCATACCGCAATTTTCGTGTTAAGAGAACTGAATTAACTGGAGCTAACTGGATTACTAGATAACTGAATAACTGGAGCTAACTGGATTACTAGATAACTGAATTAACTGGAGCTAACTGGATTACTAGATAACTGAATTAACTGGAGCTAACTGGATTACTAGATAACTGAATTAACTGGAGCTAACTGGATTGCTAGATAACTGAATTAACTGGAGCTAACTGGATTAGTAGATAACTGAATTAACTGGAGCTAACTGGATTACTAGATAACTGAATTAACTGGAGCTAACTGGATTACTGGATAACTGGATTACTGGATAACTGGATTACTGGATAACTGAATTAACTGGAGCTAACTGGATTACTAGATAACTGAATTAACTGGAGCTAACTGGATTACTAGATAACTGAATTAACTGGAGCTAACTGGATTACTAGATAACATAATTAATTGAAGCTAACTGGATTACTGGATACCTGAATTAACTGGAGCTAACTGTATTACTGGATATTGAATTAACTGGAGCTAACTGGATTACTGGATAACTGAATTAACTGGAGCTTACAGGATAACTGAATTAACTGGAGCTAACTGGATTACTGGATAACTGAATTAACTGGATTACTGAATTAACTGGAGCTAACTGCATTACTGAATTAACTGGAGCTACCTGGATTACTGGATAACTGAATTAACTGGAGCTAACTGGATTACTGGATAACTGAATTAACTGGAGCTAACTGGATTACTGGATATTGAATTAACTGGAGCTAACTGGATTACTGGATAACTGAATTAACTGAAGCTAACGGAATAACTGGATAACTGAATTAACTGGAAATAACTAAAACTCTTCTTTACTTTTTCATACCAAAACTCATTTTGTTTTCAAATTTTACAAGAAAAAAAATAGAAAATGCGGTATGGTCCCTTATTACAACTATAGCGTGTTACCCTTCACTTTAAAGAGCTTGAAAAAATCTACCGATTCATAACATATTTGACAATATACTCCCGGAGGGGTAACTTGCCTCCCAAGGGGTCTAATGACGTCCCGAACAAAAAAATTGTATCTCAGCTATTTTTCGCAACAATGATTAAAACTATTAATTGTCGTGATCATTAAGTCATAGATAAACCTTCATATGCATGATTATGTTAAAATTTGTCGTACACTGCCATGTTAAAAAAATATAAAATTTCGAATCAATTTCGGAGTGTTTACACGAATTAAAAAAAAATTCTAACTAGATTTTTTATAACAAAAGTTTCGGGAAAATTCATTAATATATGTGACCACTATAGTGTTGTTGTTACTTATTCCCCCGTGGTGAAGGAGCGCCTATGTACCACGTCCACTAGATCCCTGGTCCCATGGCGAAGGGGAGAAATTTGCAGCTTCACTTTTTTAATGAGGCTCCTCAAGAGCAGAAGTCTGACTTTGCCTCGACAACATAACATCCATGCCCGCTGGCGGGATTCGAACAGACAACCCGGCAATCCAGCGATCAGACGGAAACGCGTGCCCCTGACCGCTCGACCACCGGATCGGCCCACTATAATATACACAAAAAATCGATCATAGACATACACACACGGACAGACAGATAGACAAACAGACGGACATCACTCCAAAAATAGTCAAAACGTATTCAATAGGTCTTGAAACATATATTGGCATCAAAATCTCGAATTCGAAAATTTTTGTGAAAACTATAGTTTCTCTATATTACTCATATAAAGAAAAAATGAGTGCCCTTTTCATATTTAAATCTGAAACTATATTTGATACTAAAAGGTATGCCGTCCTATGACAGAATTAAAAATTTGCAAAGCATTGCCTCCCATTTAGTGTTATTTTTATCAATTTGGTGACATTTTTATCAATTTGGTGACATTTTTATGAATTTGGCGACATTTTCATAAATTTAGCTATATTTAAAAAGTCGCCAAGTTTGCAAAATCCCGTCAAATTTTTCTCCAAGCATTATAAACTGGCGAAGAAATGAGTTATTCATATAGTCGTTTGTTATGTTATTTCCAAGATATTGAATTTTCATCAATTAGACGTCATTTTGATTGATTTAGCGTCAATTTTGTCATTTTGGCGACATTTTCGTCAATTTAGCAGTATATTAAAAGACTCGCCAAGTTGGCGATATGGCACAAAAATTCGTCGCCATAATTTCGCCAAGCTTTACAGACGGAGAAATAGGTTATTCTTATCGTAGATTCTTATATTTTTCCAAGATAGTGAAGTTTCATCAATTAGTTGTCATTTTTACCAATTTGGCTACATTTTTATCAATTTGGCCACGTTTTCGTTCACTTGGCAACATCTCAAATAACTCGCCAAGTTGATGATATTTCGCCAAGTTCTACACCAAAATTGCGCCAAGCGTTACTCAGAGATAGATAGGTAAACAAACAGATAAATCAAGATGTTTATATTTTGAATTCTTATTTTTTATTAAGTGCGCAAGTATCACATTTAAATAGCTAGTAAAACATCAATTAATTTGTCATGAATAATTTCTCATCTAAAATATCCCGTGAAATTATTTTATTCCACTTACAAAGGCATTATTTTTAATTAAATGATTCTATTTTCCAAACATTGCATCAAATTCGTTCTTTGCTGTCCGATATCCTCACTGGTCTTTCTCTTCCAAATCTGTTTGAGAAATTTACATTTAGATGAGAAAGATCCAGAACTTCTGTTCAGAGAACAACTCACCTGCACACGTGTTTCAACGAATTTATACAAAAAAGCATTTTTGAATTCAATTTTACCCGCATTTCTGTTTCTGACATCACAGGAGATTTACGGTGATATCACATGATTTATGCGTTGGGGTAGATTCATTTAGCTTTCAATGCAGAAATTTAATCTGTAAAATACATTTATTTATTTATTATTGCCTAGGCCGTTTAGCTAATCTAATAGGTGAAAAGCAGTTACAAGGGACGACCGGTAAAAACACTGAAAAACAACACACAGACATACATAGACAATAGGGATGGGGCAGTTTATTGGTTAGTTCTTGAGGATTGCGCTCGGGGGACCCAAGTTCAATTACTGCTTCTGCCCAAACGGACCCCTTGTTCACACTGAGTACGGGCACGTTAAATATGTGGGTCCGTAATTCCTTCCTAGAGGTTGGTGGAAGGGGAAGGATGTTACGGTCACTGTGGATGCAGCTCTCGTTACGTTCTGGTTTATATTGTGTTTCACTTCCCGGCCGTTCAAACTTATACCTTACACTTTCTGGTAGGTCGGATGGTCTGGGTCGAAGAAGAAGAATATATATAGGGGTGAAGCAGCCCAGTGGTTAGCGCCTAAGAATTGCACTCTGAATGCACGAACTCGATTACCGCTTCTGCTCAAACTGTCTCCGTGTTTACAGAGTGCAAGCATGTTAAATCTATGGGTCCGTAAGTCCTTCCGAGAAGTTGATGTTAAGAAAAGGAGGTTACGGTCCCTGTGATTGCCGCCCCTACTAGGTTAAATTGGGTGGCACTTCCCGGTCATCCAAACAGATACCTTACACCTTCTGTAATTCATACGGTCTGGGTCAAAGAAGAATATGCATAAACATACAATACGTTAGTTACAAATATCATACTAATAAATGAGATGCTACAAAAATGTAGAAAAATAATTTTTAATAAACATTTATAACAGACTAAAAAATGAAAAAAAAATTAAAAGGAAATGAAGACTAAAATATACAAACACAAAGTTAAACAGTTAAGTAATGCAGAAATTTAACCCATATTCCAATGATGAGAAGATAATTAAATGCACAGGCATCTCATAAATCAGTAAATCAGTTAATACCATCGCTATTAGAATACGGATTTCAATTCTGTCGATAGATTTTTTTTTTAATTTTACAAATATTTGTAGACCATAATGATTGATTAGCAGGAAATGGTTCATAAATTAGCGAGAGATAGATCGTAAAAAGCAGCAGATCATTAATAAATCAGTAGGCGATGCAAAATGTATTGTAATATTGTTCTGTATTAAAAACTTAAAATTTGTAAAAGCATACATACTTAATTCAGAATACCTTTATTAAATTACTAGCCACTGCCACTAACGCAGCCGAAATGACGATTGGTCACTGAATGTGACACGTTATAGACTTCATAAACATTCCCAATATCAGAACCTGTCAAATTAATGCATAAAAATGACGCACAATTTAGAGTTCTACAACCATGGAAATTGTAGAATATACTAAGTCAATAATTTACCTTCTGTAATTAATATGTTGTCAAATATTCATCATTTTCAGACATTTTAATCTATAGAATCCATCATAGTTTTAATTTTTTTTATTAGTTTGATTAGAAGAAAATACAGCATGCAATTTGATCTTTGCACTCTGTTAATATGGTTTCAAATTGAAGCAAAAACTGCATATGAATAATAAAAACTATGATGTGGACAGCACATGACTTTTCTTATATAATGCAATGAATTTACTACTTTTCACAACAGTTAACTACTTTTCACAACAGTTAATATATGTTTTTTAATTTATGGGATTTTTAGATAAGTTAATTTGAAAAGTGTGCAATATCTCGAGAATGGTTCATGCTAGTGTTCTAAAGTTTGTCAATCGTTTTCTAATGAAAAATTACGTAATGAATGTCTATTTGCGTAACTTTATTAAATGTTTTGATTTTTTGATGATTTTTCGAAATTTCACTCGAAAATTTGGGGCGTTCTGAACATGCGATTGTGTTTAAAAACAATAGACTTCCAGTATTCACGAATTGTAATTTTTGTACAAAATTTCATTCGAATCACTCCATTCGTCCGTACCATTCGTCCGACAAATACCATTCGTCCGACATATACCGTCCGTCCGACATTACCATTCGTCCATACCATTCGTCCGTATTATACCGCATCCACAGACTCACACATACATACATAAACACACACACACATACTTTCGCATACACACACACACACACAGATATCACCTCAAAAGTGATCGATTCGTGATCAGGTACGCTTTAAACGTGCTCTCCAGTCGAAAACTCGAATTCGAATTTTGGACCTCGTCATCATACTTTCCTTATATACTATACTATGTATATAAGGAAAGTAATATAATTTACTGGAGTGTGGCTTAACATGACTTTCTCCCACTCAAATCCATTTTTAGTAGCTTTTTATTTCCAAACTTTATAAGAATTTTCTTTAAAAATCGATATCGCGGGGTCATATGATTACAATTATAGTATTGCCCTTCACTTTGAAAAGATTGAAGAAATTTTTTGATTGATACCATACTTAACAATGTATCCCAGAAGGGGGGCGGGGGTAACTTGCTCCCGAAAGTAGCTAATGACGTCACGAACAAAACAATAGTATAGCAGCTATTTTTCACAACAATGATTGAGACTATTATGTCTCGTGATCATTGAACCATAAATAAACCCTGTTATGCATGATTACGTTCAATTTTGTCATATTTTGTCGTATGAAAAATATAAAATTTCGAATAAATTTGGAAGTTTTCGCTCGAATTTCAAAAAATGTTATCTAGTTCTAGACTTTTTGATAATAAAGGCAGATAAAAAAATTTCATGAAAATCCATTAGCATTTGTAGCCTCTATCGTGTACACAAAGAATCGACCACAGACAAACATCCCCGCAAAATAGTCAAAACTTGCTCAGGAGGTCTTAAAACATATATTGGCGTCAAAATCTCGAATTCAAAAATTTTCGTGAAAACAATACTTTACCTATGCTATATTACGTAGTATGAGAAAATAAAAATATAGTTCGCTATATCTATAAATTAAAGTATATCATGAACGGACGGTCATAATCCAAGTAGAGTTAACTAAAAACAATTTCGGATATCTTTTTCTGCTCATGAATGCATAAAAACAAATTTTGTGTATCTTGTAAATACACAGAATAGTTAAAAACATATGGCTGTTGTACACAAAATATACGGATATATTTATCAAGTGAAAATAATGTAATTATATATTGATGATTAACAAAAATCATAAGATACTAAATGCAAACAAACAATTGACGCTTTTGTATTCGAATAAATTGATTGCAGTAAATTATCCCTTTATTTGTAAATCTAATAAATGAAAAATATTTAGTTATAATTTTCCGTGGCATTTACGAAAGTTACTTTACGCAGTTACTTTACATATAAATATCGCGATTTTTTTATTTATATATAACAGGACAATGTTTAATCACCTCAAAGCCTTTATTGACAACCTTAGCAAACAAATTATTGACGTCCAGCATACTACAAGGATTAAGTATTTCAGGTCAAACTGTTAAAAGTAGTTGCATTTGCAATAAAAAGTTGCAGAGCTTTTCCCTTGAAAAGAATCCCTACCTTGATGCCACATTTTTAGTAATAACGTTCTAATTGCTGTTCGCTAAATATAACCGTAATATTAAGTCGCTGTCATAGATCGTAAACTGTTATAAGAATTCACATTTGGATATTATTTAGACTTTAGCAATCCACTGCAACTGATCGGCAAGAATTAGTTGCTCTGCAGAGGCGATCTTAAGAAACGCGAAATCTTATTGTCAGTGTCATTTGCGAGGCCCTAATGAAGTATCATTTGCGAAGCCGTATTGGAAGTATCATTTGCTGTGTCCTATCGGAAGTATCATTTAAATTGCCCTACTGGAAGTATCATTAACAGTGCCTTATTGAAAATCATTTGCAGTGCCTTCTTGGAGGTATCATTTACAGAACTCTATTGGAAGTATCATTTGCGGTGCCCTGTCGGAAGTATCATTTGAATTGCCCTATTGGAAGTATCATTAACAGTGCCCTATTGGAAATATCATTTGCAAGGAGGTATCATTTGCAGAACTCTATTGAAAGTATTTTCTGCGGTGCCCTATCGGAAGTATCATTTGAATTGCCCTATTGGAAGTATCATTAACGGTGTCCTATTGAAAATATCATTTGCAGTGCCCTCTTGGAGGTATCATTTACAGAACTCTATTGGAAGTATCATTTGCGGTGTCCTACCGAAAGTATCATTTGAATTGCCCTATTGGAAGTATCATTAATGGTGTTCTATTGAAAATATCATTTGCAATGCCCTCTTGGAGGTATCATTTACATAACTCTATTGGAAGAATCATTTGCGGTTCCCTATCGAAAGTATCATTTGAATTGCCCTATCGGAAGTATCATTAACGGTATCCTGTTGAAAATATCATGTGCAGTGCCCTCTTGGAAGTATCATTTACAGAATTCTATTGGAAGTATAATTTAAGGGCCCTATTAGAAGTATAATTTGCTTGACTCTTGTAATTATTATTTCAGGGGCCCTATTGCAATTAGCATTTACGGAGCCCTATGATTTAAGATCAGTCTTTTGCTTTGATGTCATCACAAAAAGAATCTTGTTGGTGAACGTAGTGAAGCTCTAAAGACTGGTCAATCGATGCCTTATACATTACACATTTGAGATAATTATTTTCCTTCATATTCTCGAAGTATTCTCTAGTCTAAAGTAACAATATTTCGAAATCAGAAAAAAGGCAACTCTGAATGTTTTATTTCTTAACTAAAATCAATGTCACGAAATAAGCAGTACACTCTATAACGAATTAGGGAAATTCTGCAAGAATGATTTTCAATCTAAAAGATCCCAAGAAAGAACAACGTTATCCCATTCGCAAAGAAATCATTATTCAAATAAAGTGATCCCGTTTTTTGAATTCTGCATCAAATGTTCTTAGCTGTCCAATTTCCTCTTTTGTCTTTCACGTCAAAAACTGTTTAAGGAATTTACATTTAAATGGAAAAAAAATGTTGAGGCTCTTCTATAACCTAAATAAGTGTTTCAAACAATTTATACAAAGAATATTATATTCAATTTTATTTGCGTTTCTTTTTTCTCTTTGGACATCACGGCGGTTTCTTGGGGTCACGTGATTTAAATGATTTATGCTAACGGTCTTTGAAGATACATTTTGTATATAAGAGTTGCAGTCTGTTAAATATATACCAAAATATATGTGTTGCAAAGAATATTTTTCATTTATTTGGTGAAATATAGTTGATTCCATTTATAACATGCTTCTTTATAGCGCATTGTCGGTTGTTGAGAAGTTTTGGAAATGCCCACTAACCCCCGTGTAGAGTAAGTTTTAATGCAAATATTAATATATCAATCGTTAATGAACTAAATAGCAATTTCTACAATACGTAGCCCTTTCATAGATGTAGACAAGGGAAGGGCATAATAGCCCTCCATTGGTTCCCTAACTCACTTATGGAACAATTTGAAACATTAGTCATAAACCATTAATCGTTAATACCTAAGTAGCGATTTTCACAATCGAATGCTTTAGTCTCTTTGTCAGATGTAGGCAAGGTGGGGGGGGGCGTAATATTTCTCCATTGGCTTCCTAACCCATTTATAGAACAAGTTCTAATATGATTATTAATCTATTAATCGTTAATTAGACTGAGTAGCAATTTTCACAATGAACTTGGACTCCGAAAAGTTCCCAGCGGGAAACAAGTTCCTAGGTGCGGGCCCCTTACGAAATGATAAGACACATGAACACGAGATAAGAAGACATATGAACAGATGAAAACCTAATATGAGAAAACACATGAACAGATGAAGACACAGTATGAGAAGATACATGAACAGATGAATACCCAATATGAGAAGACAGATGAATAAACGAAGGCACAATATGAAAAAACACATGAACAGATGAAGACACAGTATGTGAAGATACATGAACAGATGAATACAAAATATGAGAAGACACATGAATAAATGAAGGCACAATATGAGAAAACACATGAACAGATGAAGGCACAGTATGAGAAGATACATAAAAAGATGAATACAAAATATGAGAAGACAGATGAATAAATGAGGGCACAATATGAAAAAACACATAAACAGATGAAGACACAGTATGAGAAGATGTATGAACATATAAATACACAATATGAGAAGACAGATGAATACATGAAGGCACAATATGATAAAACACATGAACAGATGAAGGCACAATATGAGGAAACACATGAACAGATGAAGACACAGTATGAGAAGATACATGAACAGATGAATACACAATATGAGAAGACACATGAATAAATGAAAGTACATGAACAGATGAATACACAATATGAGAAGACACATAAACAGAAGAAGACACAATATGAGAAGACAGATGAATAAATGAAGGCACAATATGAGAAAACACATGAACAGATGAAGACAGAGTATGAGAAAATACATGAACAGATGAATACACAATATGAGAAGACAGATGAATAAATGAAGGCACACTATGAGAAAACACATGAACAGATGAAAACACATTATGAGAAGTTACATGAACAGATGAATACACAATATGAGAAGACTGAATAAATGAAGGCACAATATGAGAAAACACATGAACAAATGAAGGCACAATATGAGAAACCACATGAACAGATGAAGACACAGTATGAGAAGATACATGAACAGATGAATACACAATATGAGAAGACACATAAACAGAAGAAGACACAATATGAGAAGACAAATGAACTTTTCCGAATCTTTAAGCCAAGTAGTCTACAAGTAACCCCCGCTTTAGATTATAAGAGAGTTCCCCTTAAACATGCATAAATAAGGGCCAGGTCCCCCTGGCGGGAAACGACTGCGTCCTACCCGAGCTAAGCCGACACTGCGACAATAATGTAGTCCTTTTCATAAATGTAGGGGTCATAAAGTAATTTGATGCTATTTAATTTAAGTACACTTGCTTTGGATGGCTTCACCTGTGGTTGTGTATGCTATACACCTAGTTCTCGAAGAATAAAATATTTGGGATTAGACTAAATATATTCATTGTTGCAAATATAACTTGGATAAATATTTTATATACGCATATATAGATTATTCATAAGAATGGCATTCATAAGCAAATACTTAAATTTATATATCATAATTTTCATTGAATATCTTTAGCATATTACGATAATTTCCTAGATCTAATTGTAATATTCATATTTAACGTATATTTATTAGAACAGAATGAAATTGCATTCTTTGTGACTTAAATTCTTATTTCATGTTAAAGTGATAGTATTCAGAGTTCATATATCTAGATTCAGTTTCGTAACTGTGCACCCATGCTATTATTAATATAGTTTATTATAATATCCAATATCTACGATCTATACTGGTGCTATTCCGTGAAAGTTCATTCAATAAAATGTATATAAAAGTTATTACCTTTATCAAGCAGCTATGGGTATCATGTATGACGTGTCAGGCATGTACTACGCAACCACACTATGATAGATGCTGTAAGTATGTGTATCTACTTAATAAATGTGCCTAGATCGCCACCTCGCTCATGCGTTGTACAGACTGATATCTGTACAACATACTGGTATTAGATTCACTTAGTACATTCTCCACATATGCTGCCTTAGCTTGGCATGGCGTATACAGACATGGCTTAATCGCAAGTTGTTCAAGGTTTCCTGATCTTATCAAGCTTTGCACCGCCGATAATTATCAGCCCTAGCAATTTAAGTAAACTTGCTGCAACACAATCGTCATCGAATATCATGTGCCAACGTCGAATCATCGTCGAAATTATGATGTATCCACATGAATTTCAGGTCAAAAGTATTTACAAAGCAACCATTCTCATTTGATAATATTGAGTATAATAATATTTTCCTATGCAATTCATATTGGATGAAAAATATGCATTATCCTGAGAACAGCAAATTGCATAAATGATACTATTTGCTTTTCTGTTTTAGATACAAAACTTGCGTATCTATAACGGCACTAATTAGCATCCTATAAAGTATGCCATTTTACTTTCCCTGCAATACATGGTAATGTATAGGGAGAGTATTGGAATCATGCCGAAAATCGCAACTCGAGTTTTCGACGGATCTACACGTTTCGAAACCTCTAGAATACGAAAAATATATTTATAGCGTGACGTTTGTGTGTGTGTCTGTCTGTGTGTCTGTCTGTCTGTCTGTCTGTCTGTCTGTCTGTGTGTGTGTCTGTATGCCTGTGCAATGCATGTATCCCCATCTAACTCAAAAACTAATGGACCAAATTTCATAAAATTTGGTAGGGAAGTTACTTGGGTGCGATCCTGGTGCTGATTAGTTTTTAATACGATTCGGGATAAAAGAACCCGCATTTTTTTGCGAAATGGCCAACAAAAATTGCTTCTATCCACTCTAGCGAAAAAACTAATGGACCGAATTTCATAAAATTCGGTAGATAAATCGCTTGTGGGTTACTCTGGTGCTTATTAGATTTCGGTACGATTAGGAAAAAAATAACCTGCCGTTTTTTTGCGAAATGACCCGCAAAAATTGCCAAAATCTAAAATAAAAAACTATGTATGCTCAAATATATCCATTAACTTCTTGTTTTATACGTAATTTTTAACGAGGAAAAGAATAAGACCAACTCCATTGCACTAGGACTAACCGTTCTCGAGATATTTCAGTTTTTTTCTTATTTTCTCTACGGCACCTTTGAAAATACGTCCAGTTACCAAATAAGAACGAAAATTGAATTAAAAGTGAATTAAATTTAATTAAATTAAAAAGAACGTGGGTATAAGACAGCAGGGAAAGTCATGTGTTGCCCACATCAGAATTTTACTTTCCCTGCAATACATGGTAATGTATAGGGAAAGCATTGGAATCATGCCGAAAATCGAAACCCGAATTTTTGACGGATCTACTTGTTTCGAGAACTCTAGAATACGAAAAAACTATTTCTAGCGTGACATCTGTGTGTGTGTTTGTGAGTGTGTCTGTGCATCTGTGTGTCTGTCTGTTTGTCCAATGCATATATCCACTCTAACTCAAAAACTAATGGGCCGAATTTCATAAAATTTGGCAGGTACTCACTTGGCAGGTCACTTGGGTGTAACCCTGGTGCTGATTAATTTTTAGTGCGATTTGAGGTAAAAGAACCCGCCTTTTTTTGCGAAATGCCCCCCCCCCCAAAATTGACTGTATCCACTCTATCTAAAAAAACTAATGGCCAAATGAGATCAAATGAGAACGAAACTTGAAATAAAAGGGAATTAAATTTAATTAAAAAGAGATCGTGGATATAAATCTGCAGGGAAGGTTGTGTGCTGCCCAAATCAGATTTTTTTATTTTAAATCCAAAACGGCAATCTCTATAACAGCAGTAATTAGCATCTTATGAATGATGTCATTTTTTATTTTATTTTATATCTGAAACATACATGTCTATAACGGAGCTAATTAGCATCCTATAAATGAAGACACTTCTTTTTAATTTAGATCCAAAGCGTGCATATCTATAGCAGCGCTAATTATTATCGTAATATGATGTTATTTGCTTTTCTATTTTAGATTAAAAAGAAACAGAACTAATAAGCATCATATAAGATATGCTGATTAATTTTTAATTTGCTTTTGAAAAGAAAATTATAGTATATGAAACAACTGCTTCCAGAATGTTTTTCGTCATAATTAGCATTTTTAACATTTATACGAGTTTTAAAAGAAATATTTGTAATACTGGAGGTCTTTCCCTGGTTCTTTTACCTCAAAACTGAACCATATTTTGGCATTTATTGATTTCAAAGAATCGTACAAAATTTCATTTGAGTTGTTCAATTAGTTCTAGAAATACTGACTCCAGAGATTTACACGTTTTGGAAATCTGTGAAGACAATAGAAATGCATTATCTGCCGAAAATCCATCATTTCTCATGAATAATATGTTATTCTGCATGGAAATTAATCTTCTTAAACTATTTTAATCAACTAAATACTGAAATTATGGGGAAAATGTAGAAAAATGAATTATCCACTAATACTGATAGACTAAGAAAAACTTTAGCTACATAGTTAAGAACAAATTACATAATATATCATATGCATCAGTGCAAGAGAACCAACAAACTCGACGTTAAAAAGACGAAATGGGTACAAATAGCAGAAACATAGGGGTTTATATATCCAAGACCTGGATTTAGAGTTAACATCAGACATTCAAAGCAAAATGAAGAATAGTTCGGCTGGTCTGTTCCAAAAGACGTCCAGTGTCAACCACCCGAAACAAAAGTAACGCACATGATTGGTGTGATTTCCCTTCTAACTTCTGATTGTTTTTCTCAGTTGGGCTCTTAATCCAGGACTTGGGTATGAAAGCACCTGTTTCATCTACTTGTGCCCCTTGTGTCCATTTCTTCTATTTTCTCAGCCCCCTGCTTTTCAACCTAAACATAGACGACATACTTCATATTCCACAGATGAAACTCTGCATTTTTGCAGATGACACCGCGATCATTGCCCTCGCTGGATTTCCTTCCTCTCAACACTATCAACACACTACAAAGCTATATCACGCACAGCCTTGAGCACTGGCTTGTACAATGGAAAATCAAAATTAATGCCTCCAAGTCTAACGTTGTTATTATTAAACTTCACTACAAAGCAATCTCTCATAACTTTCAAATCAAAATCATTAATGAAAATATCCCATTCAACCACGCTGGCGTCACACTTGGGCGTCACACTAAACGCTCACATGACTTTCAGCACCCATATTTATTTAAAAACCCAATCTGCCAACAAAATTATTATATTCCTTCACCCCTTTCTCTGTAGGGGATCACCCCTTCCCTGGAGAACAAGCTTCTCCTCTACAAACAAATCATCGCACCTATAATTTTATATGCCTGTCCGATTTGGAGCACAGCTGCAACATCTCGTATTGGGAAACTGCAAGTTATTCAAAATAAACTTTTACGAATGATAACCAATTGTCCTTGGTTTATCCAAAACGGGGTTATACGCCATGATCTTAAAGTCTATGGCATTGAAGAGCATATTAGATTAATCACCCCAAAATTCTACATTAATAACTTTCAGAAACCCTGCATGACAGATATCGATCTAAATTATAACCTAAAACCTGTGAACAGGAAATATAGGCCAAGGCACACCATCTCTGACCCCAGAAGAATCTATGAGCCTAGAGCTAAGAGAGCTCGGCTACCTGACCTGCCTGCACTGCCTACAACGGTATAACTCAAAATTTGGACTTGAGTTGAAAATGTTTTCTTTACATCAATTATCATCTCACCATTTAACCTCGTGACTTTGAATAGGATATGGTTACGATGAGCCCCCGCGACTATCACACTTGGAACCCATCTTCTTTCAGGAAGCTCACTCACAATATACTCTATTTTCTTCAAAGTTTTCCTTTTGTCTGTCTTTTAACAACGGTTTTCCATCGTCCAAGGTACTTTTGACTGCAGCCTAAACCAACAAAAGACTAAAGACTGCAAATCCTCATCAAGCATCCATCCAGATAAAGGAATGCTTCACATCCATCAATAGCTCCAAACTACGTATAAGATCTCTAGTTCCGATGTGGGGATACGTAAGATTTCCAAAGGTGCCCCGAAAAGAAAAATGCTTTGGATAACTTGGATTTCTTCTATTTAAATTCGGGTTTGTTGGTTCTCTTGCACAGATGAAGGAAATCCGGCATATCCTCAAAACATCTGTATGGTGCATTATTAATTTATTTGTTCTTATGATTCTTGTTTATTTGTTTATATGTTGCTCAAGTATCCCTGATTCTTTGCACAAAGCGAATTTTGATCATTAACACATAACTTATTTTCTAAAATATACCAGCGTAAAATATACCAGTTCCTTGAAAATGAAATACAAACGCACACAGAGACACAGCGATCTCTAACTATAAATAAAATAAATTATTGAGAGATGTTAAAATATTTTTACTTCCGTTTTAACGAAAACAATTTATTCCTGAACCCGTTCTTTGTTGGAATAAAAACATAAACCTATTGAAAACGAATTGCAAAAAGCAAAAATAATAATAAAACAACGGAGACTATAAAGCAGATTTAGAAAGGTTTGGAAACTGAATTAATGATGTTTTGCAGACGATATACGTTTTGGATTGGGCAAAATAAACTTAATATGAAATCTTCTTTAAGATATATTTAGAGTGTGTCTCTGTTTGAACTTCTCATCTATTTGAGTTCCACATCTATTTGAGTTCCACATGTTTACTTACATTCGTGTCGTAATTACTAATAGGGTGAATAAAATGTATCTTAATATGATCTTTTGTTTATGCGTTGTTCTTTAAAAACATTCTTAATTGAATATAAAATATTTGTTTAGGTGCAAGTCAGTTAGGTAAATGTAGTGAATGCAGATTGTTGTTAACGCACAGACGAGCTACTTTCTTCTCTAATAAAGCTACTTTCTTCTCTAATAAAGCTACTTTCTTCTCTAATAAAGCTACCTACTTCTCTAATAAAGCTACTTTCTTCTCTACCACGAAGCTCGGCATTTTTCGTTGCTGTTTGTTAGGATTATATTATTTATTACCATTTTACTCTCGTTATACTTTTCCCTGATATTAATTTAAGTTCTCAACTTCTCAAGTTTAATTCCGAAGAATTGCATACTCGTGATTGTCCAGATCTATAAGATGGGCGGACTTTAGAATTACGGCTCTGCCATTCTGCCGAGTTCGCGCGTGTGTGTGTTTTGATCGTCCATGGAAAGTAGCATCGATGGTATTTTCTACAATCTTGTGAGTGTATATATTATGTCGTAGTTTGATCATCATAGGTTCAGACTGAAAGTCAGTTCAGTAATAAGTTAGGTTTGAATTTCATTGTAGATTAGTATGTCTCGAGTAAAATTTGTAATACTAAATTTGTAAATACTTTGTATATATATTTGTATTTATATGTGTGTGTGTTTTGAGTTCCCAACGGAGCTAGCTGTAAACAAAGTTGTTTTTGTTAAATGACGTTATTCCTTCGTCGAACTCTAGTCATTAGGTTATAGGAAATTTAATTTAGAGTGAAGTAAATTGTGATGGTTCATATAGGAGTCATGATCTTGGGTAAAATGTAGAATTGTACTTACATAATTGTATTTGTACTTATGGTGTTAGTCTGTTATTCAATGCTCCTGTGTCTCCAATTTATTGTAGTAATTTTTGTCTTCTGTTATTTCTGTTCATTCATTCAATTTACCATGTCTTTATATCTATCTGCATCAATTACGCCCTGGGTTAAATTTCGATAGAAATCTTAGTCTCCCCTCTAGTATATATGGTCAAAATTATAACTTCCCTCCCTCCCTCCCTCTTAGACACAAATCTCTCATCTGCTCCTGGACTTCTAGTACATGGTTCCTGGTTATTTATATTTTTTAAATAATTTTTCAATCTTAATCCTTTGTATTTACTTGTAGACTAGGCTTATGGTATCCATAGTAACTAACAGTCGCCGTATTCCGAAACACGCCCTTTGTTTTGGGTAATTTGGAATGGATACTCAGTCTTGATAAAGAATAAATTTGTAACGGTGTCAAAATGAAAACGCAGGCATCTTTGGTAAACACAACAAGTTTATTCTTAAACTGTAGAGATCATAAAATAAACACCATTAACTTAATATACAAATAATAAATCCGAATGTACGTAGTCTACCCTTCCTACCATCGTCTGCATCCACACACGCTACCCTACACTTACCAAATCGTAGCATCTCGTGCTATCTTGTACCCTCCAATGCTTCGCACTTCGCCTTTGTATAACATGGTTGCCAGCACCCTCTACCGTCCGCAATCTGCGCGGATGCTAGTTAAATTTAGGCTATTCTTTCCCTGGAGAAGACACTGCTTGAGAAATAAGAAGTAGAGAATAGAAATTGTTAATCCTTACAAACTGACTGAAGAAAAATGAAGCGGGGGAAACTTATGAGATGGGAAACGTAAAATCGGGTTTCCACTTTACATTTGTAATTTAACAGTATTTTACCCATTTATAGCTATAAATCTTTTAACTTAAAAACTATATTTACTTTCCCTATAATACATAATGTGTATAAATAGGAAGTATTGTGAAAAAGTCAAAATTCCGACTCTATGGGTTTTTTTTAATCTACACGTTTAAAGTACCCTTGACTACGAAGAAACGGTCTGTGTATTTGTCTAATCTGTGCATAAAAAGCAGAGCATTCATACTAAAATTTGCAGAACCGCAAGCTCCTCATTTCAAAGCTATAGATCACTGTGCTGAGAAAATCCTATTTCGTAATATAATGGCGATAAAGACATTTTCGAAATAGCGCTCGATTTCATATGACGTCAGTGAGCGAGTATTGAAGCGTAGAGTGCATAATATTTCACGCGCCAATCAGTATTTTGCTATAAAACACATTGAAGCTGATAATAAGCGTTTAAATATAATTATTATTTTATTTCTGTGCGTTTTATAGACAGAAGTTAGAACATAAGAAGATTTAAAATCGATTCTCCACAAAGTTAAGATTCCATTTACCACCATGGATTGAACTCTTACATCACGTACTTATTGCACAAATTCAGATGTAATTTAATTTAATTTATTGTTAAAAGGCGTTGTCCCAGGTTCAAACGTCTTATGGATTTTTACTTTCCCCTTCTATGTAATATTATAGAATAGAGAAAGTATTGTTTTCGCGAAAATCTTCGATGCCAATTTTTTTATGCCTCCTAAACACGTTTTGGCTATTTTCTGGAGTATTGTCCGTCTGTCTGTCTGTATATCTGAGGTCGATTTTTTGTGTGCACTATAGCGGCCATAAATATTAATGGATTTTGACAAAATATCCGGCTTTGTTATCAAAAATCTAGTCCCCCCCGGGACGGGCCACCTAATGATGGTGGTTACGGATCTTAGCTCTGGTCCTCCAACCTAGGGGACATATAAATCCGGGGAACCGGCTGTCGAGGAAGCGGCCGTCGTACCGGTGAGGCAGTTAGGCATCGGACTCTTCCCGGTGGCTGTGATCTCACGGACTGTGACCTGAGCCTAGATCTGGCCGGCGACCGGGGTCGGGTTTGGCGGGTGTTCTTCGGATCCTACCCGGTGAATGATCCCGTCGAGAACGTGGCCCCCGGCTGCGGCTTTGCTGGATGAGAGTTTGTAGTCATGGTCATGGAGAGCTGATGGGCGAAAACCTCAAGGTGTCGCCTTCTCCTTGGTCTTATTCCTGTTATCAAAAATCTAGAACTAGATATATTTTTACTTTCCCTGCAATACATGGTAATGTATAGGGAAATTATTGGAATCATGTCGAAAATGGCAACTCGAGTTTTCGACGGATCTACACGTTTCAAGACCTCTAGAATACGAAAAAACAATTTTTAGCGTGACGTCTGTGTGTCTGTGTGTCTGTCTGTGCAGATTTTGTATCCACTCTGACTAAATAACTAATACACCGAATTTCACAAAATTTTGTAGGTAAGTCACTTGTGCGCGAGTCTGGTGCTGATTAGTTTTGAGTACGATTCGGGATAAAAGAACCCGCCTTTTTTTTTGCGAAATGGCCCGCAAAAGCTTGTATCCACTCTAGCTAAAAAACTAATGGACCGAATTTTACAAAATTCGGTATATGAGTCACGTATAAGACACCCTGGTGCTGATTAGATTTTGGTATGATTCAGATAAAAATAACCTGCCTTTTTTTGCAAAATGGCCCGCAAAAATAGACAAAATCTAAAACAAAAAACTACGTATGCTGAAATATATCCATTAAATACTTGTTCTATACGTAATTTTTAATGAAGAAAAGAATAAGACCAACAACATTACACTAGGACTATCCGTTCTCGGGATATTTTTGTTTTTTCGTTTTTTTTTCTATGCCACCTTTGAAAATAAGTCAAGTTACCAAATGAGAACGAAAATTGAATTAACAGTGAATTAAATTTAATTAAAATAAAGAGAGTGTGTGTATAAGTCTGCAGGGAAAGTCATGTGCTGCCCACATCAGATTTTTTACTTTCTCTGCAATACATGGTAATGTATAGGGAAAGTATTGGAATCATGCCGAAAATCGCAACTTGAGTTTTCGACGGATCTATACGTTTCGAGACCTCTAGAACACGAAAAAACTATTTTTAGCGTGACATCTGTGTGTGTGTCTGTGTATCTGTCTGTGTGTGTGTCTGTCTGTGTGCCTGTTTGTTCAGATTTTGTATCCACTCTAATTAAAAAACTAATTGACCGAATTTCATAAAATTTGGAAGATACGTCACTTGCGGGCGAATCTGGTGCTGATTAGTTTTGGGTACGATTCGGGATAAAAGAACCCACCTTTTTTTGCAACATGGCCCGCAAAAACGACAAAATCTAAAATCAAAAACTACGTATGCTGAAATATATCTATTAAATGCTTGTTTTATACGTAATTTTTAAACGAAGAAGAGAATAAGACCAACCCCATTACACTAGGACTAGCCGTTCTCGAGATATTTTCGTTCATTCTTTTTTTCTCTACGTCACCTTTTAAAATGAGTCCAGTTACCGAATGAGAACGAAAATTGAATTATAAGTGAATTAAATTTAATTAAAATAAAGATAATGTGTATATAAGTCTGCAGGGAAAGTCATGCGCTGCCCACATCAGATATTTTAGATTCGAGCGAAAACTTCGAAATTTATTTAAAATTTTATATTTTTTTAACATGGCAGCATAAGACAAAAATTGACATAATCATGCATGAAAGGGTTATTTATAGCTCAGTGATGACGAGACTTAAAAGTTTCAATCACTGTTGTGAAAAATAGCTGCAATAGATTTTTCTTTGTTCGTGACGTTATTACCCACCTTCGGGGGGCAAGACCCCCCGGGGGTACATCGTCAAGCATGGTATCAATCGAAAGATTTTTTCAAATCCTTTAATGTGAGGGATAACATTGTATAGTTGTAATCCACACTACCGATTTTTTTAGCGACCCACAATACCGATTTTTTGAAATTGTTATTAAAGAATAGATTTGGGTATGAGAAAGAAATGGGTATGAATAACCTGGTGTTCAAAATTTCTTGCATGGGAGAATGCGCTCAGGTCTCACTAGTATGTATAAAGAGTATTATAATCTTTAATTCATCTGCATATTTATTCGTAAAAATTATATCAAAATCACAAAAACTCAAAATTGAGTCTATGAGAAATATATACTTTAATTATACTATATATTTTTATTATCCTATATGTATTTTAATTATCCTATATATATATTTTAATGATACCAAATATTTTGATTTTCCATGGAATGAAATGGTTTCAGCCGGATATCTATATGTGACGGTCATGTTGGTCTTTACATAATGATTGAAGGTATTTTCATGAAATTATTAATTTAATAGTCTATGCTTTCAGCTAGATTTGATCAAAAGTAATCTTTATACCATAATGAAAAAAAAAAAACCAAGAAATATGCTGTAGAATTTCATATAGTATGATGTTTTATACGTAATGTTGCTCAATATAAAATAACTCAACGAATTCAAGGCTGTCGTTTGCATTTTATTTGTTGAACACATGATAAAACATATGAACACTCCCAATGAAAATTAAACATTTCTTTTAATTATTAAAAATCATTTGTTAGGACAATAAAATATATATTTTTGGGATTGCTCAAAAATTCGAGCAAACCATCCATTTCACTTTCAATAGAGATAGCAGTACAGAAAGAAAACATTAATTTTAACTGGAGATTTAGAATACACGTTTATTTTGCGCTATGCGAAATAGATATATCATCTGGAAAACATCATTATTTCAATTCAATTCCCCTTTTAAATATATTTCAATTTCTTCGTTTTATTGTTCTTCTCCATCTTCTAGGATTCGGTTTCAATCGATTTAAGCTTACGCTGTAACAGTAATTGGGCACCACGACCAATGATGTCGTTTAAACAAGTATCGAGAATATGCAGTTATTTGTCTTATTTGCATATTTGTACAGTTTTGCTTCTAAATGTAGGATAAAAATATAGAAGCTTAATTTACTTTAATAAAGCATATTGATATAGCTCTGAAACCAGAATTATGCTTGGTTGCGTTATAGCATATTTTCCAGCTTCGAAAGCCAGCTGTATAAAATCATTATTTAATGTTACATTTTATTGTAGTATAAATTCAAATGTATCTGTAAGTCATTTTCATTCCGATGGCATTTTCTTTTGAAAAAGAATATAGCGATATTTGATTGCAAGGATCTATCGATTTGCTATTTACTTTACTGTGAATAGTACTGCTACATGGTCGTCTGCTTCATACCGTTTACTTGAACAGTTTTCTGTGTTGTGATTTATTTTTTACTAGCTGTAAAATTCGTTCAGTTAAGAATACAACGGGTTCTAGAAATCGGATTTGATGCATTTAGCTTCAACCTCTTCATTTAATAAAGTAGATAACTTTCTTTTTTGACGTGATATAGGTAAGGTTTAAAACAACAGTCAAGTTCGTAAAAGATTCTGACATTCGTCCTTGCCCTACTAGGTGCCAGCGCGCGCGAAGGATTCGTTTCTTCCGATATCTGTTTGGACGCCGAGGGAGTGCCATTCAATTTAGATAGGAATCCTGGAGCCCTACTCCCCTTCCCCTGCCACCAACCGTACGGAAGAGCTTTCGGATCCATAGTTTAAAGTGCCCATACTCACGGGGATAATAACGTGTCCATACTGACAAGGACAATTAACGTGTCCATACTCGCGGGGATAATTAACGTGCACGTCCCCTGGAGGCGTAGACAGGGGGATAATTTGGAAAGCTCAGGGAATCGAATTCGGGTCCTCCTACTGCAATCGCCGTGCCTTGACCACTTGACTATCCGGTCCCGCGCGAGAAGGATTTATT
Source organism: Amaurobius ferox (assembly GCA_951213105.1). Lineage (NCBI taxonomy): Eukaryota > Metazoa > Arthropoda > Arachnida > Araneae > Amaurobiidae > Amaurobius > Amaurobius ferox. The sequence goes on along the minus strand of OX578143.1, from coordinate 123,265,142 downwards.
TTTTAGGAAGGATTATATATTATCTAGGTCATCCAGCCCGCTCAAAGACTGTAAAACAATTACAAGAGACGACTGGGAAAAATGCGCGTAAGACTGAAACGGGCATGAGACAAAAAAAAAAACAATGCAGCGGAAAGGAGTGGAAAGAGACGCGGCGCATCTTTCTTGCCTACCTCAGTGTGCCCAAGGAATTGAAGATGGTAGAAGGTTTGAGGCGAGAGAGAATCGAGTTTAAAAAGTGATTAATTTTGTCACAAGTCTACAGCTTTTATATAGTAGGATATGTTTATATAGTAGATATTAAATTCCCATCATATGGCTGCGTACATAAAATAGCGTATAAAATAAAATTGTGCCCATGTTTTAAGTTTCTAAGATTAGGTGCTGTTGAGATATTAAAAAAAATTGAACCTTCTATAGAAATACCATTATGCAGACGATATTCTTTCCTCAAAATTTTTGAAAAAAATATATCATGTTTCAACGGAATTAAATCTGATCTCTTTATACAACAGACGATTTTTATTAAATCTTTTCCAATTTGAACAATAAAGAAATTTTTATTAAATGCATTTTATCGGAAGTGAATTTTTGCCTGGATTATATCAATTACGGTCTTCTGGTTTAAGATTACGGGAATAATTGATATCTTCAATTTCTTAACGTCATCTGTTTTATTTTGTAAAATATTTTTAAAGTTTACATATTGTGTTTAGCCAACAAAGATTGTATTATATTATTGTGATATTATATTTTAGCCAAGATATTATTGTGTCAATTCCTGAAACAGGATAAAAGTTGTACGGATATATCTTCTTATACATTATTAGCGATTTCATTTGATCAAATTTCATAATTTTAGTAAATTCTTATACTTATTTTTTGGAGAATTAAATAAATATTTTAACAGAATGTTTTCAATAACAATGTTATTTAAAATACTACAGGAATTTTCGCATTGCTGCGTATTTTTAATTTCTTTATATTAAATATATTCCGTACAAAGGAAAAACTTGTATAATATTAATCCCCAAAAAATCAAAATCAACCAATATTGTACATATTATTGAAAACCCATTCAATTCTGGCACAATTTTACATTACGTATCCCAACTATTAAGAAATATTATACTTCATGTGTGTCTCTTGGAAAAAAATAATATTAACATTTTGAGCATATGTGAATTCTAGTAGTGGAATTGCCACACACTCTGCAGGAATATATAAAATGATTTTTGACTTTTATTAGTAAAACAACTATAGAATTGTAAAATTAATCTCAAGTATTTAATTAATTCGTTCACTTTAATTTTTCGATTTTAATTTCAGTTTAAAAGATATTCAATATAAAATTCAAATGTAGAGTATTTGAGTTGCAAATTTGCGTCCTGATACCGACTAGCAGCAACAACAAGACCACGAATAGTTGCAGGAATGAACCTACAAAGTTGAATTTTTGAAAGACGAATCTTATTTTTTGTATTTAGTTTTTTTGCGATTCAATTTTTATGCACTTTTGAAATGAAAACTTTTCTTCAATATAGATAAAGATGCAATTGGTCGAGCCGATTGGGAGGACAGGAGTGGTCGTGTGCGTCGGCTGAATTGAAAGAGCCCGCGAAGTAATCTCGATAGGTTAGTGAGTGCCAGCGAATAAGGGGTGAACATCCAACGGACGTATCACGCCTGTGTAACAGGCGACACGAAATAACTGACGAATCTAGTTCGTCAAGCTTCCACCAGTTAACTCGCGAAATGAGTTATAAGGGATAATAAATGTAGCGAGTAGGGAAATGAACCCCCTATAGTTCCAGAAAATTTCATAGAAAATTTAGAAAATTATTGTAGTACAATTTTCCTAAAAATGTAACATTTCCCAAGTTATCATTTTAGATAAATAAATCATTCGAACAAAAATTACGAATTCAATGTAATGGCCAGAAAATTATTTATGTACTGCCGTCAATGATTGTAGCATTAAAATTATTTTGCAATTTACATGACTTACAGAATATGTAATCATATTATTTGAATATTAAGAACTGGTGACGACAGAGGAATACATTATATGTTAAATGTAAATTTAATATAAATGTATTTATTTTATTCTTTCTGGAAGATATTTTATATCATTGTTAATTACATTATACATTATTTATTAGATATTTTTCTGAATATCGAGGCATCCAGATAATATTTTGGTCATAAAGAAAATGTCATATATTGAATTAGCAGCATTGTTGTTACTTATTCCCCCGTGGTAAAGGAGCGCCTAAGCAGAATTGTAATTTACTGAGCGTATTTGCCGTGTTATTTGAAATATTTAGTTAGAAAAGAATTTAAAAATATTAATATTTTTTATGATGTTTCAAATATTCCAAAAATGTCTCTCTTTGTGTAATCATATGGTGATAAATGTAAGTTAAACGAAACGTGCTTTTTTTTATTACTCAAAGCGCCCAGATCAACCAAAGGACTTAGAGCAATTACAAGGAACGACCGAGAAAAACATAGAAAAACTATACACAAATATATACAAAGGCAATATACACAGACATACAAGGACAATATACATATACAATATACATATACAATATACAAAAATACTTTCAATTATTAATGACGTTTTCAATAATGATAGTAAGATAACAAATCGTTAAGCTAACATATTGAAAATTCCAAAAAGCTACATCCAACTATAGTTGGGTAATAAAATATATATAGTATTTTACGTAAAATTCAGTATAAAAATAATGACAACAGTGTTAAAATAAACAGATACAATTATGCTGTTTAGATACAAATGAAAATAAGTGAATAGGAAAGAGACATATGTAGGTATTAGTTAAAATTTATGCAATTTAATCAGAGATTTCACCTGACTTAAGTATAGAATTTTTGATATAATTAATAGTTTTTTTTATTCATGACATTTTCGAACCAAACTATTTAATTTCCATCAGTGGGTTTCACTAAGTGATATTTTTCAGTATGAATACATTCAGAAACGTAGTGTTCTGCATCTCCTACATTACTACATAAAGAGTATGGGTTGTTCTTGAACTTGAATCTATGTAAATAGACAATAAAAGGTCCATGTCCAGTTAAAAAGTAGTATAAAAAAATATTATTAGTAATTTGGACAGAATAATTAACCTCGGGAAGATATGTTATTTTTATATGCGGAGTAATTTTTTTACGAAACGTGTTTTAAAACATTGGCTGAGAGAAAATCAAAATTATGCTAAAATTAAGAAAATAATATATATTCTGTAGGAAAACACTGCTGGATCATCAGCCATTCATTTCATTTTTCTACTGCCTCTATTGTTCAAAAGTAATCATCAAGGGCATCTTTGAAGCTTTTCACATCAATATAAATTCCTTTAATCATGTTAATAATTTTACTATGACACCACATTGCTCATGCTGTAACTTGTTAATATTTAAATGGTTTATGTGTTTTATATCCAATTTGTCTAGCTTTAATCAATTTCATCGCTTTTTTATCAGTTGGTGGAACTACCACTGATGTATTTGAACAGTTATCAGCATATAGAAAGCTGTATTGATGTGTAGTTCTTGGCCTGCTCGCTATGGAGAACTCCTTTATAATGTTTTCGAAATAATCGTGTGCATTTGACTTTTTTTATATGTGGAGTATTTTACGGCGATAAATATGTATTTAAAAAGTAAGTAGTGCTTTTTGATTCACCTTCGAATCCCGACTGAATACCAGCTACAGCTCTTTACTTGAAATAATTAATAAATTTAACGTATAAATGTATTTTACGTAAAGTGATTTTTTTTACAAATTTTACTATTTATTCACTAATTTTACTATTTTTTTACTAATTTTTTAGTAAAATAACTATATTTAACTAATACGAAAAAATTCTTTTGACTTGCGAAACCAGTTCCAACTCAATAAAAATCCTTCTAAAATATTATATTGCTATTTCATCAGTTTTCATCGACTGTCTCTAAAGAACATCATTATCAAATAATAAATTAATTTCAGCAATAAACATATATTCATTATTCAAATCATTCAACCTGTCAGACAGGAATGTTAAAAAGATAATATTCCACACACATTTAATATATTTTGTTTATTTAAATATAACATGATGATAATTGATTTGATTTAGAAATATCTTAAGTTGTAAAATCTATATTATTAACCAATGATTGAAAATTTAAAAACTATTTGGGTCTAGTCTCGCTCTCTTAAATTGAAAATTAGCAATTTTGCTGCAAGTAAATAACTGAGAAAGTATTACTTTATATATTTAAATAAATGAGTTGAATACACACACACACACACACCACCGGAACGACTCGAAAACGGAAGCAGCCACAAAGCTCACATTTGGTTTATCACTGGCATTCATGCCATATTCTGATTCTTTGGATTATGTATTTTACAAGTCCATCCCTTTTTGGGGTAGCAATAGAAAAGTGTGCGTTTAAGGGGGGGGGGGGATTTCAAGCAAGCAAAGAATAAGTTTTAAAGATCCACCTTTACAGTTATTTTAAAATGTATTAAAAAGTGAAAAACAAAGTAGAATCGTGTTATGTGCTAATTTTGGTTCCTGGTTTTATGTGTCACTCACATATTTTATCACAGTTTACCAATACTTACGACGCTATCTCTCTGTGCGATTATTTTAGTACAGATAAAAATCAGCACACCAAATTTGATGGAAATTTCTCAGCTTCTTTTAGAGATGTTGCGTTGATTATGACCAAACTAAATTGCATTTATTTTTTTAATTAATAATTAATTATTTTATTTTATTGCTATTTGTTTTATTTTATTATTTATTGATTTATTTAATTATTATTTATTTCATTTTATTATTTGATCTTTTAATTTTTTATTATTTTATTATTTATTAATCTATCTATTTATTTGTTAAGAACGGCGTGTGATAAATCTAAATAGAGGTGTTAATTTAAATTTTATTAATTGATCAATAATTTTATTATATTATGAATATATAATTTTCTTTGATTTTTTTTCCCCCGTTTTAAATCAAAAATGTTTAATATACCGAGGAAGGCATCATACACATGATGTCACTCACGCTCACATTAAATCATAAAAATAATATAATTATGCATATAGGTTTAAACATAAAACATATTTTTAAAAATTGAGTTTTTACACTGAGCCAACCTGCATCTCCAACACTCGGCCCTTGTTCCCTCTAAACTGAAACTTATGACTCTATTGTTTTGTCTTTTCCTTCGCCATTATAGGCGGGAAAATGCACTACACGTGGAGCATTCCATCCGAGTGGTTAAAAAGTTATTAAATTATCTGGTCAGTACAGAGTAATACTTAAAAACGCTGATATCATATTTATATTTATACATCTTCTTTTTCATTAATAAAGAATGTGATTGGACGAAATATAAAATATTTGTTTTAATCTAATTTTGTGACAATTCGCATACTTGTGGATAAAATCTTTAAAACATATATAAAAATGTCCCCTCTGTATAATTTATTTTTTGAAAGTATTAAATCTTTCAAAATTACGCAATATTTATCATTCCCTTTAAATTATAATTTAAAGAATGAGTTTAAATGTCATTCCAATATCTCCAAAGCGAACAACCAATGAAAGGTCTCAATTTCCGTCCGATAGATGGCGTGTCTCAAGCAACATCCATGCGTATCCCAGTTGCTAAAGGTTCTTTCTGCCGACCTCGCCAGTGATCTTGGCTTTACTCCAAAAACCTCGGAAGTGGGTCACAGTGAAGCCAGCTTTACAGGGAGCGCGAAATATCGATGTTCGTCTCCATCTCCGGTTTTTCTTTTTTTTTTATGTTTTTCTCTTCGTTTTCCTTTTTCTTCGGGAAATATTTTTCGCGCCGTCTGGTTCGCTTTTTGGCACGTCGCTATTTTTTTTTTTTTATATATATATCTTCGGAAATATGTGAGGGAACTCATAGCGCTCGTTCAAAATCAATAAGAAAAAGATTAGTAAGTACCCCCTTTTTCGAAAAATGTGAAACAAATTTTTGAGGAGAATGAAAAATTGTGACGGCCTATTGGCGAAACTGTGAACGAACGCACTTTGGAGCGTGCGATTTGGAATTTCAAATATATGCTCGAATAGCAGTAAATAGGAAAGTGATAAAAAAAAAATCGAAAATCTAAATATTGCCTGTAACGACAGTATTATGCGCCAAAGGATGCACAAAAAAAAAATATATAAATATATATTTAAGTATTTTCTTTGAAGATATAAAATCAATAGTGAGATGTCGATATATATAGAATCTGTTTGAGAGGTTTTCCGGAGGAAGTGTTTAAAGAGAATTTAAATATTTTAACGACAAAGAAAAATAAATTAATTTTGCCACACGTTTTTGTGATTGTTGTCGTGCATCAAAGTGATTATAATATCACCTTTTTGCGATGACTCTTTTATAAGTAGAGTGGCGTATGTTCACCGGAAGGCAGCGCAACGGCATTACTGTACTTTTGTTGAGACGGAAGGCATATTTTCTAAATGTCATAATAGTAAATTATTAAATTTATGCACATTAGATTTTGAAACATTGTTATAATCAAAGGGGGTGGTGGGGTGGATAAATAATGGGGTTCATATAGTGTACCAATAGATTTGAAACATTTAAAAACTTTTATTCCAGAATTAAAGCTTTCAGTTCGGATGCGAAGAAAGTCCCCGTATTATCTTCGAACGCGTGTCATGTTTGTTGTTTATTGAACTACACAATCCATTAATAGAATTATGGAATTTAAATTTTTATATCCGAACTTGGTTGCGGTCTCATCGTTCTGCTGTTGACGAACTAACAAAAATGGCAGTCACATAAGAATGCGTAATTAATTGATTCTGTATGGGATTTCCTATTGTTCTTCTGCACAGTATCTTTCATTTAATATTGATTTTATGTTTTATTTTTTGTACTTTTCCGATTGTTAAACTTTTTTTATTATTATTATTTTTAAATTTTAATTTAATAGTTATAAATAAATACTGAACACAAATTACAATACTAGATAATGTATCAGCCTTTGCTCGGGGGTTTAAACAGGGTTGTTATAAAAAATAACCAAAATTTTATAACCAATAAATTTTATTAATATAAAACACAGTGCAAATTGAATCCCCCCCCCCCGTCCCGCCACACACAAAACCGAAATTTGTAACTTTCAGAGTGGCGTAAGACTTCGGGGTCGCTTCATTAGGGAGAAAACCTTTTTCCCATGTGTGTGGAAGTACCCTACACCATCGAACACGTCGGACTGTCTCGACAATAAGAACTCGATGGACGACGCCAGAGATATTTCAAAAACTTAATCTCAATCCAGCAATTAATGCACGCATCTCGTACAAACTTAGTTCGAGGCTACCGACCTAACGAAGATTTCAAAAAACTTATCCATTAGTCGGAAACCAGACATTTCGTCTCCGCAAACTGGTAAATAAGAAAGATCAATCACGCAAACAGCATTGATTATGAAACACTTTCCAACTGAAAAGCAATTTTATTTAAACATCTCTAAATGCGATACATTCAGCGCTGATATATTTTAAATATACACCCTACTATAGTAATTTATTATACATGAAAACTTAAAACTTTATGGAAAAAATGTTCAAATGATGTCATCGAAATATAAATCGTCTGGCTCTCTACATAAAAGCAGTGAATCTTTCATACACATTCCAGACTCCAGAGTTAAATAATTTTACGTGAAAAAAAGTCAGCAATTCTTATACAATACAACTCATCGTACAATCACTTGTTTACATTCTGCATCCATAAAATTAGACTTCGTTGTAGAAATAATCAAAGGTTGATGATCATTTAAACTAAAAAATATTGTAATTGCGTTGGCGCAGAATACAGATGTACGGAAAATACGCAAAAATAAAGCAGTATTAGGACGGATGCAACACTAAATATAAATGTAAAAGAACTTCAAAAATCCTGATTTTTACACAGGGAAGAAAAGATGGATGCCATATTTTATTTTGAATTGGGTCCGGTAATCTCTTCATATAGTATATGGGTGTAATTATAATTTTAATTTTTATTTAAAAAACTACCGAACATATTTTGCTGAAATTTTTTATATATTTTATGGGATAATTTGAATATTTCCTAAAATTTTCAAAGCAATTTTGAAGTCGCTTAAAAAATGAATTTGAACGTCGCTTAAAAAATGCTTGAAAAATTAGTTTCCATAGGGTTCAATGCATTTCATGTTTTCAACCCGGGTTCAATCCAAAACTATTTGGATGATATTATTCATTTACATTCCCATATGTCTCACAGACCGTCTCAACAACATACTAAAATATCATTTTTACGGCCGCTATCGTGCGGACAGACAGACAGAATGATCAAAGTCATAAACACTTTTGAACTATGTTGTATCGTGTTAAAAAGGAAATAATTCCTTTCGGACGTTTTAAATGAAATAATTTCTCTTCACCATTTCCTATGCAGAAAATTGCATAGGGTTTTCTTTAAAGAATAGGAAATTTACCACAGATTAACAGGGTGTCAAAAACCGACACAACAACGGTCTGGGTAAGGGGAAAACTCATAATCCATAGTTCACCAGTTATTGCCGCTGCTCAGTATGCTAGACCTCGTCTTATGACGCTAACGTAATAATCCAACAATAAAGCAACTTCTACTCTATAACTAGAAATTGCATAAAAACCGCTCGCCAAATATGCCGTGATAAAGAGTAACAATGACAGTGAAGCCATAGTCCACAGATGGTCATGGATAATCCATGTGAACACTTTCTAGCTACTGATTAAATCTGTTGGTTAAACAAGTTCATATACCAAAACAAGATTGGATTTTGTCAGTATTCCAGTTCAGAATAAAAAAACAGCGGCAATAAAAAAATCAAAACAAAATAAACTAATTTAACATTTTAAATCTGTAACAGTAAATTACAAATAAATATGCATTAATCATATTGAATTAATAATAAAGTAAAGTATGTTATAAATGTCAGTAAGGCAGGTCACAATGAATTGAAAATTTTAAACACATCCAACCCAAAGGAGATGCCCAACTGACTTGCATATTCATAAAATAAATATTAAATGTATAGTCAAACAAACAAATTTGTGAAGTTCAAATTCGTGACATATAGCATATAAATTAAGTATATAAATTTATATAAAATATAGTATATATAGTATACATAATAATATATACTATATATACTATGTAATTAAATATTTATTATATAATACATTATATATATTATACATAAAATATAGTATATAAATTAAGATGTCAGTAACATGCTTCAAAAGTCATCTATTATAAGTAAAATTTATTTACATTTATATTTAGAATACCTAAATAAATTTATCTTAATTCACAATATTACATACATTAAAATCCATATTGGTAAAATATTTCCCATTTAAGAATTCCTTGAAAATAGATGTGCATGACACTTATATATACGCATTTTATTTTTTAAAATTAAAACCACAGAATGTGACTAATAATTCAATAAAGCATTAAAAACCAATTTTAAATAAAATAATTTTAAAATGAAGTCATCAACATAAGTTTCTGTAAGATTTGAAAAAAAAATCTGCATGGGATTTTCACTACACATACTCAAATCTATTTTCACTTTCATTATTTATTAAAATGAATTTAATTGCATAAACTGGCAGGGATACTTATTTCGAATTAAATACATTTTTTAGTTTTAATACATATTCTTTTTCATTTAACAACTTTACGCATTTTGAAACGTTATCAGCTCCTCAAAATTAAAAAAAACAAACCTTATAATATCCAGACAACGGTTTGACATTAAGGTAATGGGGTTCACCTTATTTGATTTTCCGTCAAAAATTACTTACCGAACAAGCATATTATTAATACAACTGTAACATTAAAATAATACGTTGGTTCATCTGATTGTTGGTTGCGTAGAGGAAAAGCTAAGCGATCCACAGTTTGGAAAATTGATACTTCAATTCAGTCTCGAATACACCGGAATTCGAATAGTTTTTTAGTTGTATCACCAATATGAACGAATTTCGCATAAATCGGTTTCTTAGCGATTGATAATAGTATCGCAGAGTTTCTATCTTGATAGCATCGGAAAGATCGAAGGACGATCTTTTCAACGAGCTTTAAACCAAATATGTATGATAATTCCTTTATATTTAAAAGCAAAAATGAAAATTCATCGAAAGATGAAAAGTTTATGATATTTGTTACGTATATTGTAACATCCAAAAATCTGAAAGTCGCCCAATTTCAATTTTTGCTAAATGTCTTGTGATATCTTCGTATTCTAATAATTTTCTTTGAATTATTCTATTTCTGAATTTTCTATGGATTTTAATGTGAAATCTCTAATAAATTTACAAAGCTGTGATGGCCGATGTCAAGATAACTTCTAAACCATAGGAGCCTGTTTTTGAATTCTCGATACGGGTAGAGAGCTTAGTGTATATATATATATGCATACATACTCGCGTAGTTAGAAATCTATTTTTTAAATTAGTTCCCAATGAAAGTGGTCCTGGTGTGCAGAAAAAGAATAGCAGAGCCTCAAAATAGTCGAACGAATCAAAATCGATAGCTGAAAGAATCGAATGAAATTTGGGGTAAACTTCTTAATATATCAAGAAAGGTTTCTACATGTAACAGGACAGCTTTTTTTTTTTGCCATGCAGGATAGCTGGGTGCACATTTTTAATGTGTATGCCAAGCGAATGAATTAAAGATTTAATCACTTTTAGAAACAACAACAGAGTACAAAATTTCAAACTGCATCAGAGTCTTGATTATCCGGGGTTCCGTGTTATCCGGTTATTCGAGATAAAAAATGTATTAGTAACTCGTCATTTTTTCCATGAAAACATTTTCTTGTAAAGTATTGAAAATTTTTGTCTGTGAAACCGAAGAAGAAATTAATGATGGTATTAATCATCCTCTCATAACGCTAGTAAATAATCATCCAATTTCAGAATCCATTACGGCATCGCGATTGCATGAATGAAGATAAATAACAGAAGATGATATGATCTTAAATTTAGCAAGGGAATGAACATAAAAGAGTGACGATATATGTTTAAAAGGCGGCTACAGAATTTAGCATAATAGAAGTCTTATAGCGGGTGTCCCACAAAAATGAACCGTGAAAGACGTTTTGAACCGTTGGTTGTAGACCCATAATTCCACTTGCAAAAATACTTTAAATAAGAAAGTTGTGAAATAGTAATCTAAATGATGTACCGTATTTTTACAAAAAGTTAAAAAAATTAACTTTTATTATAGCCTTTCTATCGAAAATAGTCAAATAACAAAAATGTTACCCATGTCGTATTTAGTTTAAATGAAAAAAATATGACTGTAATATGATCCAATTTGACTCAGTTATCATTAATTAAAATTTCCATTTGGAAATATGGAGGCATCCACAAATAAACTTCAATTGCAAATACTTACTAAATATTTTATCGCGTATTCATTATTATGTTAATTTACAGTTTACGTTTAGGCATTCAAGTAATTGTGCTACCAAACTAGAGTTTGAATGATGACGCCGTTCAGTAATGCAGAACTCTGTGAGATGATTTTGATTCACGGCGAATGCAAATGATCTTCTAGTGCTACAGCCAGGGCATACTGTAGGCATATCCCGTATATCCGGCATAATTTCTAGAGTTTTTAGTCTATGTATCGATTGCAATCAGGTATATCGATTGCAATCATCAGGTTCGTTTCATCGTAACTATGATTGAGGAAGACAACGAGTACTAGGAAAAAATGATGAAATTGATATTTTATCCTATTTCTCGTGCTATCCACATGAGAGTGTCCAGGTTGTAAGGCATATCCCTCAGTCTACTTGAACCCGCCATGTACTATACGGAATGAGAGTCCTTACCAATTCGTCTATAATGGCTCTCATTCGGGTGAAAAAAGTGCAGGGGCAAAATTTGTTGGAAAGTTATTTAGTCAACTGAAAACAGTGGAAGATCCTGTTGATTTCAAGCATTGGAGAGGATGCTTTTTTCACCATAGATTTTTGTTAGGAAAATATTTAAGACACGGTCAAAATCACAATAATCTGAATGAAATTAATCTGTGAGATTATTTTCATTTACGGCGAATTCAGCCGATCTCTTAGTGATATAATGAGAAAATACTTTCGTCTTTTCCGTAAAGCCGACATCCTTATATTCTGTGGCTGGCATGTCGAGATTGCGGTCAACAGATTCGTTTCATTATCGGTATGGCTGAGGAAGATAACCAGAACTAACGGAAAATGGTGAAATAGATATTCTTGGCTATGTTTCGTCTTCTTTTTCTTTCGCCCAGACCGTTCGACATACCCGACTGTGCAACGCATCTATTTGGACGGTCGAAAGGTGCCACGCAATTTAAACCGCAACCCAGTGTTGGCAGCATCCACAAGGACCAAACCCTCCTTCCCTTGCCACCAATATATCTGAAGAACTTCGGAACCCAAGTATTTAAAGAGCCCATATTCCAGGTGAACACGGATACAGTTTGGGCAGAGCCAGGAATCGAATTCGGGTCGTCTGAGTGACCACTGAGTGGTAACCACTGGTCTGCTCCACCAACCTATTCTCATCCATATGCGAGTGTCTAAGCCGATCAAGCAAAAGATAATAAAAATCAGCAAAAATAACGGCATATCTGAGTCTTAAAAATCAACTGAATTATTATAAAGGAAAAATCTGATTTATGCCACTTTTCCGTACCATGTGAAAGGCTGTTTCATTAGTGAAAATAGGGATCATAAACAAATTGACGATGGAAATTGTTTAGATCAAAAATACGTTAATAGGTGTCAAAATTTTTTATCACAAATGCATCTAAATAAAGCATTACACAGACAGAGATCATATAAAGCAGTGGTACTCACTACGTGGTTGGGTATCCTATGTATTATCATCCAGTTTTATCTTTTTTGTGATATGTCACAAATTTACATTTCTAATTTGGTATATGGTCCCCATTCACAAATTCACATTTCTAATTTGGTACATGGTCCCCATTCACAATGTTCGATTTTCAATTAAGTATAACTCGCTCAATTTTAAAGATACAGATATACGGGTTTTTTAATGATCTTGTTGCATTAAAAATAAAAATTTTCTGCTGGACCAAATTTGTCTAAGGGGGTCGTATAAAAATTTAAAAAGTGTAACTTTTTGAAAATTAATGGAATGACTATTCCATTAACGTAGTCTTATTTCCTACCTTACTTTCAAAATTTTTGCAATTTACATTGCCCACTTATCTTCAGCGGATAAAGAATTAAAGCGCGTTTTAATCTTTATGGGACACCCTGTATAATGGGACACGGCAAAAGAAGGGAACATATATATCAGTGTCAGACTTAAAACGTTAGAAAGAAGAGATGTGAATTAAGCATCTAATGAAATAATCAGGAGAGGTGGATTAACTTTCTAGAAAATAAGAAATCATGAATTCATTTGCATGCTCCTAGGCAAGTGATGCGATCATATATTTAAACGTTTGTATAAGCATTCTTAAAATCAAAAGAGTTACGTCTGTAAGCATGCAAGATTCCACCGATATTAGATAACCACATCCGCTACCGTGACGAAAGGCGGTTGTTAGAGCTGTTTTAAATATCTTTTTCATTCCCTATTACTTGAGAAAGTACGTTTAGAACGAGAAGAGAAAACCCGTAAAACGGTATCACAATGTAGTTCAAAATATCATATCTATCTTAGGACATATAACTTAGAAAATTTCTTTGTGTCATATGTAAAAAATATTGCTATGAAAATTCCATCAATATTCCAGGAATCATCTTTGTTCCACATAGAAAATAATTTTCATGAAAATGCAACAGTTAGTCGATCAATTATCCCTTCTTGAAATAGAAAATGTTGCTATGAAAATTCCACCATTTTGCCAGGAATTATCCCTTTTTCAAAAACAAAATACTGCTATGAAAAATCCTCCATAATTCCAGAAATTATTCCTGTTTCAAGTAGAAAATACCACAATGAGAATATTACCATAATTCCAGGGATTATCCCTGTTTCAAATAGAATATACTGTTCCGAAAATTTCACCATTCATTATACCAGACATTATCCATTTTTCAAAAAGAAATTACTACTAAGAAATGTTCACCATTATGCCAAGAATTATTCCTGTTTCAAAGAGAAAATACTGCAATGAGAATTTTACCTTTATTCCAGGAATTATACCTGTTTTAAATGGAATATACAGATCTGAAAATTCCACCATTATTCCAGGAATTATCCCTGTTTCACATATGAAATGATGCTTCGAAAATTCTTTAGGAATTAAAGCAAATTAAATTCTGAATTAAATTTTGTTAAATTCTGAATTAAATTACGAGTGAAATTATGTTATAATTTCGAATTGAATTTCAAATTACTACCTTTCTAACCGTGTTAAATAAAGTAAAATTATCTTATCCTAGTTTCCACAGATTAAATTTACGTATAAAATTCCATAGAGATTCATGCATGCATTCTTGAACTTCTGTATTAACTCACAGCGCACACATATAAATATACACATGGAAAACATATACATGCACAAACACTCACATAAATACTTACACATAGGAAAACATATATATATATATATATATATATATATATTTCCGAAAGTGTTCAAAATATGTTTAGAAGACATTGCAACGTTTTTCCCATCAAAATCTTAAAATAAGAATGTTTCGGGAAAGAAAATCGATGGCGTTTTGTACTATAATATGGGCAAATAATTCTGTAATGATATTAATATTTTAAGCCTTCCACATACAAGGAAACTAACTCGCATAAAAAAATAAAACGGCAATTTTTATGTAAGTTTATGCTGTTTAATTATTTATGGCGTTTAACGTTTAAAATAGTTGTTGTAATTCGCCCAGTTAGGTTCGCTTTCGAGGTAGAGCTTTAGACTTTGTGCTTTCTAGTGCTATTTGTGTGTGCTATTTGTGTGTGCTATTTCTATGTGCTATTAATATAATATACTGCACATAATGCACATAGTATAATGTGTGGAAGTATAGTGACAGGATCAAAAATTCGAATTCAAATTTTAGGCTTAAAAGCACGTTTTAAGCATCTATGAATACGAATCTAACGGTTTGGGGACAGAATCTGTGTGGATATGTGTGTGTGTGTTCGTAAAACTATGAAAGCGATAACAAACGATTGTATGGTCGAGTAATTTGAACGAAATTTAGTAGAAATGTTATAATCTGTGAATACTGGAAGTCTATTAATTTTAAACGCAATCAAATGTTGGGAAGACTCCATATTTTCGAATTAAAATTTGATAACATTATTAAAAAATCAGAATATTTAATAGTGTTACGTAAATGATTGTTTTTATGTAATTTCTAATTAGAAAATAAATGACACAAATTTTAGAAGCATGCTTCTCACTCGAGATATTGCACGCTTTTGTAATAAATGTATCAGAAATATTACAATAAATTAAATAAAAAGTACAAACTATCACGAAATGCAGTACTTTTCATGCAGTATTATGCGATAAGTTTGTTAACATCATTTTCGAGGGTCTAGTTCGTTCTATTCACAAAAGAAAATACTTGTGTAATAGTTTTGTATTTTTACGACCAATAATTCGCCACTAGTCATGTATATGTAAGAAAAGTTCTTATTTCCGTCTGTGTGTCACGCTTGAAGACAAATATGACGAAATTGTTGACTCATTTAACGACATATCGCAAATTTGGCAATATGTTGGCCCAAATTGGCGAACATGCAGTCAAAATTGCAAAGTTGACGCTAATTGTGTCAAGTTGATGAATTAATCATTAAAATATTTTTAATATATGGGCTATATTGAGTATTTCGGATGCTATCCATATTGATAGTTGCCAATTTAGAGAGCTGTGTGAAAGATAAGTTAATGGGGTACGTTGTAATAGTTTTACATGTTGACACCCGAAAACATGATAATTTTTCAATTTATTATTAAAATCGTTGTGCCTTAGATCTTATGCATCATTTATCCACTGTGAAAGAAGCAAATTCATTGCATTATATAGGGGCAGTCATGAACTGCTCACATCAGAATCTTTGCTTCCCCGGTAGGGATTTTGGAAGGGCTCTGAGAAACTTTACCCCCCTCCATATTTTGTACACACCAAGGAGTCCAAGGGAACGATCTAAAATCTTGTCCCGTTAGGTTCGGTCCAGTGGTCAATACTATAAGTGTTCAAAAATTCAGCTTTTTAAACCACGGAAGGGATGCTTGAGAGCCTGAAAATATTGTTTAAAAAAAAATTATTTCAGTGACCACGGAGAAGAAATTTAAAAACCGGCGGCATTAAATTCTGTCCAGTCGTCGATACTGTAAGTGTGCAGATATTCAGCTTTCAAGGTCAACAAGGGGAGCTTCTTTACTTTTCGAAAAATAAAATCATTTTAGCGGCCACGGAGTATAAATCAAAAAGCTGGCAACGTTATAGGTTCTGCCGATGGCCGAAACTGTAAGTGTGAAAATATTCAGCTTTCTAGGTCAATGGAGGGCTTCTTTACTGTTAAAAAAATAATTTCAGCTTTCACTGAGTATAAATCGAAAGGCCGGAACACCAAGTTCTGTTCGATGGTCGATACTGCAAAAGTGCAAATATTTAGCTTTCTAGATTCAATAGCGTGGGGCGCGTCTTTACTTAAAAAAGAACTATTTCAGCGCTACGGAGTATACGACGAAATGCCGGCAACGTTATGTTCGATGTTCGATACTGTAAGTGTGCAAATATTCAACTTTCTAGGTCAACAGAGGGACTTCTGGAGGTTTTGGAAAAACTTCTCCACTCCCCTCAAATTTTCTACATCCCTGGGGAGAAGGGGGGGGGGGCATTTAAAATCCGGCTCAATAATATTCTGTAACGTAATTGATACTACTTGTATAAGTGTACAAAGATTCAGCCTTTTTGGTTACCGGGGGGGGCTATAGAATGGGTCTGGAAAGACAGAAACGCGTCAGGCAATTTTAGTCATATATTCTCTCATACAACTTGTATCTCTATATCGATTTATAGATCCATTACAATAAACATTTCCTGCATATTATACCAGCATAAATAAAAATAACTATTTGTATTCCACTGAGGATTGATTTTGCCAACCCATCATGGAAGGGAACACTCAATGAGATAGATGATGTTACGCCAGGGGAATTTCTTGTTCTCCGAAATATACGATGCCGTAGCGGGAAGAAAGATGTTCTATACTTCGCTCTTCTTATTATTTTGACGGGCGTGATATTCAACAAAGACAAGATACGACGCGATAAATATTTTAAGGTATATCGCATTCTTGTAGAATGCTGTACCACGTTATAAATATTTAAGACGTTATTATGTTTCGGGCATGTAGATTCGATCCATTAAATACTGGAGAAATGACAAGGTGTAATAATAATGCGTAACATATCATTTTGTATAAATAATTAACAACATTTTATATTTTCAAATTTCTATCTATTTGTTCAATACATACAGGGTGAGTCAGAACTCATGAGCCAAACTTTAAGGAGTGATAAATCACATCTAAACAAGCAAATTTTGTCATACAAAGCAGGGTCGTAATTCAAGAGGTGCACAGCTAGACGTCGCTGACATTGAACGCATTGACGACTGCGTCAGAACTACCCAGGATTTAAGCTGATCGCCTGATCTTTCCTATTTCGACCTTTTTCTTGACCTTTTTCGATATGATAAGTCTCATCTACGATAGCTCCATCGACTCCGATGAGGACCTTGTTGCTAGGATTGCTGTTGCTGTCGGCGTTGTCCAAGATATGCAAGGTGTTTTTGAACGTGCGCGACTCGCTATTTTTGTCATACAAAGCAGGGTCGTAATGCAAGACAAGAAGGTCGTAAGACAAGAATGCAAGACAAGAAGGTCGTAATGCAAGACAAGACGCTAGGTGGAAGCTCATGAAATGAGGAAATGATGACTCTCTCGTGAAAAGAGGAAACACAAAAATAACAGAGTAGGCATGAAGTACGGTTTACTGACAGAAATTGCAGAATGTATGAACAAAGTTACAGAAATTGCTCAAAAGTGCGACTACCAGCTGTAATGCAGGCTTCATACCTGCGACGTAAAGAGAGGCGCATATTAGTAAAAACACCCGGCATATCTTGGACAACGCCGACAGCAACAGCAATCCTAGCAACAAGGTCCTTGTCGGAGTCGATGGGACTATCGTAGATAAGACTTTTCATATGGCCTCATAAGAAAAAGTCGAGCCAGGCGAGATCAGGTGATCAGCTTAAAACCCTGGCTAGTTCTGACGCAGTCGTCACTGCGTCCAATGTCAGCGATATCTAGCGGTTCACCTCTTACGTTACGACCCTGCTTTAGATGTGATTTATCACCCCTTAAAGTTTGACACATGAGTTCTAACTCATCCTGTATATACACTATAACTCATAAGACAATAAGTCGGATTTTGTTATATATTGTAGTTAAATGTTGAAAGAATTACTACATATAATACGATGCTATCTATTTATGCCATGCTAATATATATACATACAGAAACACCTTTGGCCAGTGTTGAAATCACATTACCGAGGTACAAATTCCGAAATATTTCAGCCACAAATTTGATTCCATTTAAGGTTCTTAATATAGTGAAGAAATCGGCAGTGGCTTCAGGCCATTAGAGCTGAAACGGTGTTGGGTGAATAACATTTTGTAAAATAAAACTCCAATTAATTTCAATACATTGAAGAGCCCACGTCGACAATAAGAGCTTGCAATTTCGTCCCAGTAGCTCAACGGTAAAGCATCGGCTTGCCAGTTCGGAATTCCAGGGTTTGATTCCCGGTTGGGGCAGTAAGGTTCTTTGCAATGGCACCCGAACAAATCAACTCTGTAGGTTAGTGCACATATGTCTGAAGTCTGAAAGTGACCCTAGTATGACTATCACGGATTCAGTGGGCTCTGGAATATGGAGCCCCGATTTTAAATTAGGAGGACAACGACCAACCAGGATACTAACCTGGGCAAAAATAGTAGTATCAGGAGGCTAACCTGAGATAAAAATAACACGAAGTGGTCAGTCAGATTGTCGATTGCACGCCAATCTGTAATTGGAGAGTGGAAAATACAAAGTCCACTTTGATAATAAGAGCTTAAAATTTCGTTCCAGTAGCTGAACAGTAGAGCGTCGGCTGACCAGGTCAGAGATCCAAGGTTCGATTCCCGGTTGGGGAAGAAATGTTCTTTACAAAGTTTATTCAATTTTTGAAGACTTATTTGCATCGTTTACAGGCTTTCAAATCGCTGCAAATTACACTATAACTTTATATAACACTTTTAAATTTTTCTCCGAATTCATCTGGCATATCCGACCACGTCAAAATGTCCAATTATTTTACTAACTTGCTTAGCGGTATATAAATTAAATTTATACAATATATCTGGCGAGTTTCAAGTTAATCTATAAACTTGTCTGACGGTACATAAATACGTACTCGAATACGAATATTTCCATCTATTCTGTTCAAGAATCACCAATTATTAAACATATATAGTATTCCCAAATTCAATTAACTTCCTAATTGTTTTAAACAAAGTAAAATATATAGTACTTATGCATCAATATTTCACCGAGAAGTAAGTAAACAGACTGAGTTGCAACAATTGTGACATTTAAAGTACTGCAGTTTTCCGACCCATTGGGAAACCTAGGTTAAAATACTGAAACTTCGACATTGTAACCACTATGATTCAAAAACTAAGAGCTCCATCCAAAATTCAATTATAAACCCTTGTAGAGCGGCTACAAACAAATGAAGCTACACATTCTTATTTATTTTTCATTCTGTGCTCTGTTCATAGTGAGCACTTTTAATTTTTGATAAATAAGCAGTTTAAACTTAAAAATTGAAATCAATTCATTTTCAATCTTCTTCAACTTGGCAAGTCGATTACTATGAGAGTTTTTTTTACATGTAGATTTTGAAACTGAATTCCCTAACACATATTTTTATTGTTTACTATTTATATTTATCTTTTATAGTTTCGAAGATATTTCGATTGAAACAGAGAAAATGAAAAAGTAAGGCCTGGTGGGACAGATTATTTTTTTATAAATATATCTGCCCTAGCAAGTTAGTTAAGTTTTTCGAACAACAAAAACTTTAAAATATTACAATATTGAAATTATTTTATATAATCATAATCTGGAACGTATGTTGAACAAAACAAGAAATATTATTTACATTTTTATCTATCAGGTTCGGTGGCACAAGCGTCCAAAATGCTTATATTTTCCGTAATGCTCCGATTTTCGCCGCAAAAGCTTCAAGCATAGATGATATGCACATCAACATTGTGTAAAATCGGTTGAGCCGCATATTTTAGTGATAATTGAGGAATTGTGTGCATTTGGAGGGTTTGTGTTAATACATCCTGTTGTAAAAAAATATATGGACCCACAAGAAATTAAGCTACAACTGCGAAACTTAGCTTGTATATATCTTTGAGAAATATTGCATTATTATTATTTACTTTAAAGTTGTGTATTATTTTAAAAATTGGATTATTTTTTTTACACTTTCAAGAGTTTAATTTTCACTTTCTCGTGCATATAGTATTGAGAAAGTATTGTTTTCACGAAAATTTTCAATTACGCCATTTTGATGTCAATATAGTATATTTTAAGATCTCCTGAATACGTTTTGGGTATTTTGGATTGATGGCCCTCTATACGGCTGTCTGTGGTCGATTGCTTGTGTACATGATACCTACCACGAATACTAACGGATTTTCACGAAACTTTATTGTAATTAAATTAAAACTGAATTGAGATTACTTGTTTAAATGGATTTTGTGGATTAATTTATTAATCTTAATTAAAGTGGTCGTGAATAGTAACATTTATACATTGCTATAGTGGCCGCAAAACCCATCATTTCTACTTTATTCATTTATTATACATTCTATTATTCATTTATTTATACATTTCTATATTTTGTTTATTAATGTATTTAACGTAAAATATTATTTAAATAAAAAATAGACAAAACATTTAAATTTGATATATATATATATATATATATATATATATATATATATATATATATATATATATATAAAGTATTGTGGAACTACGAAGATTCTTGTTAATACTTGATTTTTATGGACTATCGGAAGATACTGTAAATCTGTAAGTAAATTTAAATCAATTATATATTGATACTGCATGCAAACATAGAGGTTATTATAAGGGGTGTCCCCAAAACCTCAACTTTTATTCCTTAAATATTGATCTTAGACATATTTACTAAATTACACAGTTGCGTAAAAGAAGGTACAGAATTTTATGAAATCGATAAAACTTTTCAGGGGATTAAATTTGAAGAAATAGAGAATTTAAATTTTTATACGATCCCCGTACGAAAACATTTCCATTAAGTAAAATGTGTCCCATACACTAATAAGTTGATGTACAAAATTTCTGAATTTTATCATAAAAAGTCCCAGAGATATGTTTAAACAAAGTTGGTGAGGGATTAATCACAAATTAAAATGTAAATATTTACAGCAAGAGTGCAAATGACGCAACGCAGAAATGCATCATAGGCAAATAACATATGTCTCTTATCTTTAGATTTATTTACAATTTTTTAAATATATGCTTCCTGAAAAATACCTTAAAATTTTACATGATTAATTACAGAATAAAATTTGGAAATGGCACAATCAAAATGAACATTAAAACAGTTTAGAAATGTATGCATATGCAAATATCTGCCACTGAGCTATGCGTCACACAATCGCAACAGACGCATCCTCACATGAGAAAGTTGTTTTTGCTCTGCCATTGATCAATCGCCTCGCTTACGCAAGCGTAGCACGCAGCCCGGCAATCTGAGCGACCCTTAAGTATTTCACATTTCTGGTACATTTTGAGAGTGTAATTAGCCTGTACCGACAGTATGTCGCAATACAGCAATGGGAAACTTTTTGAAATGCTTATGCTGTACAGTTTATGCAATCCCAATGCTAACTAAACTGCACGGGAATATCAACGCACGTTTCCGAATTCTCGACATCTTTCTGGGAGATTTATTTCCCAATTGGTGCAACAAGTGTTGAAGACCCAGACCGTCCGACTCGCCAATGGTGCAACCAGTGCGTGAAAGTGGAAGCGTACAGCGTGTAGGTGGACTAGGTAGGCCCAGACTTCACTCAACTGATGTAGAAATTGATATTTTCGCTTACTTTTGCAGTCGTAAACATAGTAGTGTTTGTACCGCTGCTTCAGAAATGAACGTACCACGTGCAACAGTGGTGAGAATACTGAGACTGAATAAATAGCATCCGTTCAACATTCATGGTGTGCAAGGACAGGAGCCAACAGATTATCAACGTGGTGTAGATTTTTGTAACTGGGCTCTAAATCAGGAAGATGCAAATCCCTCTTTCCTGAAAACGTAAGTTGGACTGATGAATGCTGTTTTAAACAAGATCGATGCATAAATCCTCAAAATGGGCACTTCTGATCTCACACAAATCCATTCGTGGTATGTGATATTCATCATCAGAAGCAGTTTTCTGCGAATGTATGGTGCAGTATTTTCAGAAACCGTTTGCTTGGACCCATAATGTATGATGGTACGTTGACGGGTGACAGAAATGTTAATGAGATTCTGAATGCGGTTATCCGACAAGTAGATTGACTTGCATAGGCCAGTCGAATTTCGACCTAGATTGCCTGATTTAACGTCTCTGGATTTTTATTTTGTGGGGTCATTTACACACAGCTGTTTATCTGTCACCTCCCTTAAATAAAGCAGAGTTGCAACAACGCATTCAAGATGGTTGTCGTGACATCACCGAACAAGGACTTGATCGAGTGCACAGAAATATTATCAGGAGGATGCAGCTCTCTATCGGCATGGAAAACATTTTGAACAAGCTTGGTAATCTTTGTGTAAAGGTATTATTTCTACACAGTACTTTTGTACCCATAAATAGCAAAATTATTATTTATTTATGTAATCATTGTTTTCTTTCGTAATTTGTGTATGATTCCTGAAATGCGATCTACCGACATGATTTTCCTATCTGAAAAACCCATGTCGATGCATCGAAAAGTGGTTGAAGTCAGTATTTTTTCTTTTCATATCTCTGGGACTTTTTATGATGAAATGCTGGAATCGAAATTAAAATCAAGAAAAGTAGAATTTGTATAAAATGATAATAAAAAATTGACCATTTGATAACCTTACACCACCTTGTACATCACCTCATTAGTGTATGGGACATATTTTACGCATTGGAAATATTTTTGTACGGGGACCGTATAAAAATTTAAATTTTGTATTTCTTAAAATTTAATTCTCTTGAAAATGTTAATCGATTTCATAAAATTCTGTTTTTTTTTACGCAACTTTGTAATTCATTATATATATGTCTAAGATCAATATTTAAGGAATGAAAGCCGAGGTCAATGTTTTTGGGACACCCTGTATATACTCACAATGTAGACTATAGCCTACAATCTCTCGCTTCTATCTTCCATAGATGGTCAGAACACACACACACACGCTCGAACTCGGTAAAATGAGTAAATCCGTAATTCTAAAGTCTGCCCATCTTATAGATCGGGTCAATCGTGAGTATGCGATTCTTCGGAATGAAAGTTGAGAAATTTAGGACATAAATTAAAATGAGAAAAAGTAGAATTTGCATAAAATGATAATAAAAAATTGGCCATTTGATAAAACTATATTAATTTATTTCTGATGGCGCTTCATCAATAATGAACTAAATTCTGGAGAAAAAAGATAAATATACATAAATCATAATATTGATTAAGAGTATTATTTTAATATTTTTAAACGGATTAGGATTTAAAGAAACATTTTTTTTTCCTAGAATGCCCTCTTTACTCCCTTCCCTTATCGATGTACTATAACATATAATAAAATTTACTAATAATCTCCATGTAATACATGTATGGATAAAAATGAGATTTTCGCTATCCATTGGAGGGGGACCGATTTTGCCAACCAATCATAGATGGAAGCACTCAAAGAGATTGATGACGTCACCCAGGAGAATTAATTTTTTTAGATAACATTCTTCCATTTCCAGGAAAAGAATAGAATCTTCGTGGTAGATACGAGGCGTTATTTTGGAGGATATAATATTGTGGGTAGACAGGGAGATGACTCGATAAATGTTTTCAAACATATCTCATCCATCTAGAATATTTTATCATGCTATAAAATTTTAAAGTCGCATGCTTTAAAATAGAGATGTAATCGTTAAAAATGTATGAAAAGACGTCGTATGATGAGATTCATGCAGAATGATGGTAAATTTACGTCAAGGGTACATTCAAATAAGTTTTGAATCATGACATGTTTGAATTTTAAGAAATATTGTAGACTTGCTAATTTAGATAGTATAACATCCTAAATCTGAATGAATAAATATGCAGGTGAGTCAGAACTCTTGGGCCAAACTTTAAAGAGTAATAAATCACATCTAAACAAACAATTTTTGTCATACAAAGCAGGGTCGTAACGCAAGCGGTGAACCGCTAGACGTCGTTGACATTGAACGCAGTGACGACTGCGTCAGAACTAGCCAGGGTTTAAGCTGATCGCCTGATCTCTCCTGTCTCGACTTTTTCTTATGGGGCCATATGAAAAGTCACATCTACGATAGCCCCATCGACTTCGACGAGAACCTTGTTGCTAGGATTGCTGTTTCTGCCGACGTTGTCCAAGATATGCCGGCTCTTTTTGCTAACGTGCGTCGCTCGCTATTTTTGTCTTACAAAGTCGTAACGCAAGAGGTGAACCACGCTTTGATAGCTCATGAAATGGGGAAATGACTCTCTCTTGAAAAGAGGAGACACAAAAATGTCAGAGTAGGCACAAAGTACGTTTTACTGACAGAAATTTCAGAATGCATGGACAACGTTACAGAAACTGATCAAAAGTGCGACTACCAGCGGTAATGCAGGTTTCACACCTGCGACGTAGCGAGCGGCGCACGTTAGCAAAACCACCTGCCATATCTTAGACAACGCCGGCAGCAACAGCAATCCTAGCAACAAGGTCCTCGTCGGAGTCGATGGGGCTATCGTAGATGAGACTTTTCATATGGTCCCATAAGAAAAAGTCGAAACAAACAGGAGAGATCAGGCGATCAGCTTTAAACCCTGGCTAGTTCTGGCGCAGTTGTCACTGCGTTCAATGTCAGCAACGTCTAGCGGTTTATCTCTTACGTTACGACCCTGGTTTGATAAAAATTGCTTGTTTAGATGTGATTTATCACCCTTTAATGTTTAGCCCAAGAGTTCTGACTCTCCCTGTATATATATATATATATATATATATATATATATATATATATATATATATATATATATATATATATATATATATATATATATATATATATATATATATATATATATATATATATATTATAAAATACAATCATAAAAAGTTAAAAATTCAAGAAATAGAAAGGCGCAAAATGCTGCACTATCAGAGTCTTGAAATATATATCAAATAACGAAATAAAAAGCTAGAATGATTGCTTTTACAGGGTTGCAGATAGGTCAAGGGTGATTGTGACCCCTTTCCCTGGTTAGAAGCTAGCTTTGACTTCTGGAAAACACCCCCAGAAACACTGCACGCCCGAAACAACAATCGAATGTGTCCGTGGGGATAAAATAACCGAATCCCAGACAACACCAAACAAGGAACGGAAAAAATGAAAAATTTACAAACCAACTAAATGAGAAACAGGAAAAAAAGTTACAAAATCAAAAAATCTCCGGCGAGGAAGTCATTATGAAACACGATACAGGGAATAACGTGTGCTTTCAGTAAAAGATATACAGAGTATCTCAGATAAGAGTGGAGTTGTATTCCAGCAAATCTATAAAGTTAACATAATTTTCATTACTGTATTTTGTACAAAAATTATCATAATAGTGTTTGATAAATCGTAAGGGATATGAATGTTCCCCATGAATAATTGCACTAAGCATGAATTCCAATGCATTCTAATGTAAGGCTGAGTTCCAATGAATAACTGCAGTAAGCATTTATTAAACTGTGATATAGAAGAATTTAATTGTCGGTATCTGTTCAAGTGGTTTACAATCAAATTACGCTGTACACTTAAACTCAGATTAGTGTTCCAATTGATGAAATAATTGATTTTGCAATCATATTGATGTATTTTGTCATATAACTTGTAACACAGTTTATTACTAAGATCATAATAAATAGTAATGTCTAGAAAGTCCACTTCCCCCGCCTCCCGTGATTCCGATTCGATTAGTTCTAGACATGATGGATAAAATGTAAAATCAAACTTGGTAGATTTGTTATCCAATACAATCATAACGTCATCAACGAAGCGGAAGAATGGAATTTCACTGATTGAATGAGTGCCTTTTTCATAGTGGTGTAAATAAGAATTAACTAGAAGAGAGGAACTTCCACTTCCTATTGGGATGCCTTTGATTTGTGCGAAAAAATGCAATTCCATTATACAGGATGTTCTCAAAAATAACGATCTTTAGTAGGCTTTTGTACTTGTTGATTTCATAATGCTTATGTAAATCTGTTGTAAAATAAATTTCTATTAAAATATCATAAAGATCTTGTAAATTGATATTGTTAAAAAGGTCCTTAAAATCGTACGTTCTAAAATAAAACCGTTCAGAACAAGTTTTCAATTTGTTAACGATTTCGTAACTGTATTTGATCATAGCAGAGCCTCCCATTTGTATTTTCTTCATAACAGGTGTCAAAAGGTTTAAAGTGGAATTTCTTGGGTTAAGTAGGTATTAAAAATAATAGTGACAGGTCTAAATTTAATCGTTTTTATGTAGCTTTGATATGAGCACCAAATATGGAAATTTGACCACTGTAATATTGACTCCTATTTGTTTATAGTGGGCTATGATTCTATTAATATTAGATGTAAAGCCACGTTTATTTGCACGGTACATATTGCAGTCTTCATAGCATGCTTTAAGGAGTCTTAAGTAGTATGTTTTGCAAATAAAAGCAAAGTTATTTTTGGCTTTATCCATATAGGAGATGCCATAGTTGTTACAGAATTATTCCAAGACTTCTTTATTGATTTTAACAGTTTTCATAAAATGTTTATGATGGTTATATTGATATTTAAATGCGTTGAATGCATTATAACGCCATTCATTAAAGGTAGACAAAGGGTAACTGTTTTTTATTGCTATTTTGTATATAAAGGCATCTAAATCCTTACTAAAATTATCTCAAACACCACTAAATACTTGTTGTCGATATTTTGTGCCCATTTTTAAAAATTGGAGAAGGGGAAGATCTTTTACAAGTGTTAAGTCGCCAGTGACAATATGTCCATGATCTTGATTACACAACGGATCATTAATACAGTTGCATGCCTGATGACTATATTCTCACAGATTTTTACTTAGTATATTACAGTTGTAAATAGTAGGTCCATGAGTCTTGGTATTACGGTAAGATAAACAAATATGTATCTGTAAAAGGTGATTAAAAGTTTTAAGAATATCTTTGATATTAAAGAAATTACTAAAAATACAATTAAAGAAATGCTAAAAAATTATTATATATATATATATATATACCGAGAGAGAGAGAGAGTGTATGTGCATTTGCACAAGCAAAAAATACTAGGAGTTATTGAGGTTTTAGACGAAAACCTCTAATTAAAATTACACCGAAACATATAGCGACTTATCCAAGGCCAAACAACTTTTTTACGATACTATCGTTATGAACAAAAAAACAATCCCAGAGCGCGGGCGTAATGCTTTGAATAACGAGTGTTGTAAATAAGTGCTTAAACTCGCCTGCACAGCTGCAAGGGCGAGAATGGGTCTGGTTAAACACCTTTGCACAAATTCGTTTAAATAAACGACTTTGGTTCAGAATAGCTCAGTGGTTAGGACACGTGGATTACACTCGGAAGAGCCGTGTTCGATCCCTGGCTCTGCTCAAGCTATCCCCATATCCAGTGCAATCCGGGTGCAGACACGTTAAATCCGTGAGTCTAAAATCCCTTCCGATAGCTTGGTGGCAGAGTAAAAGATCCCGATTGGGTTCTGGTCTAAATTGGATGGCACTAACCCGGCTATCCAAATTTATACCTTTCACCTTCTGGTAGATCGGAAGGTCTGACTTGAACGAGATAAGAAGGAGAAACGACTTTGATCCACGCAGATTATTTATACACATGTCACTATGAGACCTACTCAGCAATGCTTTTCCATTATTACTATGTATGGTAATAAAAATTAAAATTACTAAACTGACGATTTTAATCTGATTAAAATACAAATATATTTTAAATATATTTTGAAGGAGGGACTTATGCAGAAATTAACCTTCATTTGCCAAATTTTTTCAGAAATTTCAAACAATTAAAACATTTTTTTGACAATCGATTGGGAATACAGAATTTCTTAAATAGACTACTTAATTAATGCTATTTCAACTTAACTAATTTTTATTTCTCTAAGTTGATATCTATGTACTTCTCTTGGGAGCCAAAATTTGGGATTAGAACTCTTCAGAAAGCAATGCATTAGCATGAGAACACAATAATCATTTGCGATCCATTAGTAAAGATTTTGCATATTCACCAAGAAGAAAATATTTATAGATAATGTTACGTAGATAATGTATTGTTTTTGCTGAACGTGTTCTGTTACGTCGAAGAGAAAGATGCCAGGAAGAAAGATGTTCTAAACAACGTGGCTATACCTGGCGAAACCTGATATTACTTACAGGTGTGATTTTTTAAATATACAGGACAGTACTCGATAAAGACTTTGTGGAATTTTATATTTATCTCCAATATTTTACTGACTTTAATATTTTAAATAGATTGCCTATATTAATAGGCAGGTGCATATGTCCTTCACTGTTAAAAATGAATATTAAAATAAAAATCTGATGTGGGCAACACATGACTTTCCTTATATAATGCAATATATTAATTTACTACTTTTACAGTTAAGAAAAATGTTATTCTTATAGTAGATACTTGTATTCTTTCCAAGATATTGAGTTTTCTTCAATTAGTCGTCATTTTCATTGATTTAGCGTCATTTTTATCAGTTTGGCGAGATTTTTGTTAATTTGGTAACATTTAAAAAGGTGCCAAGTTGGCGACATTCCGCCAAATTCGTCGCCAAAATCCTGCCAAGCGTTATGGACGGAGAAAGAAATTGTTCTTACAGCAGATAAATGACTATTGGCGTTCAAATACAAAAGTATTACTCAAAGTATATTTTTTCATGAATGGAACGAACTAGATCCACGAGAATAATGTCACCCACTTTATCGCACGATATTACATATGAAAAGTGAACATGCCTCTCAATAGGAATTTTATTTTTATTTTATATAACTTTTTGATAATTTTTTTGAAAAATGTGCAATATCTCGAGAACGGTTCATGTTAGCGTTCTACAATTTATGTCAATCGTTTTCTAATGAAAAATTACATAAAAAATGTCTATTTGCGTAACTTTATTAGCGGTTTTGATTTTTTGACGATTTTGGAGGGTTCTGTATATTCGATTGCGTGTAAAAACAATAGGCTTCCAGTGTTTACGGATTCTGATTTTTGTACCAAATTTCGTTCGAATCGGTCCATTCGTTCGTTAGTTATCGTCTCCACAGACTCACTGACACACACACACACACACAAATACTTTCACACACACACACACACACACACACACACAGACATCACTTCAAAAATTTTTGATTCGTGATCAGAGATGCTTGAAACGTGCTCTCCCGTCGAGAAAACTCAAATTCGAATTTTCGACCCCGTCATAATACTTTCCTTATACATTATGTATATAAGGAAAGTAAAAGTAGAATGTACTCATTTTCTAGCACTTTGCATGCTTATAATAGATCAGTAATCATGTTTCACTTTTGAAAAACGCATGTACTCATTTTTGAGTATATCAAAGAATTAAATTTTAAGCATATTTAGGTTCAAATTGTAAATACTATGTACTCATTTATGAGTATGGGAGAAGCAATTTTAAACATAATTGTAAATACTATGTACTCATTTATAAGTATATGGGAGAATCACTTTTAAGCATAATTGTAAATACTATGTACTGATTTTAGAGTATATGAGAGATTCAATTATATTTTTATTTTTCAATTATATTTTTAAACTGTAAATAAATGGCGGATGGCAAACAACGCATATGCATAAGACAGGCAATGCTTAATGCCTGTCCGTATTCTACCGCCACATTAGAAAAAAAACACGACCGCATAGCACCGCACACGAAATATATACATCCGCCATCGTAATTCTTATGATATAGTTCTTTAATTTCGAGGCTATAACTTTTATTCTTCGAAATATTTGCATAAAAAATTTCAGAATTATAATTGCACATTTATTACACGATTTTCAATGAAATCGAAATGAAATAATGCGTTTGTTTACTGAAGTACTCATTTTCAAGCAAGTGCGGTTACTTATATTTCAATATGTCACCTACTCGTTTATAGTGTCATTGTACTCAAATGAAAACAAGTACGTTGAAGTTTTCGTTTTAAAGTACTTTATTTTTTACAGTTTTCGTGATCTAAAATCCCCCAGGGTCAACGACTTTCCCATAGAAAAGCATTGTAAAACGGCTTATTTTTACTTGCTCATACTATAGATATAGTATAAAGTAGTATGGGGGGGGGGGGGTCATGAAAATGTTCGCTTTCGAGATTGTCTTGGCAATATATGTTTTACGACCTCCTGAACACGTTTTAAATATTTTCAGAGTGATACCTGTCTGTCTGTATGGGATCGATTACTTATGTAAACGATATCTGTCAGAAATATTCATGAATTTTTAAGAAACTTCATAGAAA
Source organism: Amaurobius ferox (assembly GCA_951213105.1). NCBI lineage: Eukaryota > Metazoa > Arthropoda > Arachnida > Araneae > Amaurobiidae > Amaurobius > Amaurobius ferox. The sequence continues at coordinate 123,234,136 of OX578143.1, read as the reverse complement.
CACTTTATCAAAAAATCTAAAATTGAACAGACATGTTTGAATATCGAGCGAAAACTTTGAAATGTATTCAAAATTTTATATTTATTAACATGGCAGCATAGGGCAAAATTAAGCAAAATTTGATATAATTACATAAAATGGGTTATTTATGTCCCAATAAACACGAATAAGTTTCAATCATTGTAATGAAAAATATCCGCGATACAATTTTTGTTTTCGTGTAGTGCACTAAAACACTCCCCACTCCCCACTCATCCCCCCTGGGGATGAGTGGGGAGACGTTAACCACCAAGAGATGCATTGTCAAACTGAGTATCAATTGAATGTTTTTTCCAAACCCTTTAAAAAGAAGTGTATCATGCTATAATTGCCATCATTTGGTGGACCATAGGCAAAGATTTTTCAAATATTTTCTTGCAAAATTTGAGAAAAAAAAAATCAATCACTAGCTACTTAAAAGTCGATTCTGGTACAAAAAAGTCTAATTGGTCTACACTGTCCAGTTAATCATATTTGAATGTCTACCTTTAAATATCAATAAGAGAAATGAAACATGTTTTAACATCATGTACATATTTTAAAATAGGGTAAATAATCTATTTTTTTTTTAATTTTAAATTGAAGTAATTAACAAATTATTCGCAATTAGAGACAGTTATTGGGTGCGTTTCTGTGACAAGATATTTTCGAACTCGGATTTCATACAGAGTGTGCACAAAATGAAATATTACTTTCTACCAAAACATTAGTCCTTTCTATCAAATTTCTTGTTATAACCTGTGTATCATGAAAATATGTTTAAGAGTCTAATGCTATTTTGCTTTAAATATATTTCGCTGTACAATTATTTTCCAGGGGATATACACTCAATTCCAAACAAATATATGCACCCATATAGAATTAAGCTACAATCACGAAACTTGGCATATATATTTCGTTTGCAAATAATTACGATTTTGGAGCAAAGTAACGATTTATTAAGAAATGGTAGCAACAAGAAGATCACATTTTAGTTAAATGTAAATCCACCTCTGGAAGCTATACCAGCTGGCATTCGGTGCGGCATAGAGTCAATTGATTTGTTTGTGCCCTTCTGCGAAAGATTCTACCACAAATGTTGCAACTGGTAAGCTAATTTAGGTTCATTCTGAGAAGGCTGCAATTACCATCCCAGCATGTCCCAAAAGTGAATGTACTCCCTCCGGGGGTTTACTTGCCCCCCCCCCCCAATAATTCCATGATCATTGAGCCATAAATAACCCTATTTATGCATAGTTATGCTAAATTTTGTCCTAAGCTACCATGTTAAGAAAATATAACATTTCGAAGTTTTCGTTCGAATTTCTATTTTCTTCCAGAATTTTTGTTTGTTACCTAAACAGAATAAAATGTTAAAATCCACTAATCTTTGTGGCAGCTATCGTATACACAAGAAGCCGACCACAGACAGACAGACGGACATTACTCTAAAAATAGTCATAACGTGTTCAGCAGGTACTAAAACATATATTGGCATCAAAATCTCGAAATAGATAATTTTCGTGAGAACGATACTTTCTCTATACTATACATTCTTTAGTATGAGAAGGTAATAAAAATAGTGCGTCATGGTAATCCAATTGAAAGAGCTTCTTAAGCCAAATCATTTGAATTCACAATCATGGATCCTTCTGCTCCGTTTCTAGGCGTCTTATCCTTTTGCTTACTGGTGGGACAGCTTCAACCCCAAGCTAAGAACCTCTCAAAAAGACAGGTATTTGACATATCCTATCCCAAACAGTTCAATCCCCCTTTGCAGTTACTGGCATCCTTGGAATCAGCTGACGCTGTCCGACCCGTAAGCAAAAGGTTAATGTTAAATAATGCGGAGATTTTTAAATTTTTATATCACAGCATAAAGGAGCAATTGTTTTTAAAAAATTAATTCTGTATTGCATGTTTTAGACTTCCCAACCGCTTTTCGGACACTTTAAGAAATTTTTCGTGTGTTATTCTCGTCATATATTCATGTACGAGGTTCCCAAGAAAGTGATCAACCCAATAACTCTGTAAGAAAAATTCTATCCATATACTTGTTATATCTATCTATCTATAGTAAAGTGACCATGTTTGTTCGAATAAACTTGATTGCAACGCCCCTAGCGGAGACTTAAAAATATTAGGATAACGAACTCGAATCAAAGCGACGCTTTGCTTCATGATAATGCTAGACCTCACACAAACAAACATAGGAGCCAAGGAGTACGAGCGAACTTTTAGAGCACTTCGATTAGGAGATCACCCTCTTATAAAAATTACTCACATATTTACTAATTAAACTTTCATTAAAATCTTGGGAGAATCTTTACAGATGTAATAACGCAACAAAGAAACGAACTGAGAAATGGAGAAATTCGAAATCATATTATCTATTTTTTCTGACGAACGAATGGACCGATTTGAACGAAATTTGGTACAAAAATTACAAATCGTAAACACTGGAAGTCTATTGTTTTTATACGCAATCGAATGTTCAGAACCCCCTCCCCCCTAAATTTTCGAGTGAAATTTTGAAAAAATCGTTAGAAATCAAAACCTCTAATAAAGTTGCGCAAATAGACATTTCTTATGTAATGTTTCATTAGAAAACGATTGACATAAATTTTAGAATGCTGGCATGGACCGTTGTCGAGATATTGCACATTATTAAAAAAAATCATCAAAAAGTCATGTAAAATAAAAAAAAATATTTCCTATTGATAAACATGTTAACTTTTCATATGTAATACCATGCGATAAATTGAGTGACATCATTCTCGTGGATCTAGCTCGTTCCATTCATGAAAAAAGATACTTTGAGTATTACTTTTTAATTTGAACACCAATAGTCATTTATCTGCTGTAAGAATAACTTATTTTTCCGTCCATAATGCTTAGCGAAATTTTGGCGTCGAATTTGATGGAATGTTGCAAGCTTGGCGACTTTTTTAAATGTTGCTAAATTAACGAAAAAATCTCCAAATGGATAAAAATGATGCTAAATTGATGAAAATGACGACTCATTGACGAAAATTCAATATCTTGGAAAGAATATAAATATCTAGTATAAAAATAATATATTTCTTTACTGTAAAAGTAGTAAATTCATTGCATTATATAAGGAAAATCATGTGCTGCCCACATCAGATTTTTATTGCGGTATCATAATTTTCATAACATTTAACTGTCTTTTTCTGGAGTCACAAAGTATGGCAAATTATCCGGAATATTTAAAGCTTATTAATCCGAACTCATGTATACACTTTTGTAGCACCTAGATAGTCACTGCTTCTATCCACATCTGTTTCTCGTAAACTTAAAGATAACTTAAACAAATAATAAAATCACTGCCAATCTAAAATATTACAATATACTACCTAAATTCACATTTAGCGTCATTACATATCGTATTGCGCCACCATATAAAATATAAACACTATTATCATATTTTGAAACAGCCCATATATTTTCTAATATCATAATTGAAATATAATTCATCTAACAACTGATTTAATCGAACTTCTATTAAAACAAGAAGTAATTTTGTCGATATCAAATGCCTCAATGCGCTTAGAATATTTACATAATTTTCGTATTAGATTCTCGGTTAGTATTATGTTTGCGTGACTTCCAAGTATTTTAAGTCATATATAGCAAAGATTAATTTGAAATTATTAGTATTTTATAAATTATTTCTTACAAAAATTACTGAAAGATAAAATGTTGTTAATGGAATTATTTAGGTTGAATATAAGAGATAAAAATTTATTATGTGTAGTACATCTGCACTACTAAACCGTGTGTGTCAATGTATGTATTTTTCTATGCATGTCAAGCATATTTCTCAGCTAATTCACTCCCCCAAATATCATACATAACGGTTTTTATAGAAAAAATTTTTTGTGTAGCTAAGTAATCAAAAATTAATATATTTTTAATCTCTTTATAGTAAAAATTTTACATATAGACTAATATAAAGCCGTAGGAAGATGCAATTATAATCTATTTATATATATACTAATTGCCAAGTGTCCGGCTGTCCGTCTGTTTGTCTGCCTGTCCGTCTTTCACGCTTTTTAAGCACTTCTCGAATAGCACTTCCTAGAGACTTACAATTTGGTACACGGCTCGCGCGCGCGGACGTTTGATAAAAAATCATGGAAAAATCGAATTTTTCGAGAATGTTTTCTAGAGGGGTGATCCACACCAAAAACGTTCGAAAAGTGAAATGATAGGAAAGCATACTCCGCGATAAAATAGAGACTTCAAATTTAGTGTATGGGTAAATTTGTTCGAGAGAAAGAAAGTGTACAATTTCAGATTTCCAATATTTTCTACTTAAGAGGGTGCCGAACATCAAAATGTTCAATTCACAGCATAAATGAGAAACGGCTCCTTTAAAATTTGATAGAGGCTTGAAATTTGATATATGAGCGAATCATCTGATAGAAAATAAAAGAATAGAATTTTTCAAAAATGTATATTTCAGGATGTGGGTACTCTACACAAAAACATTCGAAAGGTTAAATAATAGTAAAAACGTGCTTCGCGATGAGATAGAGACTTCAAATTTGGTGTACTGGTAAAATGTTGGAAAGGAAGAAATTGTACAATTTCAGTTTTCTAGCATTTGCTATTGTAGGGGGGGGGGGGGTGCTGCTCACTAAAATATTCGATTTGCCAAACAAATGAAAAACGCCTCCTTTACAATGTGATTAGAGACTTGAAATTTAATATATTATCAAAACATTGGATAAAAAAACCAAAAATGAATAGGTGTGACAAAAATGTTCATTAAGGGGGTGCTTCACAGAAAAACGTTCGAAACGTGAAGTGATAGAAAAAACATGCTTCGCGATAGGCTATACTTCAAATTTGGAGCACAGGTAGATAGTTTAAAAAGAATAAAGTGTGAAATTTCTGATTTCTAATATTTGCTACTTTAAGGGGTGCCACATACTAATATGTTCGATTTTACAAATAAATGAGGCAAGCTTCCTTTTAAATGTGATAGAGGCTTGATATGTGGTATATGGACCAATCATCTGATAAAAAACCCAAGACGAATAGAGTTTTTCAAAAATATTCATTTATGGATGTGCTTCACAGAAAAACGTTCGAAAGGAAAAAAGGCTAAAATAGCATGCTTCGAGATGAGATAGACTTTAATGTGGTGTACGGGTAGATAGAACGAAAGGAAGAAATGCGCAACTTAAGTTTCGCAATATTTTCTTCTTTAGGGGGTTCTGCATACCATATTCGATTTGCCGAATAATTGTGAACCGCGAATTATTCGGAAATTTACATTATTCAGGGGTTTCTTGTTGCGAGACCAATGATTTTCAACGGGTATTCAGCTAGTTGCAATTTAAACCCCTTAGTGCTAATTAGTTTAAACCCCCTAATTACATATTAATTATAAGATTTTAAAATTGCCAGTGTGCACTAAAATTCAACTAATCGAGACGACTTCAACTTTCCCGCGATTGGTTTCTGGCAAAAACGTCAGAATTGCCTTTAATTTAAAAAAAAACAGATTTGAATTACATAGGAGTGTTTCGCAACTATGATTTTTATGAATAATTACAATTAAAATGTAAGCATTAATGATGTTAACAATTATATGTCTTATTGGTGATTCTTACACAGAATTAAACAAAGAAATTACTAAAACTAATTTTCCATGGTCACAATTGTTAGAGCTTTCAGCGTGCTAACTATTTGCTTATTTGAAAGACATTTAATTTGTTTAAATTTAAACCCACGTGTGTTGTACAACCACTAAAATTTCGAAATGAATATTTACCTAGCTATTAATGCAGCCCAGATTCGGTTCCTTACATTATAATCAAATGCCAATATTTTGTCGGCTTTATTTCCTTTTCATGTGAAATTCCTTCTTTTCTTTCGTTTTGCAGACGGCACCGGGCGGATAGTTTGGTTTATAAACAACTCTATTTAGGAAATAGTCCAATTCCTTTGGTCCAATATTAAAAATATTGGTTTCCTGTGTTAGCCATGACCTGTTCGTGCAGCGGCGAGCACCAGAAATGTACCGGTGGACAGCAATCTCCGCATAAGCGTAGCGGCCGAATCAACACTGCACCACTGCAATAACCTTCTTCTAAAGAAAATATTATTAGCGATATCCCATGGGCCCTGAAAATTAAGAACTTGAGAAAGAACTGATCTGGTTGTTGAAAATAGCCTGTATTATCATAAAACATGAAGCATTTTCTAAAAGGTAAAATATTCGTTAATACACAGCAAAGAACAAAATAGCAAAGGCATCAACCGGTTTCAAAGGTGAAACTTTCCTCATCAAGGTAAATGAGTTAAAGTATCATTACAAACAATGTAGCAATAAAAGTGTTTGTTATTACTCTTCCTGGTACTTGTGCTCTGTCTTATTAACTTTTACGAAGAAAGCTCTTTTCGACTCTTTTGCTCTAGCAGGCAGCTCACTCCACCAGAGATTCAAACGTACGGAGTAATGGGCGATATTCCTTATGTTTAGGGGAGTGAGACTGCATGTGTGAAACGGAAGTTCTTTCTCTCTGTATATATATATATATATATATATATATATATATATATATATATATATATATATGTATATGTATATATATATATATATATATATATATATGTATATGTATATATATATATATATATATATATATATATATATATATATATATATGTATATGTATATATATATATATATATATATATATATATATATATATAAACAGTTTGAAAGTCCAACGATAGAATAGAGAGAAGTTGCAGCTCAAAAATCCTAACTTAATATAAAACCTACAAAAGAAAAAGAAAAAGTATTAAATAGCGAATTTTCAATCAAATGGAATAAAATGCGAATTTTGAGTCATCAAGCTAAAGATAATCAGCAAATATCAATGGTATGGAATCGATAATAGAAAAACAAATAAAATAACCCAAGCGTTAATGCTATACACGTAGGCAAGGACTAGGCCTAAATAATTTAATTGTTCATTTCTACAAAACTCTTCATCGGGTTCAAGTATTTTCTCAAAATGAACACTCAAGTATTTTCTCAAAATGAACAGTATGTATGTTTCTGAAGAAATAGATAGATTATATCTATAAATTATTTCTACTTGTACAACGCACATAAAGATAGAAAAATAAAGGAAACAAGAAAACCTGGGAAAAACTCTGCATATGCCCGAACCTTTGTAACCCAGAATGAAGAGACCAGTGTTGTCATTCGCAAAGGATAAAGGAAAAGATCTACTGTTGCCAATCGTAAGAAATAAATAACAAGAATGCGAAATAGCATTAAAAGGTAATATTATACAGTAAGAACTTGGGGCTTATAATAGTAAGGTTAATGTTTAAGTGGATGTAAATATAAAGTATTATTAATGCAAGAGAATGTAGATGTCCGTATAATATAAGATACTAAGAAGAGAATTTATGAAAATTCAGCTAATCTGAACTTTTTAATTATACCATTTACTAAATAAGCTGGATATTTATATAATTTTCTGGGAATTTTTAGATTATTTATATGCATAGCATGGAATTTTTTATCTGATAATCTATAAATTCTAAAAAGCTGATTAAGTATAATATTTCTAAGCAATTGAATCAAATTGCAGGAATTAAATGGTAATATTTTATTAATTGTATACCCTTGTAGGACTTTTATTGTACAATTTAATTATTTCTTTTTATAGTTCATAATCAATACTTTTAGTTTTTGAGACATAAATCTCACAAACTTAAGAAAAAGAAAATTTCGCATTTTCTTGAACTTGACAAGACGATTCCTCAAAACCTAATCAAATTATTGATCTAGAAACAATTTCTAACAAGCATTTTTGTAACTTACTGTTCATAGCTATATTTTTTTTGTTTAAAAGATATTTAGTAAAAGTAATCAAAGCGAAACAAAAACTCAACCGGTACTTTTTCTTAACTTTTTATATTTTTCTCCAAAAAATCAAAGTTCAAAATAATAAAATATTGAAATTATTTTATATATTCCTAAGCTGTACTATATTTCTGACAAAGTAAGTAAAAAGTTGTGTACATTTAAATCTATTAGGTTGATAGATGTAAGCGTGAAATATGTTTATATTTTTTGTAGCTCTCTGATTTCAGCCAGTTATAGCCCAACCATAGATGTTATTCACATCAAAACATTTTTAAAAATTCACTTGTTTTGAGTAATAGATTTGAGTATTAAACTAATTAATTGCGTATGTAAATTGTTATAAACATTTGAAAATAATCCCACATATTATTAACGCAACTTTAAGTATTTCAATATTTTATTATTTTCTAAAGTTAAATATTAAAATATTACTTTACGCTTCCGACTTATATTCTCCAATTATTTCCTCCAAATATAGCATTTCTAAATCTATATCAGACGTAAGTACAAATATGCTTAAAGTTAAAAGCATGCATCGTTGGAAATTCTCATGCATCCGATGTGTCAACAAAGCTGTGCTTAGAAAATATTTTAAGGCGATTTAAAGCTACTCTGTATAAGAATAAATATTATCTTCCAACCACGTGGGAATTCAGTACGGGACTGAAGCATCATGGGAGTTCAAAAGTACAGATTAGAAAGATGTTCGTTCTTTAATAAACATTTACATATGCGTTGCTAATTTATTATTCTATTATAGTCAATTCAATTATTAAATATTTTGATTAAAATCATGTTGTAATTAATATTTATGATTATTTAATCATTTTTAAGATTTTAATTGAATTTAAAGCGATATATTTTTTAATATTTCACACTTATTCTCACATGCCAACGACCGTACCGTGCTGATAGCACCGGTTCTCGCTAGATCACCGAAGTCAAGCAGCATCGGGCGCGGTTAGTACTTGGGTGGGTGACCACCTGAGAACACCGCGTGCTGTTGGCACATTTAAGGCGCGGTAGCTCGGTGGTTTGCGAGCTGAATATGCACGCTCCCACAACTGCCGCCGTGTTCATGCAGAGTACGATTACGTTAAACATGTGGGTCCGTAAATCCTTCCGAGTGGTTGGTGGTAGGGGAAGAAGGGTTACGGTCCCTGTGGATGCCTCCCCCACTGGGTTCTGGTCTAAATTGGGTGGCACTTCCCGGCCGTCCAAACGGTTACCTTACACTTTTCTGGTAGGTCGGACGGTCTCAACAACAACAACAATCATTCTCACAGTATTATTGTACTGCTCTAGACATGCGCTCTAGAAAGCTCAATGATATTCGCGGGAAATATGTGCAGTTACAGAGAGGTGTTCTTTAAGTTCAAAATAAATCGCTTAAACTGCATCATAAATCCAAAACAATCAATATCGTTATAATCGATATCAATATCGTTATCATCGATATCAATATCGTTATCATCGATATCAATATTGTTATCATCGATATCAACCAATTTCAAAGGCGAAATAATGCCTTCTCCGGGCGGATAAATGAGACTGAGTACTATTATCAACATGGTACCGGCAGAAGCATTCTTGCCCTTGCTGATACTGGTCGTATTTACCAGGACAAGAAAGCTATTCTATTCTAATGCTTAGTGTAATCTAAAAGATCTAATGCGCCCCACACATGGGCAAATGAGCAAATTTCGGTATTCTGGGATAAAAATGTTCTTTCTTATAAGGCATTTGCGTATGGAAATCAATAGACTTATTTATTTATGTTAACTTTGAAAAAGTACACCAAATTGCTTATCTCTTCCCGGCCACACAATTTGTTACCATAAACCCTTGGGTTGGTCGTGTGGTCTGGGCTTTCTACCAAATTGCTTAGAAATTATTAATTTGGAAATAAAAGTAAGTATATTACAAGTAAATTTCATGACAATTGATTGTTTCCTTCTATAGACAGTGCTCTCTGTGTAAAGAAATCCGATGTGGGCATCCCATGACGTTCCCTACATAATGCAAGTACTTTACTTCTTTCAATACGAAATAATGATGGAGAAGATCGGCGGCATTTGGCGCTTTTCTAGATAAACACATGCAAACTCGTTTCTAAATACCAAATTAACATATATTTCGCCTAAATTTAACTTGACAACTGGAAATATTCCCAACATATTTTAATCAATATGCTCCATTATATTAGCATTCATTAATTATATATAATTTCATAAATTTCGCGTCATTTTCCTAACTTTGGCGTCATTTGTACCAATTTGACGACAATTTAGTCAATTTGGGCTCACGTTGAACAGCCGTCAAATTGGCGATATTTCACCAATGTAATCGCTAAAGTTTTCGTGAAGTGCTACATATTTGTTGTAGAGTAATACTGTAAAGTAATACTGCTCACATTTATGTATTTTTGATACATGTATTTGTAAAACGTGCAATATCTCGAGAACGATTAAAGCTAGCATTCTAAATTTTACGCCTTTTGTTTTAGAATGAAAAAAAAACGTACACAATGATAATTCATTTAACATTATTAAATGTCCTGAATTTTTTTATGATTTTTCCAAAATTCATTCGAAAACGTGCGAGTCTTCCGTACTTTCGATCACGTTTAAAATAAATATGGTTCATATAATTCACGGATCAAAATAATCGTACAAAATTACGTTCGAAACGCTTCCACATATCGCTTCCACACTCACAATCACACACACACAGACACACACACATACACAGACATCACTTCATTATTCGATTCGAGTTCAGGGATGCTTGAAACGTGCTTTGCTATTGAAAATTCAAATTCGAATTCTCTATTCCTTCGCAATACATCCTCTGTACATTATACTATGTCTGTAGGGAAAGTAATAATCTAAACTAAACTCACTTCATTTCAAGTTAAAATGTATTATGTATTCACTCATTTGACGCTTCCACCTTAAACGTTTTTATTTTTACTTGTACTTGTTTTGCATATGAGATAAAAAACATTCAATATCTCAAAATCAGCTCAGGTTAGTGAACTTTACGTCTTTGAAGGAGAAGATATCGGGAAAACTCTGACTCTAAAAATTATTATTTCCAGGCTGATGTCGGGTGACATAAGACAGTGAAAATTACTATTTTCAGTGAGATGTTGGGCGAAATTTGACATAACTTTTTAAAGTTAATTACTTCATTTTAAAAATAAAGACAGCCAAAGTTAGCTAAACAAATGTCTTCAATAAAAACTCCATCAATGGCGCACATAAAAATTACAAAACCAGAGCACTTTCTGATACACATTATAGTCCTTCATCAGTGAGAAAGTAAAAAATAGGTGGCGAACATGAGCTTTAATATATAGGCCACAACCGCGAGCCAAAATTTGCATATTAATAATTTTAAAATAGATACATTTGAAAACATAATTTAATTGCAAAATACATAAATGATAAAATATCATAAAGTACGGGGTAACTAATAGATGTGTCGTCAGAAGCAAAATAGGTACTAAATATCCAGAAAATTATACAATGGTTTAACACGTAGTGAGTCCAGAACGAAACACGAAGCATAGTTAAGGATCTGAACGGGATTAAAGTTGCAAATAGAATCACGGTAAAGATGAAAAGGAAAAAATGAAAAAGGGATTCATAAAGTAACACTGTCCACGTCTCTAGCCCACTTTGTTATTAACGATAGTTTTTATCCTATGTTTAAAAATACTTTTTTTTTAATTATCTGCAATAACCTCCGTTATAGTTTACTTTATGAATTTCTTTTCATTTATATTTACCGGGATTATATTTGCACTTTTGTTCTCGTTCAGAACCTTAGTTATGCTTGGCGTCTCGTTCTCAACTCACTACGCGTTAAATTATTGTATAATTTTCTGGATATTTAGTACTTCTTTTGCTTTTGACGACACATCTATTGATTATCCTGTCACATGGTAAACCCGTGATCCAATATTTCGGGGGTGCGATCTAGAGTTAACGAATTTATTTTGGGGGGTCGGCCTTTGGATGGTCAGCTGCACTCGAAATCGAAAACAGGAAACGCGCTGGACTTTGTACAGATCGCATTTTACCGAAATATGCAATTTTGTACGAGTCGGACGGGATCATAGGGTTGGCGGCCTTTTTGAATTAGCGGCCGAAGGGGTATCAGTTCTCTGGGGCTTGAAAAGGGGGCTTTTGGCCTTTGGGGTCTAAGACGCCAATGATGTTGCTTTTAGGTCAAGGGGGCGAGGGGGCTAGGCCCCAGAAACCAATGAGAGTGTTCTCTGCGTCTCAGAGGCGTGTTTTAAAATCCTGGAGAGAGAGACAGTTTCAAAAATTTAAGAAAAGAGTTGGGAGAAGAAACTTAGACTGGAGTTAGTAAAGAACACTTCCCATCATGGTCCTCTGAAAGATGAGAGATGCTCGACGGCAAGTGATGTTAGTGAGTTACCCATTTAAGGGCCTGTGCTTGATATGTATATTTCTTTTCTCTCTCTCTCTCCAATTAAATATCTACTAGTTAACGTTAGGCAATTTCATACTTGGTTACCATCTGTTCCAATTTGGTCTGTGAGACTCTATACAATATTGTTTTTGGATTGGTATACCATCCAATTATTTTTAATATGGAAAAGTATTGTTTTTAAATAATTTTTGTGTAAATATTGTGTAAATAAATGTTATGTTTTTTTTCGTTAAACTTAATACGGCCTTATTCCGCGCTGTTACCGGGCGTATCCTAAAAGAGGAAGATACCTCAGGACATACCCTGTATTTTGTGATATTTTATCGCATATGTGATTAAATTATGTTTTTAAATGTATCACTTTTAAAATGATAAATATGCATATCTTGTCTCGCGATTGTGGCCTGTATATTAAAGTTCATGTTCGCCACCTACTGTATACTTTGCCGCTGATGAAGGACATAATAATGTGTAAAAGCGCTCGTATTATGTAATTTTATATACGTCATTGATATAGTTTTTTATTAAAGACATTTATTTAATCGACCAACTTTGGTTGTCTTTACATTTAAAGTTGTTGCTGAATTAACGTGCTGTCCATACAATTTTATAATTACTTCATTATTATAGTGAAATCGCCATCTGTGGACTAAATATTGCACTTACCAATAAAACCACCACCACATACCAATCGCGTATCATACCACCTTCAAAATGGTGTCTACATACAGCGAGGGAAAGGTCGTGATCAAATGAAGTTAGAAACCTTTTAACGGATATTAAAAAGGATAGCCGGATAAGTGATGGTGAAATTGATGATTTAGAATATGATAAAATGCACAAAATAGATAAATCAACGATTATTTTTTCTCGATATGTGCTTTTGCATGTTTTTCTTCAAACTTAAATAGAACCTGCATAGATAGCTTGGGGAAAAATAAATTTGACCTGAATAGATTGAAAAGAAATAAGACTGAGTTTCTGAACAGGGTCAAAATTACAAATGAAATCTCTATAGGTATAAAAAATAAACTTGAAACACCTAAATATTGCGGGTATTATTGCAGCAAGCTAAGAAAAAACTTCATCAAACGGGGGGCAATATGATTAAAAATAACAGCTTGGGGTAAGGCGGTAGAAAAAAAACTGTATTTTGATATCACAAGCTTGCTCTAACAATCTGATACCTATAGTCCTTTTAGTACAAACAATTTAAAATGTGTAACTACTGTCAGGGGAAATAAGAGGGCAAGTATATATCCCGGCCTAAGTAAGAAAGAACTATTTTTATTTAGCGGTTGTTAAGAGAAGATATTATTTGTGACCCGAAGAAAAAGGCTTAAACGTCCTCGAAACAATAGTAGTTATTTAAGTTTTATATGCTTGATTACTTTAAAGAAGTATTTGAAAGTTATAAGATATGTTCGTTTAAAAAGAACCATAATTTAGTCGTATGAAACTGATTATTATGTGAAATTATGTGCACATATTATTTCAGGCACAATAAGTCGGACAATAAAAACAAATTCGCCCACCACAGCCGGGACTGTACATATACGTAAACGGCATACGAGAAAACTGCTCCCGAGTTTGATTCGGGAATAATTAAGCAAAGATAATTAAAATATAATTTTGTACATTTTTTACTAAACTCCGGAAGAAAAAATACAGAATTTTTTATAAAATTGTATTACATAGAAACCCAGGATAAATTGAGCTCATTGTTTCATTCTGTTAAAAAATGCGTGACCGTTCAATTGCAGGTCATGCAAGGATAAAAATTAATGAACATGGTTAGTAAATCTCTAATTGAACAAGCCTTTCGCTAAATACGCTGTTGCTATAGCAGTTAACAAACATGGACTTCGAGAGGACACCATAGATAAGAGGCTCCCATTCTCAGTATCCATTCTCAGGCTCCCATTCTCAGTATCCATTCTCAGGCTCCCATTCTCAGTATCCATTCTCAGACTCCCATTCTCCTCCCTCACACCAGTAATCCATGGTTGTCTTTTCTTTAACGATACGCCCAGCGTTTGCGATACAATTATTATTGGAATAAAAATAACATTACTTTCCAACATGAGAATGGCGTTAGCAAAAACAGAAGATTTTTAAAAATGTTATTTCTGCATACAATGTCATTCAAAACAATAAGAGATCGTATACTTGCTAAGCAATGTATGCTCTCTTATGCAATATATGTTTGCTACTCAACGTCATCCAAAACAATAAGACGCAATACTTGCTAAATCATCCATTATCATCCAAAAGTGCATTGAGGGCCTTGATTGACTAGGAGTCTAATGACACAACCTTGACATATTACCTTGCTTTTTACGCTTCATACCAACAAAACAGTGATGTGAGCTGCATATGGCTTTCTCTACATCTTCACTTCTTTCACAGAAAACTAATGATGCACAAGATTCCTGGTATTAACGTACAATTGCATATTAACGTATGGCGCTTTTCTGGACGATAGTGTATTAAACAATTTCGAAGTACCAAATTAATATATAGTTAGCGCAAATCTAACGTGACAGTTAGAAATATTTCTAATATCCGTTAAGGAATATTTCCCATATATTAATTATTAGAAAATAATAATTTTAATTATTAGAAATAATAAATTTCCATTTTTATAAAATTGTATTACATAGAAACCCAGGATAAATTGAGCTCATTGTTTCATTCTGTTAAAAAATGCGTGACCGTTCAATTGCAGGTCATGCAAGGATAAAAATTAATGAACATGGTTAGTAAATCTCTAATTGAACAAGCCTTTCGCTAAATACGCTGTTGCTATAGCAGTTAACAAACATGGACTTCGAGAGGACACCATAGATAAGAGGCTCCCATTCTCAGTATCCATTCTCAGGCTCCCATTCTCAGTATCCATTCTCAGGCTCCCATTCTCAGTATCCATTCTCAGACTCCCATTCTCCTCCCTCACACCAGTAATCCATGGTTGTCTTTTCTTTAACGATACGCCCAGCGTTTGCGATACAATTATTATTGGAATAAAAATAACATTACTTTCCAACATGAGAATGGCGTTAGCAAAAACAGAAGATTTTTAAAAATGTTATTTCTGCATACAATGTCATTCAAAACAATAAGAGATCGTATACTTGCTAAGCAATGTATGCTCTCTTATGCAATATATGTTTGCTACTCAACGTCATCCAAAACAATAAGACGCAATACTTGCTAAATCATCCATTATCATCCAAAAGTGCATTGAGGGCCTTGATTGACTAGGAGTCTAATGACACAACCTTGACATATTACCTTGCTTTTTACGCTTCATACCAACTTCATGGGAGCTGCATATGGCTTTCTCTACATCTTCACTTCTTTCACAGAAAACTAATGATGCACAAGATTCCTGGTATTAACGTACAATTGCATATTAACGTATGGCGCTTTTCTGGACGATAGTGTATTAAACAATTTCGAAGTACCAAATTAATATATAGTTAGCGCAAATCTAACGTGACAGTTAGAAATATTTCTAATATCCGTTAAGGAATATTTCCCATATATTAATTATTAGAAAATAATAATTTTAATTATTAGAAATAATAAATTTCCATTTTTATAAAATTGTATTACATAGAAACCCAGGATAAATTGAGCTCATTGTTTCATTCTGTTAAAAAATGCGTGACCGTTCAATTGCAGGTCATGCAGGAATAAAAATTAATGAACATGGTTAGTAAATCTCTAATTATTAGAAAATAATAAATTTTAATATTAGAAATTTAATTTATTAATTATTAGAAATTAATTTAATTTTTAGTTATTATTTATTTAGTTATTATTTTAATTTAGTTATTAATTTAATTTTTAGATTTTACTTATTAGAAAATAATAAATTTCCATCAATTTTGGCATCATTTTGGTAATTAAGCGTCATTTTTAGCAATTTGACGACCGACATTCATGTCGATGTGGTAAAATTTTCAAAAAGTCGCAAAGTTGGTGATATTTCGCCAAATTAATCGTCCATATCAAATTTAAAGATGCTTATTATTTTAATTTCATGGAATTTCTCGATAAATTTAACCAAAAACGTGCTATTTTTCGATAATAGTTCATTTTAGAGTTCAAAAGTTAGTGCTATTCGTTTTCAGTGTAATATTGCTTAAGAATTAATTATTTATTTCACAATATTAGACGTTCTGATCGTTCGATTGGTGTATAAAATCAACAAAGTATTCACTGATTATAATAAACGTACCAAATATTTTTAATTGTTCTTTTTGTCTGTCAGACAGACTCACAAACAGGCACACTAACATGCACACTAACATACACACAAACATTGCCTAAACAAGAAAGATCAATCATGGCATAAATCATTGATTATGAACCACTTTCCAACTGCAATGCAATTGTATTTAAACATCTCTAAAATGCGATAAATTCAGGGGAAATATTTTATAAATTATCACAGTACTACAATAATTTATTTTACTTAAAATCTTTAAACCATGGAGGTAAAAGTGCTTTCTAACTCCATGGTTAAAACTTCATCGAAAAAGGCAATGCTATAAAATCGTCTGCTTCTCTATGTAAGATCAATGAATATTTCATTCATATCACCTATATTTCAGACTCCAGGGCTAAATAATTTTGCGTTAAAAAATCCAGCAATTCTTATACAACTCACCTCAGAGTTTGATGATCGTTTAAACTCATAAATATTGTAATTGCGTTGGCGCAAAATATACACAGAAAATACGCAAAAATAAAGCGGTTTTAGGAAGGATGCAACACTAAATATAAATTTCAAAGAACTTTAAAAATCACGATTTTGATACTGGGAAAAAATATGGATGCCATATTTTATTTTGAAGTGGGTCACCTGATTTATTCATATAATATGGGTGCAATTATTATTTTTATCTTTTATTTAAAAAACTACCGAACATATTTTCCTTAATTATTTTATGTATATTTTATGGTATAATTTGAATATTTCCTAAACTTTTCAAAACAGTTTGTGAATTTTAACTTTGCTTAAAAAATGTTTGAAAAATTAGGTCCCATAGGGTTTAGTGCATATCACTTTTTCAACACGGATATCAACCCACAACTTATTGGGTGATCTTATTCATATACATTCCCATATGTCCCACAAACCGTCGCAACATACTGAAATTTCATTTTGATAAAGTCATTTTTAAGGCGGTTATCGTACGAACGGACAGATAGACAGAATGAATGAACAAAGTCATAAACACTTTTCAACTATCTTATATATATATATATATATATATATATATATATATATATACTGTCGAACCTCTATATGTCGAATTTAAAGGGAGTGGAAAAAATTTCGAAATATCAAAAATTCGAGATATCGAAAATTTGAAAAATTTTAAGGAATTCATAAAAGAATATGTACATCCTAGTCCAATACCTTACACATTTTAAAAAAAATCACTTTATCTTACAGACAGAGATTTGAGTATTACCCAAGAAAATGCGGACAACAAATAAAGCGAAGCTTGAAATGATTGGATACACATTTAATGTAATATACATTATTAAAATTTAATTTTGCATTTCCTTACTTGCAAAATAGTCATCTATGACAGTTTGGTTACAGGTACTGAATCCTTCAATAACTATCACATTTTCCAAATGAGCTAGGCGGATCCAAATGAGCTTAATTTTGTGGCGATAGTTTACTTTAAAACTCTGAATAATAACTTGGTCCAAAGGCTGTAACTTAGAAGTTGTGTTTGGTGGCATGAAATGAACTTTCACAGATTTTAATTTCGGCACGCTATTATGCGCTGTACAGTTGTCCAAGAAGAGAACAATATCGCCATTTCCACGGGACATTTTTGTGTCTAGTTCCTTCAACCAATTAGTGAAAATTTCGGCAGTCATCCAAGCCTTATTGTTTGCAAAATAAGTCATTGGAACAGATTTCATTCCTGAAAAACATCGGGGTCTAGCAAATTTACTTATAAGAGGTTTGCGCCTTTCTGAACCATCCATATTAGTGCAAAATAGCACAGTGAATCTTTCTTTGCTCCAAGAATATTTCCCGCCATGACATGCCCTTAATGGTCATACTTTTATCAGGCATACACTTAAAAAATAGTCCTGTTTCATCTGCATTAAACACATTTTTTGGATCGTATTTTTCCAAATGAAAAGATGAAAATGGTAAGATGAAAAAATTCGAGATATCGAGAGTTTGAGTAAAAAAATTCGAGTTAAAGACTTTGTTTTACATTAGTTTTATAACGTGCGTGAAGGGAGATGAAAATATTTTGAGATATCGAAAATTTCGAGATACCGAGGTTCGACATATCGAGATTCACCGGTATAATGATCAAAATGTTTAATAAAAAATTAAACACTTTGATCCAACACACTAATTTAAATATAAAATACCAAGAATATAAAACTAGTAAGTTTAACAAAACAAATGCATTTAAAAACTGTACAAATAACATCTACTTATTGAAGAGAAACAGTAAAGCATCCATAAAAACAAAAAAATTCAATTTTTAACCAGAAAAACTCAAGAGCATGATAGTCATCAATATGAAGAACCAGGAAATTCGTTTTTAATCCTTAAACTCTAAAACGAATATTTTAAAAAATGGACTGCCGAACAAAGGATTGAATGGGATGTAATTGTAAATTCGTCAAGGGTGACTACAATACATCAGCTTCAAATAGCACGTTCCATTTAATAGCCTTATTACTGTGACCAAAAAGCTATTAGACGCCCCAATGCGCTATAAATTGAAATAGATTGAGAAAATTGAGAAACTGTGACTTACACGTGTGTAGATGATCAACCACCAAATACCAACTTAACATGATATGAAAAGAAGGTGTTGCCAATCATAAAGAATAATGCCCAAGTTGCCAATCTTAATTTTAAGAAGAAAATTCATTTTAAAGTATAAGAAGGGATAAACTGTATTCAAAATACATCAAGTGTTATTTAATACATAGATAAAAATGATTATATATATATATATATATATATATATAAATTATTACGCATATAACAGGGCATTTTGTCAAGCAATAGATGCAATGTATCAGGGGTAGGCCTTGTCTAAATTACATGATCGATTTAAACATTCGATTGTCTATTCGATTCATTTTTAATTAATTTTTTTAATTATTTCACAGGGTTAATAATAATCATTTTTATCTATATGTATTAAAAGCACGTGTTGTACTTTGAATGCTGTTTATCGCGTGGTCATCCTTTCTTATATTTTAGACTGTATTTTCTTTTTAAAATTTTTACGATTGGCAACTTGGACATTACTCTTTATGATTAGCAACATCTTCTTTGCACATCATCTTAAGTTGGTATTTAGTGGCTGATCATCTACGCACGTGTAAGTCAATCATTTTTAGTTTTTCAATTTTCTCAATCTATTTCAATTTATCACAGTAATAAGGCTATTAAATGCAACGTGCTGATGTATTGTAGTCAAACCCAGACGTTTTTTACAATTACATCACCTTCAACCCTTTTTTCTTCACTTCATTTTTTAAAATATTCATTTTAAATTATAAGGATTGTTTTCTGGTTTTACATATTGACGACTAGCATGCTCTTCAGTTTTTCTGGTTAGAAATTTAAATCTTTTGTTTGTTATGGTTTCTTTACTATTTCTCTTCTACTATATATATATATATATATATATATATATATATATATATTTAGTAGATATATATATATATTTAGTAGAGATATATATATATATATATATATATATATATATATCTGTATGTATGTGTGTGTGAATTTCTGTACACTTTTACTAAAAATTTTAAATTCAATTTCTCTGATAGCTGGCAAGTAGGTAGTCGTATTGTAAAGAATAGTTTTGAATTTATTAAGGAATTGAAAGCTCCACTTATTTAATAATATAGGTATTGATGTTTTTTTAAGTTTATTTTAGAAACATTTGAACACTATTGCGATATATTTTTATAAATTAGTTCCTTTATTAAAATATTGGAACTAATATAGTAGACTTTTAAAATGGAAATCGTTTATACATAATCAAATTGATTACTACATTATGAATTTGCTATATAAGTAAATTCAACGAGTTTCATCTTTGCATAAACAAAATTAATATTTCTTCCAATATATATTCTTATTTTATTAATAAGTGATTGCATTGCAAGTATCGTAAAATTCCCATAACTATGTATCTTGTTCATTTTAAGATTCTAACGCCACTTTTATGTAATTTATAGTAATGTGGAAACTATTATTATGGCAATATAATTCATATTATCTTCTTATAAACACAAGTCCCTTATTTTTATGGATTCTATTTACGGATTGATAAAGTGATCTCCACCATAATGAACAAACTGAAATAAATTGGGGGCAACTGTAAAATAATACTTCAGACTGTGAAAGCATAAGGCGAGTTAAATTCCAAATTCGATATTTTGTTTGTACGTGTTTACAAGTTTTTTATTTCTTTTTGTAATTTTAATCTAAATTTCTAATTTAGTTTTTTTGTGTGACTTAGAATTTAAATGAAATGTGTTGTCACAAATTGAAGAACATCCACAACGTTACAATAAAAAAAAGTTTCTGATATTAAATGTATTTTATTACACTGTACTAAATTGGATTATATAAAACTAATGCTTCTTAAGCAATCGTGTCCGTATCATAAAAATAAAGCCATTGTTTCTCTTTCGGGGTCGATGTCAGTCACCTTTGGCCTTTAATTTGGAAAACGCATGTTTATGACATCGGTCATTTGTTAATATTTAACAAATTCTGTGATCTTGGTGGAAATACATACTATATCATTTCAAAAGGATAATTGAAAGTTACTTGTATTATTCATTTTTACTTATTACTTTCCCTGCAATACATGGTAATGTATAGGGAAAGTATTGGAATCATGCCGAAAATCACAACTCGAGTTTTCGACGGATCTACACGTTTCGAGACCTCTAGAATACGAAAAAACCATTTTTAGCGTGACGTCTGAGTGTGCGTCTGTCTGTGCAGATTTTGTATCCACTCTAACTAAAAAACTAATGGACCGAATTTCACAAAATTTTGTAGGTAACTCACTTGTGGGCGGGGCTGGTGCTGATTAGTTTTGGGTACGATTCGGAAAAAAAAAACCCGCCTTTTTTTGCGAAATGGCCCGCAAAAGCTTGTATCCACTCTAGCTGAAAATCTAATGGACCGAATTTCACAAAATTCGGTAGATAAGTCACGTATAGGATACCCTGGTGCTGATTAGATTTTGGTACGATTCAGAAAAAAATAACCTGCCTTTTTTTGTAGAATGGCCCGCAAAAATTGCCAAAATCTAAACTAAAAAGCTACGTATGCTCAAATATATCCATTAAGTGCTTGTTTAATGCGTAATTTTTAACGAAGAAAAGAATAAGACCAATCCCATTACACTAGGACTAGCCATTCTCGAGATATATTAGTTTTTTTCGTATTTTTCCTCCCCACCTTTGAAAATAAGTCCAGTTATCAAATGAGAACGAAAATTAAATTAAAAGTGAATTACATTTAATTGAAATAAATAGAACGTGGATATAAGTTTGCAGGGAAAGTCATGTGCTGCCCACATCAGATTTTTTTATTAAAACATTTTTAAATCCGTTTGGTATAAATTTATTTTTTTCGTTAAAGATTATAACAGTTGCCAAAATTTGCCTATCTGTTTGCTAGAAAAACAAATATCAATCTGTTTTGGAAGTAAAACTAGCTTACTTCATGAAAAATAAATAAAAATACAGCCGTTTAACTAGTTATAGCACAACCGAGACAGAAAGTATAAGGACAAAAGTAGGTAGAGGCAGGAAATATGTTATTGCTTCTGCTGTTGAATCCGATCTGTTAATGAGAGAACTCAATTGCATTTTTCCGCTGTTTATCGGCGCAGTTTCCTATAGTTAATACAAATGTATGGTTGACATTTTGTAACAAACATAATTCTAGAAGTTAAATAATACTCTGCACACTAGCGACCTATGTAAGTAAATTTAACTTTCGCCCTAATAATGTTAGAACATTGTGTTTTATATTTAGAAAAACCACGATTAGATGAATTTGAAAATAAATGCCGATACATACTCTTATGTGCAAAAAACAATATATTGATATTTTTCAAATTCAGTTATTAGTAATTTTGTAAAACAAATAGTAAAATGATACTCTATTAAAAATGGTTTTGCTTTTCCCTCTATTAAAACCCACAGCCAGAAAATATTTTTAAGTTATTTTTCAATATTCATTTGAGGTTAGAATAGATTATTTAAAAAAATTATGCAAAATATTAAATTTAAAAATAATATATTAAAATATATCTTTCGGGGTATGGTTGAGTATGATTAAATACTACATACAATTGCAATGTGTAAATACTATACTCGATGGTCATACTTAGCAAAATATGATGATAAAAGTAAGAAAATGAGATGGATATACATGCAATACACACACACACACACACATATATATATATATATATATATATATATATATATATATATATATATTTATATATATATATGAATTAATAGCAAATAGCAAGCGATCAATAAAAGTACATCAGAAAGAAAAGCCTACCCAAAATAGAACAAACGTGGCCTTTAAGCAGAAAGCTCAGATTAGACTCGTTTTGAAGATTGATCATCTAATCCAAATTAACCATAACTAATGCTTGTTCCTGAATGTGGAGACAGTAAGTTACTCTGAACTCCATATGTTCAATCTACTAGCAGAAACAAATTATTAAAATGGAAAATAAAATCAGAAATCCTACAATTACCAGAACCATGTGGGACCAGTCCATGTCAACTAGAGCATATGCCTGCACTAAAGAGTATATTAAGTGAGAGAGAGTTGAAATGTATTCAAGAGGAAGGAAGGACAGATACATACTTGACCATAGATAATAAGCGGAAGACGGAAGTATTGAAGGGAACAATGAAACTGAATCCATGGTGTAAGTAAAAGTGATAGACATCCGTATAGGGTAAATATAATGCACAGGAATCAAAGTCTAAAAAAACTCTTGTAATAATAAATTAGAGGCACGAGAAAATTGAATAAAAAATTATGTTACGAACACCATAATGACGTGCTGCATATTTTTGTTACAAACTGGCTATAATTACATATATTTAGAGATAATAACATTCAAAATATTAAATATTAATGAACCGTATTTTCTATTTTACATTTTATGTTTTTTTTTCAGTTTCATAGATACACATAATTAATAATAATCTGTGTTTTTCCTTAAATAATTATTAACCATTTGGAAATTTTTGTTCCACTTGGAAACTTGGAACTTTAGTTCTTAGAAACTTGGATCTTTTTCATGGATAATATCGAGTGATAATTCTTATACTGAATTAATAATATTAATGACTAATTTTGGAAGATATTCATTATTAGTTGCAGCATTTAATAATTCTATTAAATTTGCTAACTTATTATTCTCATTACACGTTTCTAGTAATTCTAAGATCCTAGGTTAATATAATATTTCTATCCACATATATATGCAAACAAGATTTAAAATGCTGAATTTTGGAAGCATTAAAATTAAAATATTTTCTTTTATCATATATGTTTGGACCAGATTATTGTGTTACATATCTAAATTTCAATCTAAAAGGTTGGCAACATTAGAATCATTATTGCAAGCAGTTCATTGTAGATTATTAAGATCAAACTTATTTGGAATTAGATTATTATTGTGGGAAACACATAAAATATCTATCATCAATATAAATCGTCATTATAAATCAATTATCAATATAATTCATCTAAATATCTATGCATGATCATATCGCGCAAGCCGTGAATATAGGTTTTTTTTATAGAAGTTTAAATATAGATTAACCAATAATAATGAGGCCCACATATCAAACTGTTACTTAAAAAAATTACCTTGTTAAATATAATTTTCAATGAGTGTGAAATTATGTAATGTTTTAAATAGGTATGATGTGTAATATATATATATATATATATATATATATATATAGTTGGACTATTAGTCTATGGTTACACTTTATATGAATGGCAATTTTAAAGGGAATATTAACTGTCTGTCTTTTATAGTTCATAGCAGCAAAATTGCTGTTGTGTTATATATTTTTACTATTTACATAGATTTTATGAACCAGAATTAATCAGATTTTAATGAACCAGAATGTTGAAACATATTTCAAATAATAATATGTGTGAAATGTAATTGTTGCTGCTTTTCGGCAATTATATAGTTATGATATACAATAAGGAGCAAGATAAATTTATTTTTTTGGGGAGTTTAGTATAAATCTATACAACGAAACAGTAAGTATATCATGTTTTAAGGCAGAGGTATACAGGTAAAAGTCAGATTAGATGCAGATAATGAAATATCGATATTGTCGTCTGGTGTCTTCTGGGACTTCAAACAAACCGCTAGAAGTCGTTCTGACAACAGCTGAGTACATAACTCCCGGCATGCACTGCGTGGACTACTCCTACCCCTTTCATCCCCCAATTTCAAACATGGTAGTAGCAGGGCACACGACCGGTGTCTCTCTACCCCCGAATATGTGATGAATACTTAAATCCACACCAACCAACGGAGCTTATTCTACATTTTCTAATATTCCAACACCCCCTCGGAAAGTAAATACAAAATTCCAGTTCACCTACCTTTACGGAGAGTCTCCGTTGATCAAAGAGAATCCGTCTTCGTGTTCACGTTCTTGCAATCGTGCATAAAAAATTTCACGTGTGCAATTCACGATCACTATATCGTGAGAAAGCGTGGGCGGGGATTCAGAATTTGTAGTTAAGCGTTTTTAAACGTTGTCCTACCGGTACATCGGTCTCGCTGGCCTGACTCACAAGCGACCATCGATTTTTACCGACATCTACGGAGTGGGAATTGGAGGATGTAGAGCGCCATCTATTGGTCGGGAAAAAGTGTAAATAATTCGATATCAGGTGTTAGACGGATTTGAGGGACAATCTGGAGGAAGATACACCGTGTACAGGTGATAAGAATTCGCCAGGAGAGGATTTATACTTTAAAGTATTTACCGTTTAATGTAATGATGGTTTTTAAAAACGTACTAAATTTAAAAGAAATGTTAATCTTATTAGGACTATGTATACATTGAAATTTAAAACTAATCACTAATTTATGTAGTCAGCATTTTTTTTTTAAATCAATCGCTCATGCTTTTACACAAAGCTTCATTTAAAACCAGGATTATCAAGTCGAAGTCGTCTTAGTTGTTTCTCTCCTTTACGTGATATTACATTACTAGAATTAAATGCATCAACTGTTAGTTCTAAAGAGAGCTTTGGTCAAAAATGAGGATTTTCCATAAGCAGACTGAGATTCAACAGGCTGCGGCGGGCCGAGTTTAAAAAAACATAATGTCCTTCACTTAAGATCAAATCTCTATGAAATAACTCTCTGACTAAGGCCCCTGTAATAAAAAATAATTTATATGGGACCAACACACGGTTTGTGGTACATATTAGTATCCTGCATCTATTTCGGAGTCTTGTATTCGTCCTATCCAGAAACGTGAAATAAAAATAAATAAACAATGACATTCTAATTTTTCTTATCATTTGGAAACTTGACGTAACGTTGAAAAACACCAACTACACAAACAATTCGCAAGATTCTCAATATTCCGTAACAGTTTATAGCCGCACGGGAGTCTAAATTTTTTACTTAATGAAGAAAATGCCTAAATCGGTAAAAAAAAATACAGAAAGATTAAAAAAGGGCAAAAAGAAATCTTAAATAGAAATGACCTTCAAAACTAGGATGATGCAACCATTACAGATAACAGCATCCATTAACTGATTTTGCCCTTAATATCCCTAGTAATATGCCAATATTGGCAGCCAACACAGACCCTATATTGAGTCAATATGAAATATATTTTAATAATATTGGGACACTATTGGCTCCCAATATTGGCTGACCATTTATAGCCAATATTGGCATGCCAATATATATATATAATATTTAGCTAGTATCGGGTGCCTATATAGTCCAACTATTGGGAATATTTCCAAATTAACTCAAATATTAGTGTAATATTGTAATGCCAATATCTAGTCAATTTTGACGGGGAACATATTCCCAATATTTGAGCTACATTTAAAATATTTCCAATGAAACGCCAAGATGTACAATATTGGGCCAGTAATATCAGGCTACTTGGGAAATGAACTTGTCAGAATGGATTCAATATCTGCAATGTCAGCATAAAAACTCTTGTAATATATGTCTTTTTGTACCTCCCTACAGGCTAGTTCTGTGTTTATGAGAAAGACACGTCATGTGACATAGCTAGAACGGTTATAGAACATCACATTCCGATCCGTTACTTAAATATATTGACCTACCATTTGCTAAACAATTTAACTCCATATTCAATCGCTAACCTAATCTTTTTTCAAAATTCTGAAGGAATAAAAAACAACTCTGCTATTAGGTATCCTAAGAAACGAAAAGTAAAATGTATGCACGGGTTACGGGAATTGTACATATTATCAAGAAACGAGAAACAAAGCCGTTGATCACGTTGAGGCAAATTGGCTGCGTGGTACTTTTAAATTTTATTTTTTGCTGTCAATTACAATGTTTCCATTTATTCAAAATGTTAATCTTTTAATATAATTTTAAACTATTTTAGAATCATTTTCATGGTATTTCTAATTGTGTCATTTTAAACACAGAGCATCGGATTTTCTATCTTGGGGCTTAAATCAGTACTGGGTTTCTGGTCATATCCTTTATGATAGAGTAAATAATTTTAACCCCTCTTCATTTGGTTACCGGAATTGAACTTATTATCAGGAAACGAAAAATAAAGGAGTTGATCACGTTGAGACCAATTGGCTGTGTGGTACTTTTAAATGTTATTTTTTGTTGTCAATTACAAAGTTTCCATTTATTCAAAATATTAATCTTTTAATATAGTTTTAAGCTGTTTTAGAATCATTTTCGTGGTATTTCTAATTGTGTCATTTTAAGCACAGAACGGATTTTCTCTCTTGGAGCTTAAAGCAGTAATGTGTTTCTGGTCATAACTTTTTTGATAGAGTAAATAACTTTAATTCCTTTTCATCCGGTCACAGGAATTGAACTTATTATCATGAAACGAGAAATAAAGGAGTTGATCACGTTGAGGCCAATTGGCTGTGTGGTACTTTTAAATTTTATTTTTTGCTGTCAATTACAAAGTTTCCATGTATTCTAAATGTTAATCTTTTAATATAGTTTTAAGCTGCTTTAGAATCATTTTTGTGGTATTTCTACTCTTGCTTTTTTAAACACAGAACCTCGGATTTTCTATCTTGGGGCTTATAGCAGTAATCTGCTTCTGGTCATATCTTTCTTGATGGAGTAGTGCAATTCTAGTCCCTTTTCCTCGGCCAGGGATTTAATCCCCCGCTTTACTGCCTACGGGAATTCCCGTCCCTACATCCAGTAATGAATACTTTTTCACTTTTATTGTATACTAGAAGATATACCAGAAACAGCTCAAGATTAAAATAAGCGCAAATTTCAGTAATATTCTAAATGATAACACTTTTTGAAATATTACATTAAAAATTTCATTTAATTCCTATAAAAGGAATAAGAACTTATATTCTCGCTATAAAGAATAATCTTCAGAGACAAATAAATCAAAAATATAACATCCTTGTCCCGTTTGTTACAAAAAATATGAAGTTTGGTTAACGTACGCCAAAATGAAGATTCCAAAATGGTAGCTGTAAATCGTTTATACTTTTTTTACAATTGGTTAAACACAATGGAAAATATGAGTTTGAAAATTATTTACAAAAATAAAACAGATGACTTGAAATTGAAAATATCAAGCATACCTACATTCTTATCCCATAACAATAACTGATATAAATCAATTAAAAATATAATATCATCTATGTAATTTGTTTTTATATCCATTCCTTCATTTTTTATTATTACAATTGGATAAAAGAGTCGTCTGAGGTATAAGCACAAATATACACACAACACACACACGCACACACACACACACACACACACACATATATATATATATGCATGAGAATGCAATTTCGAACTACCCGCCATTTTTTGTGTAGTTTCAATTGATTGTTCTCTATGTCTTAATCTTTTATCTTGAGCTAATTATTATTGCCTTTTCCCATTTTTGCCGTGTTTTCTTTTTCATTTTTATTTATATTTATATACTTTTAATTGTGATTTTTGTATCCTAATATTCTTCTCATCCCTTTTTCCATTGTAGTGATATGTTACCTTCTATCTTTATCCTTAGTCTTGGTCTATAGTTACTCATTTGTAACAGATATGCCAGAGATGGGGTTTTTTGTACATACAGTAGTTTATGCATAATTTTCGATTAAAATCTTTCAATTTCTATTTAAATATATATATATATATATATATATATATATATATATATATATATATATATATATATATATATATATATATATATATATATATATATATAACATGTAATTTTTTGAAAGCATTTAAAAATCTGTAATCGTTGTACCAAGTGGTAACAATATTAGCATATTACACATAATTTTTAAAGGCTTGGGAAAATATTTCGATTGATTCCTAGTTTGACAATGAATCCTTCGGAGGAAAACTTCCCTCCCCCTTGTCGAGAGGGTAAAAGACATTATGAACACAAAAATTGTATCGCGGGTAATTTTCACTACAATGATTGAAACTATTAATTTCCGTGCTTATTGAGCGATAAAAAACTTCTTTTAAGCATAATTATGCTAAATTTTGTCTTATGCTGACATGTTAAGAAGATATAAAGTTTCGAAGTTTTCGCTCGAATTTAAAAAAAAATTCTATCTAGTTCTGGATTTTTATCAACACAGCCGGATATAAAAGTTCGTGAAAATCCATTAGTGTTTATGTCAGTTATCGTTTAATTAAGAAATCGACCAGAGCTTCAACGCATATCAGGGGTCCTAAAACATATATTGGCATCTCGAAATCGAAAATTTTCGTGAATACTTTTCAATGCTTTTCTATACTATACTTTATATAGTATAAGAAAATAAAAAGTAGAGAAAGACATTGGAGATTTAATTCTTCTCTAAATAATCAAAGGTATAAGCGTGGTCAAATGTGAAGAACACATTTGACCTTGTCTAGTTAGTAAACCAACCAAGTACAAAATTATAAAGTTTGGTAAATATATGACAAAATAAAGACGCTGAAAGGGTGGCAAAAGTTATTCTCGAACCATTTTTACTTTCCCTATAACATATAGTTCATGTATAGGGAAAGTATTGGAATCGTGTAGAAAATCGGAATTCGAGTTTTTGACGGATCTGCACATTTCGAGACCTCTATAACACGAAACAACTATTTTTTTGCTTGACGTCGGTGTGTGTGTGTGTCTGAGTGTGTGTCATTCTATATTCCCTCTAATTAAAAAATTATTCTACGAAATTTCACAAAATTTGGTGTGTAAGCCACTTGTGGTTTACCCCAGTAGTGTTTAGAATTTGATGCTATTCTAAAAATAGTAACCTCTTTTTTTGCGAAATGGCTCACAAAAATCGCCAAAATCTAAAATAAAAACTACGTTTGCTGAAGTATATCGATTAAATGCCAATTTCTTACGTAATTTTCGACAACGAAAAGAATAAGACCAAACACATGGAGCTAAGTTTAACAGTTTACAAAATATTTCATTTTTTTCACAATTTGCATTTTTGTTGAGAATATGTGTAGTCGCCAAATAAAATCGAAACTTTTAAAACTGCAAATTCAGTGAAATTTCAGATAATTTTTTGAGTGTTAATTATTACAATTCAACTCAGTTTAATGAATTATGAAAGAAAGGAAGAGAAAATGTATTAAGTATTACTGTAAGGAAAGTTATGTGCTGCCCACATCAAATATTTAATTCTGTTGCAGCAATCATTTAAACACATTTAGAAATACATGAATTTAAATATTATATTTTCAATATATTATCGTAATACTATTTTCCAAATCCGTAACTGATATAATAATAAAATAAAAAAAAATTAAAATACAATACTGTTTATTTATTAAATTTAATTCTCCTAAAACGAAGCATAAGAATCTAGACTTGTACTTTTCAAAATTATCTTCACTAGATATTTTGAAGTAAGATTTATCCGTACTATTTTTTATCATGTTTCAACAATCAGTTAAAAAAGTTAGAAAATATGAAAATCTTTACTGGAAAAAAATAACAGTTGACTGAAAATATCAAATGAAAATATCGAAATTGTCCGTAATCGTGTATCCTAAGGCCGTTAAATCATAGAAATACAATCCAATCAAAAATATACCATATTACATTATAAAATTTATTTTTACATCGATATCTTTATTATTTAAAACGTATAAATTAAATGAAAATCATCTGCCTAATATAACCTTTGATATAATTCCCGTTGCTAAGCAACACGATATCAGTTTCTTCCAATACATCAGCGTTCCCTTCAGGGTACGTGAAAGGATAGTTGGAGGTACGCACAAATATTTCAACAATAGCGGACGTCCAACAAATTGATGATATTTTAAACAATATCGTTTCTTTTGATGCTTCGGACTATAAAAATATTATTAATTATACTTGTATCAAAGCTCTGGTGAAAACATTTGTAAAAACCAAAATGTGGTGAAAGATTATTTATTTATTTTCTCGGGATCTGAATAGTGCATGAAAAAATCTCAATACGTACCGTGTCTGTTTCAGCAGAATCCTCTTGTTGCATATAGTCTGGCTTCAACCTGAAAATAATATTAATTCTAATAGACAATCGGTAAAATGCAGCTTTCATAATCAAAAGACGGTTATTTAAAACCTTATTTATTTATTGAATAATATTAGTTGAAATCATTAAACTAATTAAAAATTCACTTACAATATATTTCATATTTATTGTTTCATATGTTTACAATATAAAGTTTTCGAACATCGTGACCTTAGCTTAAATTTCATTATCAAAAATATTATTCCTCATGGACGATAAAATAAGCACCTTATTTTGGCATTCCCCGTCATTTGCAGGCCTCTGTAGACCAGCAGTTTTTTGTTATGAGTCCTTACTGTTCCCTTGAACTCAGTTAGTTTATAGCGCACATGCTATTGCGCATTAATTATTGCGCACATACTGTCTGTTCGACTTCTCACTTCAATATCATCTTCAATTCTCATTCACAAATTCCATATTCTAAACATAAAACCAAATGATTTAGTCTTTTGTGAGACACAAGATTGGCGTGCTCCAAAACACAACTTATCGTTTCGTATTTGATGGGGATTTTTCGAAATATCAATTGGAATTTTTTCGAAAAATATAACTAAGAAATAAAATTGTTTTTGTAAATGCCAAATCTTGTTGCATTCAAGCCAAATTTTAGTGTGGTAAAACATCAAAGGTTAAAACATATATAAAACATTTCTAATTATTCAATTATTTTTTATAAAATAAATCAGTTCGGTTTAAATGATTTATCATTGTTACTCTAATTTCCTACACACCATAATACCACAATTTATTTATATAATTAAATAACTATAACAGTTATCTTATTTAGGAATTAATTATATTAATGCCCCATATTTTGTTACAAATATATATATAACTGTTATTCAAAATTAAGCGTAGGACCTACATTTATTTATATAATTAAATAACTATAACTGTTATCTTATTTAGGAATTAATTATATTAATGCCCCATATTTTGTTACAAATATATGTATAACTGTTATTCAAAATTAAGCGTAGGACCTACATCCCAAATCAATAAGAGAATTACGCTTTAAAATTAAGTTATAATCGGTAATTAAAATATTTAAAACATTTCTAATTATTCATTTACTGTTTTGTAAAATAAATCAGTTCGGTTTAAATCACTTATCGTTGTCACTCTGATTTCCTAGACATCATAATGTCACGACTTATGCAATTAAATAATTACTGTTGTTATCCTATGAATTAATTGTGTTAATGTCCCATATTTTGTTACAAATATATTTATAACTGTATTCGAAATTAAACGCAGAACCTACATCCTGCATCAATAAGAGAATTACAATGTAGAATTAAGTTAAATACGGTAATTAACCAATGCTTTTGGAAAAAAACATCAATTGTTGGTAAGTAATTCTTAATTTTTATTTTAAAAAACGAGAGTGAAATTTAAGTATAATCGGACGGTAGTTGAAGGTCCGAAGAAGTCCTCGTACTAGGGACCGCGATCGCTTTCCACGGGTGATTCTCTAACTTGCATTCTATTAGTAAGTGGTACAACAGATTTCAAGAACCCGGCTGC
Organism: Amaurobius ferox; assembly: GCA_951213105.1. NCBI lineage: Eukaryota > Metazoa > Arthropoda > Arachnida > Araneae > Amaurobiidae > Amaurobius > Amaurobius ferox. The sequence goes on along the minus strand of OX578143.1, from coordinate 123,201,326 downwards.
ATCTGTAAAGAGATGAGTACCAACTGACGACATGCAAATGTGTGTGCATTCAACTTTGTTGAGTGAGGTACAGCACCTGTCTCAGCTATTATTTCAAAAAAAAAAGTTTCGTATTGCTGTTATCAACAGTTTTGTTCAAGAAATGTTTCTTATAGCTCACGGCATTTTGGCCTAACAAAAACCGAAACATGAACCTTTTGCTTACGGGTGGAACAGCGTCCATCCCAAACGAAGAACCTCTCGAAAAGTCAGGTATTTGACATACCCTATCCCAAACAGATCGATCCTCCTTTGCAGACATGGACGCCAATGGCTGGAAAGGGTGATAAAACTATTTGGGATAGGGTATGTCAAATACCTGTCTTTTTGAGAGATTCTTCGTGTGGGATTGACGCTGTTCCACCCGTAAAGAAAAGGTTAAAGTGCATCTAAAATTTCTCATTGCAATAAATGTTTTTAAAATATTTTTCACATAAAGAAGCTTTTAAAAATGTCTACAGACTTTTAAGGTACAACATAAATATCTGAGTAAGGTATTTTATAAATCTACAATACTTACGCTTCTAAAAATATTCAATATATACCTGCCAGTTGGAATACTTTGAAACACAAACGAATAAAAATCAACTTTTATACGATCGAAAGTTTTGTTCAAGAAATAGCTTGTTAAAGTAGCTACAGGTTTTTCAAAAAGAAAAGAAAAAAAAAACATTTCATACCCCGATTAGGGGGGATAATATTTAGTGTGCATGGTATATAAATTTATTGTTTTGAGTTTATAAGACACCAATAAAGGAAGGTATAGGAAAATTGTGGGCAATATATACATTGAAATTTTAAAACTTTGAATAACGCAGTTAAATATAAATGTTGATATTTTTTAAATGCATGATCATGCATGAAATATGAATTTCGTATTTTAGAGATCTCAATGTCTTTCTATAAAATGTTTTTTTTAATGTGTTATTATCAAAATGCTATTCGGAAATTTACAGATATTTAGAGTTTTTCCCCTTTCAAGAGAGAAAATAAAATGTTTATAATGGCAATTACAGATTAAAAGCAGGAATAAGTCCAATCATACCCACAGTGCAGAAAATTTCATCCCCAACCTGGATTATGCATCCCCAAGATTACGTGTTCCTAAATTATTGCATGTTTCTTAATTATTGTACGTCTCTATATTGCAGCATCCACAACCTGCAGTACTCGAATATGGCGTTAGGAATACGTAGAAATCTTCAGCAATTGTGGACCGAAACAAATATATATATATTTTAAAACAGATTATTGCATTTGAATTAAATTGTGGAATGGTTGGAAACATGTCAATGTAAAAATATATGCATACTCATTTTGTGTCGAAAGGCGTGGCCTTCTACTATCAACTTTTGTTTCAGGGAGTCAACTTCGTTAAATACTTTCAAATCTAGGAAAGTGTTCACTTTATCTCAACAGTCTGCTGCTTCGGCAAATAGTTATTGTAATTTCTAATTCCGTTAAGAGTACTGATATTACTCTCCAGATGTTACAAGGTATGTATCATATTCAGCAATTTATGGGGCCGTTTATAAAAAAATCATTATTGATATGACCTGTGACTATGAGACATTCAAATGTTCAGCGATTTAAGTAACACGAAGATTAATTTTGTTAGTTGTAGCGCTTCACTAAAGTGAAGAACATTATTTTAATTTTGTGTCAATATTTGCCAATTTTTTTCTTTAAATTTACATATAATTTATTTTTACATTATATTTGTTAGTGTGACGGATTCTTAGGCTTCAAATTACTTTTCACGAGCTGTCTTAAGTTAAACCATAAATTGAATAACATCCAAGAACGTAAAATTTCGCATAAATTAAGAAATATAAATGTAAGTATCAGAAATATATTTTTAATATATTATATATAAAATTTATTTTTTCTTATACATATGCGTCCATTTTCTTAGCAGCTGTTTTTTTAAACACTGTTCCAATTAAGGATGCAGTAAATTGAAATAAAAATTAGTTTTTTTATTTTAAATATATAGCTAGTTATTTATTTTTAACTTTACTAACGTTACCATTGGCAACCTAGATATTTTTTGAGTAAAAAGAGCTATTTTTAAGGACATTTAGGTATACGAGGTTGCAAAATGCCTACTTTTAAGAACATTTAGGTATACGAAGTTGCAAAATTCCTACTTTAAGACATTTAGCCATAGGCAGTTGCAAAATAGTCCTTTTTAGGACAGTTGTAAAATAGCCATTAAGTTGAGTCACATCTGAATCTTTTATTCTCAAATTTATGTCAAGACTTATTCTCAAATTTATATTTTGTCTTTTATTCTCAAATTTATGAAAGACAATAAAGTCAAAACTTTATTGTCTTTCATTACGAAACTGTCTGGAACAAAACAGATAAAATTAGCATTAGCACTATATGCTAATATTATATTTATTTTTTGTGATGAAAACATGAAATAAACGTTTAAAATTCTATGGCCGAATTTTAATAGAACTAGAGTGTCACTTTATATTTCCATGCAAGATGGGAGAGAGTCTCTTAAAATTCTAATCACCCATATCAAGTTTCACACATGAAATATAATTAATTCTTAGTAGACAAGAGATTTAATGTTTTAACCGTACAATGTTACCGAACAATATTTAAACTGCACGTTAATTTTGAGAATTTTCAGATTATCAACAGATTTGAGGATTTCGTACTCTGAACTTTTGAAATATATGAAATATGATCAAAATATTTAAAACGCATATCGTTTTTATGTCATTCTATTTCTAAGAATCTACCCAACCAATTTTCTAGATTATTTTTTGTTTGAAAGTTTATACTTTCCGGATGAGTAGAGTGCACAGAATCCCTCTCAAACCCTACATTTTAAATAGTTTCGTTGGAAATTTAATACATTAATGCATTTTTAAGCTATGCAATATTTATCTGTGGCATGGTCGATAGGACCTCAACTTTGTTATAATCGAAATTTCGTTTTGTTTTTGCATTGTAAATGACTGCAGCCTATAAGGCATTTACGACGTCAAACAAGTACCAGAAGGTGGCAAGAAACGTTGTAAGCGTCAAATAATGACTTCAGTCAAAAGGTCGCTAGTGGTTAGCATTTCGTTTAAAAAATAATAAAGGTAAAAAAGAATAAAGCTAATAAGATATATAATAAATAAAGGGTAATAAAGAATACCCACACACATCGTAAGGTCACGTAGTTTTTAGGCCCTCAAACATTTACGCCCTGTGTGTCTCCGGCCAATAATAACTTCCTCGAAAAAATATGCCAGCTAATGGGCCAAAAGTGGAGAAATGAAGGTGTAGCCAGCAGAGCAAGTTAAGCTTCCGTTCAAGAAATGAGAAGAGAATTGTAAATGATTTGATGAAAAGTTGGTAAACTGAAGTGGTTATCCGTGAATGATGATGAGCGTCAAAGAGAGAATTTAAAATAAAAGTCGATATAGAAAGCAAGACAAAGACAAGCTCCAAAGTTGATCCTAGCCAATATGATACCAGAAAATGATACTACAATACGTAAGACATCCATAACAGATTCTTCTTTTGATCTCGTGAGGAATTCGTCTTTGTTAAGATTCAATTTTATTATAATTTTTATTACATATTTATAATATATTTCGTCATCACGTTTGCCTACAAGTTAAACTGAAAATGAATACAAATTGTAAACTTATTGAAGTATTTTTTTGGATACATGTTTTGTCATAAGTTAACTCCGGAGTGAAGAAAAGGGGGATTATATGTTGGTACATAATTTTGTACACACTATTACGACTACTAGACCAAATTAATATATATTCTTTATATAACCCCAAAAATAAAAATAAATAATTTCTACCACATTCAATATGACTCCAACTTTGTTAAAGTAAATCCATAGTTAGGAGCTCACTTGCAGCAGTTTTACACTATTCTTAAATAAAATGATTTTTGGAATGCATTTTACGGTGATGGAACATTACTTATTTTGTTAGAGATTTCCTAATTCTGAGCATTTTCTTTGGGTTTTTGAAGAAAGTCATAAAAATAAGCAACAGAAAGTATTTTTCTTACACAAGGCACCTGTATGAGAAGTCAAACATTCGATCATCTGGAAGCGTTACAGAACTACGACATAATGTTACTTCCCACCCCTTGACTTAGAGCTGCCTAACACCTGAAATTCTTTAGCTGCACATTATGGAAGGAAAATAAGAAATACTTTTCCACCAAAATATTAAATTTCCGTAAGCAAACCAATGATCCGAGCAAATGAACTCTCAAAAGACTGTCAATTTTCGACATCTCTGGAAGTATTAAGGGGCTTTGGTTAAACTACTGCATGCAGATATCAGGACCGAAAAACTTAGAAAACATTTTGGTGTGTATTCGAAGAGAACCAGTTTTTAAGATTTAAATGATAAATTGAAAAAATAACGAGAAGTACGGTTCCTATCAATTGGTAACGTGTAAGAGAGGTTATGCCAGTACAGGTTTCAAATTTCCCGATAAATTTTATATTAGAATTGAAAATAACGTTCTTAAAACATTTGTTACAAATTAACAGTCATTAATAAATAAATAATTTGGCATCACGTCTGATGTTAAAATAGCAAAATCAAACACACATCCATAACAGAAGTCTTTATTTCACTTCCTTAAGACGTACAAAAGTTTAAAACAGGCCATAGCGCTTTCGAGCATAAGTATGCCCTTCATCAGTGGCTACACGGAAATAAAGCTTGAATCGTTCATATATAGACCAAATATAGCGACGAAATTTGCATGAATACAATCCACAAAAGAATCTACGTCTAGGTAAGGATAAACCGCAAACAATTTTTCAAAAAAAATTTTTACAGCAAAAGAACAGCATATTAAATTACAATTCAATTACAGAAATCGAAAAAAGGGGGGTGGCAATTAAGCATAATCCATAAGATTATGCTTGATTGCCACCCCCCCTTTTTTAAATGATGTTCTTAAAATTAACCCCCCTAAATGACGTTCTTAAAATATTTATGTTACAAATTAACAGTCTCTGTTGCCAATTGCTATCTATGTTTTTACCCCCAAAATTTTTTGAAGCATTTACTTCTGAAAATCTATTATTGATAGAGCTTATATAATGACTTATTTGTATTCAGCTTAGAAATTTAGAAGGAAGTTGGGGAGTTCAATAAGGATTTCCATTTCATGTTCTTTTTCCATTTCAGGTTTAAAAATGTTAGTTTTCCTTGAAAGATCTTTTTTTCAAGATTGGCTATGAGTTTTGATGATAACTGGTATGGATTCAGCATCAAATTCTGGAGGGGGTTAAATGATTCACTAAGAATTTCTACTTCCGATTCAGAAATGTGCCTTGAAATATTTATTTCGCAGGATTGGACAGGATTTAGAGTTAAAATGTCTGATATAGATGCAGTATAAAATTCTGGGAGGAGTAGGATGACTCACTAACGATTTCCATTTCCGGTTCTAGAGATGCCAATTTCGATTCCAAAATTTAAATGTTCCTTATAACATCTATTTTTCAGTTTCGACTATAGAAAGAGCATAGATGACAACTGATATGGATTCCCAATTCAATTTCGGAGCGGGTTGAGAGGGTTCATTAAGGATTTCCACTTCCGGCTTTTTGCTCTTCGGCGGTTCAAAATTTCCTTTGAAACATCCATTTCTCAGGATTTATTATAGATAGAGCTTAGAAGATGAATAATATGATTTCAGTATTAGATTCCAAAGGGATAGGGTATTTACTAAGGATTTACACTCCCTGTATTTTCCAATTCCATAGTTAACATTTTCCATTTACTCTGAAATCGTTTTTCTCAGTATCGGCTATAGATAGAGCTTAAATGTTGATTGATATGGAAACAGGATCAATTTTCTCAGTGGATTGGGGGGGGGGGATCATTAAAATTTCAACTTCCGATTCTTTTTTACTTCCGCTTCAAAAAAGTTTTGTTGGACATATTTTTTTTTTCAAAATCGGCTCTAGATAAAGCTTGACAGACTTTCTTCAATACTTCCATTAAGAGAGCATTACGGTACATTTATAGTCACGTAATTATCCTGCTTCTTTTAAGGAAGTATTAGTACTTCCTTAAGGAAGTTGCAGAGTCCACTTCGACGATAAGAGCTTGCAATTTCGTCTCAGTAGCTCAACGGTAGAGCGTCGGCTGGCCAGTTCGGAGATTCAGTGTTCGATTCCCGGTTGGTGAAGCATGGTTCCTTAAATTGGTGACCAAAGAAATCAACCCTATAGATCAGTGCAAAGATGTCAAAGATCTGAAAGGAACCCTAGTATGACCATTACGGATTCAGTGGACTCTCTAAAATTGAGCGCCGATTTCAAATTGAGAGGACAACGACCACGGGATACTAACTTGGGTGAAATTAGTAGTCGCAGGAGGCTCTTGGGGTAAAAATAGCAGGAGGTGGTCAGTCAGATTATCAGCTGCCCACCAATCTGACATTAGAAGGTAGAGAATGCATATTTAACTTCGACGATAACAGCTTGCAATTTCGTCTCAATAGCTCAAATATAGCGCGTCGATTAGCAAGTTTGGAGATTCAGGTTTCGATTCTCGGCTGGGCAACAAAGTTCCTTACAAAGTACGGTGTTATATATGATGCAACGTTCAAAATTCATAATACAAAATAAAGTGATTAAAATTTTTTGTCGATATGTGTTTGTACCTGTTTTGCTCAGAATTAAATTAGACCTGAGTAAACGGCTTGAGGAAAATAAATTTGACCTGAATGAGATGAGGAAATTTATCACATACAAATTAAAATTCGACGAGTGCACACATTACTATTCTTTTGTGAAAATAGATCAATAATATTTTAAAGGTTAATGCGAACGTTAAACAATGTTTTTAAAAGTTTAATGTATAAATTAATCCCGTTCATTTCATCTTATTTAAACGAGAATAAAGATAATATAATAACCATATATACTGCCAAATATTTCCATACCTTTTAAGACTCAAAAGCAAAGTTTATTATTTTTTTACTTAAGGGTATTTTGTATTGAAAATTAATTATTAATATAATGGCGTAACATATAATGTAATAGTTAAACGAATATTTTAAGGAGATTTTCTTTTAATAATATTGATACTAAAAAATATCAAGTAATAATAAAATACGTGCAGCTCAAACTACTACTAATATAATTACAAGGTTAAGCTTCGATTAAAGCAACATACAATACAAAATTGATAGTGCTAATTGGTTTCGAAGGCAAGAAACAGCATTTTTCGTCAAGATAATTAGGAAGTTCAATTTTCAGTCGTCAAAACAAGATTGTTAACTGATGTCAGAATAGCAAACATGACTTAAAGCCGGAAAGGTTATTGCCAACGTCAAGAGAATAAAAAAGAAAGATAAAACTATAGAGGAAGAAATAAGTAGTAGGATTTTATGAATGAACGGCAAAATATCAAAGGGGAAAGTGAAGTTCTTTAGGGGAAGTCCTTTGGTGGACGTTCACTTTCCTTTTTGGTACATTACCGCTCATTCACAATGCCTTACTACACATTCCTTCCTTCATATATTTTATCTACTTTTTCTATTCTTGCAGTTGGCATCCCCGGCTTTGCTCATGTTTTCTGTTCTAATATCAGTTGCCACAATGCTCTGATGAGTGAAGGTTGCATTTCTTGTTTCTCCAGACGACGAAAGCTGCTTCTTGCATTCGAAATCCAACGATTTTGTGGCTATATGTTGCGTTTAACGCTGTTTAAGATTTGATAACAAGATAGTTCTTTGTATTATTATTTTCTAGCACCCCTTTGTTTCATATTAGGATGTTTCATATTAGAATTTTGCATAAAGATGAAATAAATATTTCTTATAGATGTTTGCGCTACACGTTTGTATGTCGAAAACCCAGACAACCCGACTCGCCCTAGGGCACGAGCAGCAATTTGAGTAGCCGGGAACAACACGTTTGTATGTTGTTGTTGTTGTTGAGACCCAGGCCGTCCGACCTACCAGAAAGGACACGAAAGTATATGTCGAAAGCCCAGACCACCCGACTCATCCGAGGACATAGAGCAACTAATTGGATGGCCGGGGACACGTTTGTATGTGTAACATCCCTTAAAAAGACAATTTTTTGTCACTATATCATGGAAAAATATGGCCAAATTCGGATATTAATCATTAAGTTTACCGTATGAAGGGAAATATTGATATTCATATTATACTTGCCACATATTATATTCATAAGATATTTCTAAAGATAAAACAATTTACGTGTACGGTTTTTCATATACAAATGTTTATGGTCGTTCAGTAAAAGTTTCGCGGGTTTTCCTTTAAAAATATTCATATCTATAATATATAATATACTAATATAGTACTAGTTAAATAACATGAGCTTTTAGTCGCAGAAACTTTATCTACAAATTTTCCTATACAAGATACCTTGTTGTTGTTGTTGAGATCCAGACCATCCGACCTACCAGAAAGGTGTAAGGTAATCGTATGGACGGCCGGGAAGTGCCACCAAATTTAGAGGCATCCACAGGGACCTTCCCCTTCTTACCCTACCACCAACCTCTTGGACGGACTTACGGACCCACATGTTTAAGGTGACGTACTCCGTATGAACGCGGCGGCAGTTGTGGCAGCGTGCAAATCCAGCGCACAAACCACCGGGCTACCGCGCCCGAAATGTGCCAACATCACCTGGTGTTCCCAAGTGGTCACCCATCCAAGTACTAACCCCGCCCGATACTGCTTGACTTCGGTGATCTAACGACAACCGGTGTTTTCAGCACGGTAGAGCCGTTGACCTACAAGATACCTTGTGGGAAAATGTCGAAAGCTGAAAATATTAACGTGTTAGATTTTTCGTATACACATCTATAATGATTGCTCTGTAAAAGTTTCGAATGTTTTTCATTAAAAAATATTCGTATGTGCAATATATAATATACTAGTATAGTACTAGTTAAATGGCATGAGCTTTTAGTCGCATAAACTTTATCTACATATTTTCCGGAACAACAGACCTTGTGGACAAGTAACCAATAGGGATAAAACGGATATTGTAATATCTCATTTCAGTGTTTACCTGTGATCCTTGCGGAAAATACTGTAAAAATTCAGGCTCGTAGCTGGAGTGGTTGCGGAATTACGCTGATCATGTTCCACAGCCATGTTGAGATCATGATACTCAGATTCTACCTCTTTAGAGCCCAATTAAAAATACATCAATTTTTAGTGCCTCTCTATGATCCTTGTGGAACAACACCTCGGTAAATATTAATGATCGTAGGCTAGAAGGATTTGAGCTATATTTACTAAATATCACCCGTGTGTAACAACACCTCTTCGAAAATCCAAGCTCTTGGCTCGAGTGGTTGGGAAAATACGATAATGAGTAGACGAATTATTGCACAGGTGATTGTCATATTTATAGATTCGAAAGTTTGAGAATGTGAAAGTTCAAGTGTCACTCGAATGCGAGTGATTTGCTTTTGAATACATACATCGCGTTGAAATAAGTTCTGTTTAAAAGCCTCTTAAGCATATTTCTCAAATATTTCCTGAAGAAATTTCAAATAAACAAAATGGATTATTTAAAATAGAGGGATATATTTCAGAAACATGTTCAGATATACCTGTCAGATGAAAGATGGTGAAACAGAGTGGAATATAACGTTACTGTTATAAGATTGAACATTTTATTAAACATTTTTTTCGCAAAGAAGCTTGTTAAAGTAACTCTAGTCTTTCCAAAAGAGGAAAAGAAGGATATATCTCTCAATTAAAGTGCTTTTGTTTGAGAAAATTCGAAATGCATGAAATATAGATATTTGTAGATTTAAGTTTATAAAGAACACAAATAAAATAAGGTAGGGTAAACACATAAATATGTATATTTACTTTTCCTAAAGCATTGGAATTGGGTTGGTATTTGAATGTGTCTCTTTGTTTGCAGAATTCATATATCCACTATTTCTCAAACACTATTCGAAGGAATTCCTTGAAATTTGGTGGTTAAGTCACTTATGTGCCAGTCTGTTGCTGATTATATATTGACATGATTTAGAAAAATTACTGACTTTGTCACTCAAAATGACTTACAAAATTCGACGAAATCTAAAATTAAAGATTAATTTTGCAAAAATTTAAAAGGAATTTTAGATGACAAAACGAATAAAACCAATCTCATTACTATAGAACAATGGAGCTCAACCTTGTTGTTGATGCAACCCACTCAATTATTATTTTATTCAAGAAATTCCATGCTACTACGTGAAAAAAAGGAGAATATAAGTTAAAATTAAATATACAATTCTGAAAAGGCATATATATATAACATTATATTAGTTGCATTTACTAATTTAAATCTCAGAGTATTTCATCCAGCTAGAAACAGTATGTAGGTCATTTTTTAAACAAGAAAACACTAATCTATATATATAAAATTGAAAATCTGTCTGTCTGTCTGTTTGTCCCGTTATCACGGGAGAACGGCTGAACCGAATTTGATGAAATTTGGTGGGTATCCTGGAAATAGTCCCACTTAAAATTTAGTCTATGTTTGGAGTTTCTACGATCCGTGTGTCTCGAGATATTAGTAAAAAACAAAATTTTCGTTTGTCTCATCATCACGGGAGAACGACTGAACCGAATTTGATGAAATTTTGTGGATAGCCTTGAAATAACCCCCATAAATTTAGCCCAAATTTCGAGTATCTAAGACCAGGGGTTCCCGAGATATTAATGAAAATCGAAACTTTTTCCTAGGAGTTCTACTCTCTAACTCCGTGGTTTATCCAAACGAAAAGCTTGAAAATCGTTTGAAAGTGAATTAAAATTTAATCTCTGAGTTCGATGGGAGATTTTTTGCGCTAATTAGTCACTTTCTGAAAACATGAATTGTTTGAAACTTGATTTAAAAGGGAAATCTATCTCCACATGGTTTACTTTAAACAACCTTTTACTGAACAATGGAAAGTATAAAGATCTTCAGTGAAAATGAATACCTCCCTTGGAATGTGTTGCTGAATCCATATCGCTCATCAGCGAAACTGTATCTATAATGAGAAATATATGCTTCGAAATATATTTTACTAAAAATTTCGATGACAAATTCTATTATCAACAATAAGCTTTTAATTTGCATTCTTGATTAGCCAATTGATAAAATTAGCTAATGTCAAGGCAGTGCATAGTTCCTTAAATATAGTTGTTATGAAAATATAACAGCTCGCCCTTTTTCTCTTTGAAACTATTATGGCATATGACTATTTCTACAGATTCGGTTGTTTTCCATCTTTCTGAACTTCTTTTACTCATGGTGTCAACAAGGAATGTAAAAGTTATTTTCTCTTGTTACTTTCCTTATATACAAAATGTATAAGGAAAGTATTGTGACGGGGTCGAAAATTCGAATTCGAGTTTTCGATGGGAGAGCACGTTTCAAGCATGCCTGATCACGAATCAAACATTTTTGAAGTGGTGTGTGTGTGAAAGTATGTGTGTGTGTGTGTGTGTGTGTGTGTGTGAAAGTATGTGTGTGTGTGTGTGTGTGTGTGTGTGTGTGTGTGAAAGTATGTGTGTGTGTGTGTGTGAAAGTATGTGTGTGTGTGTGTGAAAGTATGTGTGTGTGTGTGTGTGTGTGTGTGTGTGTCAGTGAGTCTATGGAGACGATAACTGACGAACGAATGGACCAATTCGAACGAAATTTGGTACAAAAATCGCAATCCGTAAACACTGGAAGCCTATTGTTTTTATACGCAATCGAATGTTCAAATCTCCCCTAAATTTTCAAGTAAAATATTGAAAAAATCGTCAAAAAACCAAAACTTTTAATAAAGTTACGCAAATAGACATTTCTTATGTAATTTTTCATTAGAAAACAATTGACATACATTTTAGAACGCTAACATGAACCGTTCCCGAGATATTGCACATTTTAGAAAAATATCAAAAAGTCATATAAAATAAAAAAAAATTTCTTATAGAGAAACATATTCACATTTTATATGTAATACCATGCGATAAATTGGGTGACATCATTCTCGTGGATCTAACTCGTTCCATTCATGAGAAAAGATATTTTGAGTAATACTTTAGTATTTGAACGCAAATAGTCATTTATCCGCTGTAAGAATAACTTATTTCTACGTCCATAACACTTGGCGAGATTCTGGCGACGAATTTAGTGGAATGCCGCCAACTTGGCGACATTTTAAAATGTTGCCAAATTAACGAAAATCTCGCCAAATGGATATAAATGACGCTAAATCAATGAAAATGACGACAAATAGAAGAAAATTCAATATCTTGGAAAGAATATAAGTATCTACTATAAGAATAACTTTTTTTTAACTGTAAAAGTAGTAAATTCATTGCATTACATAAGGAAAGTCATGTGCTGCCCACATCAGATTTTTTATATGAAAAGTTTGGATCACAGTCAGCTGCAACTGGATCCTTACTCTGTATTGATTTGAGATTATCGTCACCGCTGTCCTCTCGTTTCCCTGCGACATTATCCGGATGATGTACTGGACTGCATATATTAACCACTGAAGAGGACCATAAATTTTGGAAGTATAACTGAATGAATAAATTTAATTTTCATTGTTTCATCCAGACATCTTGGTGAGCTCAATTTATACGCTACCAATTGCTCTATTTTGTCATTCATTATTACTTTCCTTATATACATAATGTATAAGGAAAATATTGTGACGGGGTCGAAAATTCGAATTCGAGTTTTCGACGGGAGAACACGTTTCAAGCATGCCTGATCACGAATCAAACATTTTTGAAGTGGTGTGTGTGTGAAAGTATGTGTGAGTGTGTGTGTGTGAAAGTATGTGTGTGTGTGTGAAAGTATGTGTGTGTGTGTGTGTGTGTGTGTGTGTCAGTGAGTCTATGGAGACGATAACTGACGAACGAATGGACCGATTCGAACGAAATTTGGTACACAAATCACAATCCGTAAACACTGGAAGCCTATTGCTTTTATACGCAGTCGAATGTTCAAAACCCCCATAAATTTTCGAGAGAAATTTTGAAAAAATCGTCAAAAAATCAAAACCGCTAATAAAGTTACGCAAATTGACATTTCTTATGTAATGTTTCATTAGAAAACGATTGACCCAAATTTTTGAACGCTAACATGAACCCGTTCTTGAGATATTGCACATTTTTCAAAAAAATTATCAAAAAGTCATATAAAATTAAAAAAAAAACATTTTCTATTGAGAAACATGCTCACTTTTCATATGTAATAACCATGCGATTAATTTGGTGACATCATTCTCGTGGATCTAGCTCGTTCCATTCATGAAAAAAGATACTTTAAGTAATACTTTTGCATTTGAACGCCAATAGTCATTTATCTGCTGTAAGAATAACTCATTTTCTCGTCCATAACGCTTGGCGAGATTTCGGCGACGAATTTGGTGGAATGTCGCTAACTTGGCGACTTTTAAATGTTGCTAAATTAACGAAAAACTCGCCAAATGGATAAAAATGACGCTAAATCAATGACGACTCATTGATGATGGCGTAATGAAAAAATGACGACACATTGACGGAAATGTAATATCTTGGAAAGAATCTAACTAACTACTATAAAAATAATCTATTTTTTTTTACTGTAAAAGTTGTAAATTCATTGCATTATATAAGGAAAGTCATGTGCTGGCCACATCAGATTTTTTTAGTGTGGTGTCTTTTTTATCTATATAACTAAAAATGTATGTTTTCATGTAACAATGAATAAAAGCGTATCGTTTTCGTCATAATCTTTAAGGGGACGGTGGACGTTGAAATGAGCAAAAATTGACAAAAAAAGTTGTTGTTTTTAATAGATAACATTGTTTTACACATTAACCCATTTGCTTACGGGTGGGACAGCGTCCATCCCAAACGAAGAACCTCCCTAAAAGAAAGGTATTTGACATACCCTTTCCCAAAAATTCGACCCCCCTTTGCGGACATTGGCGTCCATGGAAATCGCCGGCAGAAACATTGCACCTGCTGCAGCATATCAGACTTTATATGTAATGAGAAACATATGCTTCAAAAATTTTTTGGTGTAAACAATTATGGCAAATTCCACTGCCACCAATGAGATTTTAATTTGTATTCTTGATTGATCAATTGACTATTTATACAATTAGCTAATCTCAAGATACAACACTTATCTCTCACTGACTATATTTTTATGAAAATATAACTGCTGATCCCAAGTAAAGTTGAATTTAGCACGTAGCAGATGGGAGGGAGCGTTCGTGCAGCTAGACTTTACAGCATGCCACACTATACATAATATTTTTGTAATTTTCACTTCGGATCTCACTGGAACTATTATGTATAGGACTATATCTGCAGATTCGGTTGCTTTCGGTCATTCTTAACCTTCACCGCTCATGGTGTCAACAAGGAATTTCAAAGTTAATTTACTCTTGTCGATACTAAATGTTTGGATCAGAGTCAGTTCCACCTGGACTATGACTCTGGTGATTTGACCTCCTTGCTACCAGTCCTCTGTTTCCCTGCGACATTGCCTGGATGATGTGCTGAGTCATATCAATAACTGAAGAGGACCATACATTTTAGACATGTAACTGAATTTCAGTTCTAACTCATGCAGCCAGGCTTTACGGCATATCACACTATACATAACATTTTGTGATTTTCACTTCGGATCTCAATATTATAGCGTAGGACTATCTCTGGGGATATGGTTGCTTTCCGTCCTGCTTAACTTTCACTGTTCATGGTGTCAACAAGAATATCAACGTTACTTTACTGTTACCGATACCAAAAGTTTGGTGAAGAGTCAGCTCCATCTGTACCCTGACTCTGGATAAGTGGCTTAACCTTATCACAACCAGTGTCTTTCGTCTATTTCCCGGAGACAATATCTGGATGATGTACTGGGTCATGTTAAACATCAAAGAGAACCATAAATGTTGAACATATAACTGTCTGACTGAATTACATTTCCGTTGTTTCATCCAGACATCTTGGTGCATTTAATTTATATTCTGGCAATCCCTCGATTTTGTCATTCATGTATGAATGTTGTTTTTACTGGGTGTCTTTTCTCAAAACGACAAAAATGTCAGTTTTCATTCAACAATGACTAGAAATGTTTCTTTTTAATCGAAATCTATAATTCAGATATTTTCACGAAAACAATATAATTATTTTATAGACAAAACAAAAGAATTCTAAAAGGGCATTCATATGGTGGCAACTTGTGTGTATACTTAATTTTTGACTTAATTATTAGGCATTTTTATTCTCTTTTGCATATTTATTTCGTATAGTCAAACAAATTTTCGGAAAAACCTGATGTGTCATCTCCAGAAACGGAAATGAAAATCTTTAGTGAACTACCTACCTCTTTGGAATTCAATGCTGACTTCATATTAATCGTCATCTATCTGTAATCAATCCTAAAATATAAATGTTTCAAGGAAATGTTTTGAACCCGGGGTGAAAAATATCCGAAAGTGAAAATGTAAGTAAACCTACCTGCTTCAGAATTTCATGCTACATCCATATCAATTATCATCTAAGCTGTATCTACAGGAGATTCTAAAAAAATACATGTTTCAAAGAAAATACAAATATTTGAATTGGAAGTGGCATAGCCAGAACAGGAAGTGAAAATCCTTTGTGAATCCATTTACTTCCTTCTGAATTTAATGCTGAATACATAGCAGGCATTGCCGAAACTCTATGGCCATTACTGAATCTCTATGTATAATCAATCCTGAAAAATGTATGTTTCAAGAAAAATTTTTGAACCGGAAGTAAAAATTCTTAATAAACTGTCCAACCTCTTCCAGAATCTTCTGTTGAATTCTTATCACTTATTATCTAAGTTGCATCTATAGCTAATTTTGAGAAATTGATGTTTCAAGTAAAATGGGATATTTTGAACCGAAAATGAAAAATAACCGGAAGTAGAAATCCTTGGTAAATCCCTGTCCTCTCTATAATTTGATGCTAAATTAAAATCAGTCATTATCTAAACCTTATCTAGAGCAGGTCTTGAGAAAGTGGTATTTCAATTCAAAATTTCTAAAAAAACCATTAGTATTGCAAAGCATTTTCCACCAATTATCGTTACAATAATATAAGAAAGTGAAAATGAATAAGTAAAGAGTACATGATTTATCACTTTACTATACGCCCCTTTATACCGTGTGTGTTTTTTAAACACACATATATATATATATATATATATATATATATATATATATATATATATATATATATATATATATATATATATATTCTTTCCTTTTGAATAATAGTCAAATAAATGTCACAATAAAATTACGTCCAAACACAGGAAAATGTAAAACATACGATCGAAAGTTGTGTTCAAGCAACAACTTGTTAAACGAAGTGCGGATTTTTGGTAAGATAAAAGAAAATATTTTATCCTCCACTTAGGAAAGTTCTCTCAGAAAGTGTTCAAAATGCATGAAATATACATGTTTATTTTATGGAGTTTTAAAAGAATCCATAAAATTTTATAGTGCAGAAATATAAATATTGTTCTTCGGTGGTTCCAGATTTTCAAGAATTAAGGTGAAAACAAACTGTATGAAGCACCTCTGTTGTCTATATATTTCTGATGGTTCATTATGTTGCTTGTTGAAATTTTAGTATTTTTCACTGTTTTTTTAACGGTGACAATAAACAGCATATTGTAAAGAAATGCACCACCTTTTTCTAACGAGAACCTAAAATTCTCAACAGGTCTAAGAAAAATTCTGGAATTTATTTTACATCCATCAATTGTCTGACACATTTTGTAATGTCTGAGCCTTTAGCTCGATTATTGTTCGAGTGCCAGTGTAAAGTCTGACCTCTTCTCGATGGTCAGATTGGAGTATGTAACGGAAGTTCAAATCAAATTGACATAATTCCAAATATTTGTATTAAATGACCCAGGTTCCTTACGGTCACTGGAAAAATACACACACTCTGGATTCAACTGGAAACCATTTATTGTTAACACAATAACGGATACAGTAGCTGACTGTAAAGTTAAAGGTATATATATTTACAGCAGCCAGATTGCACTTGTCCGTATCGTAACGTAAAGCTTATTACTGAATTCAACCCGGGATTTTGTAATAGAAACGACCTTATTCTAAACAACGTAACGTGTGGTGAACAAAACGAAACAATTAATTGGAGTTTCTTTCTTTTATACATACAATTATATTTTTGGGATTAAATTATTATTCTTAATTGCAGTGGTCGTGAATCTTTATCGTACATTTTTATCGTTGCCGCAATAACCTACCATTACCTCTTGGCATGAGTTCTTTAACATGATCATTGATTCAAAAACACTACACATTGAAATTCAGAATTTTAAAATAAATATTTTTTATTCACACATCTTATTGTTATGATTAAAATTACATTAATTTTAATAAACGCACCAGGTCGTTTGAATCTTATTCCAAAGATTAACAATTGACCTAATATATACAAAGTCTGGCACATACCTCTGTAGTTTGGGTCTGTTGCTCAGCATGACTGGATTTTTTGCCGTTTCTTTTTCTAACATTTGGATTCAGCTTTGTATTTTTCTAAAATATTTTCACTACTCAAAATAACGAACGACTCACTCTCTTAACTCTACTGCTCGAGTTATCACTGCATAACTTGCCTCCTGGTCTCACATTACGAAATGATGAATGATTACCAAAAGGCATCAATGGACATCTAGATATGTCAAATTTCCTTCCGATCATCACTATACCCCTCACTAATATCTCATGCACTAACTTCATGGAACTTCCGAACACGCACGCTCACGGCGGCTTAACCGTCAAGCAATCCTCCGTCATTTACGCGAATCGAAACTTTATCCTGCGGTATTGCAGGAACGCAGAAATGTTACTCCGCGTTACTCAATGTTACTTACTCAATGTTGGTTTACTTAACGGAACCATTTAAAAGTTACTAATGTAAATTAAAACATAAATTATAACGGAAAGAAACGATGATGAAAGGTTGTATAGACCTTACAATTTACACCAATTAATAAATTTAAACATGAGAAAAACTTCTTTACAATTAATAAATTTGAACATGAGATAATTTGCTAACTTCTTTACAATTTATTGCAAATGAGTTTAATAGTGGATCAACATAAAGCAGATATGGTAAGTTATATAATAGTTTTGGATGGTTAAAAGACCATCCTTCGTCAAAATAAATGAGATTGAGAAGCCAGTTCAACAAATATATGTGATCTAGAAACTGCTGACTTCGTTTATAAATGGAAATAAAGGTTTATTTCCAAGAAAAATAAAATTAAACATAAAACTAAGAAAGTACAAAGTTGAGAGAAACAATAAGTCGCAGAATAAACTAAAAGATTCGTTTAAAAAACAGTAAAAATATTGTGTAACTATGCACAACTGCGATATTAAGAAAATCTAACAAAAAGTGAAAGAAAATATAGACATAACAGTTAAAATTTATAGAAAAGAGAGGAAGTGGTAATTAAATTAGCTAACTAATTGAATGAAGCATTAATTGCCAACAAATTAATGAAAAATTAAAGTAAGGACCATGGCGGTATGAAACGGAATGAAATAAATAGCTCAAGAATGGAAAAAAAAAACAGTTTTTGAATACATTCTTGAAAAAATCATAAAAAAATCAGAAACTTCAATGATAAATGGTTTATCATTTCATGAGCAGTTTTACATTTAAAAACAAATAACACAAATTTCAGAACAATAGTCCGAATTATTCTCAAGATGTATGAATTTCGAATAATATAAAAAGAAATCATTAAAAAATCCAAACCTTTAATGCTGTTAAATATATAATAATTTCATACGTAATTTTTCATTAAAATTATGGACACAAACTTTAAAACGCTACCATAAACCGTTTCTGAATTCATCAGATAAATTTAAAAAAAGTTAAAGGAGTAGAATGTATTATTAAATAAGTTCAGTTTTCATATGCAATATTAAGCAACAAATATGTTTGTTAACATATCATTTTCGTCGTTCTAGTTCGTTCCATTCACAAGATAACGTACATTTTATAATATATTTTTTATTTTGATGTCAAAGAATTTGTAAATAGCCATTCATTTCAGGGGATATGCGTGTGACAGGATTTCGCTTGTGAGTATAAATAAGTTATTTCTGTTTGGATTCCTGAGTCACCCAAAACGCCAAATTTCTTATGCGATGAAAGGTTGTTGGAGGTCCCCACGTGGATCTTCCACATCATTACTTTGTGTAAAAAGTAAAAATCTGGCAATATGTAGGGAAAGTCATGTGCTAACAACGTTAGATTGTTTATTATTATTTTCGAGCACTCAATTTCTTATGCATCACTTCATTCACTGTCACATTTACCGCAAGACTTTCAAGATAACCATTATCTATGAAATCTCTTTGAGAAAGTTTTCTCCGACTTCTACGAAGGGAGTCTAGAATTTCTCTAAAGAAATCCCTCAGTCTGGGAGAGTTTGAAGACGTTTAACAATAGAAATAGATACACTGGCAACAATGCGTAAAGATTTGCTGCTCTCACTTTGCGCAGTAACTCTGTCTTGACAGATCAATATCTTCCAAGAAAGTTATTTTTCGTAGAATCTAGTGAAAAGATGGCTTAATCAGATTTAGAATTCCGTCAAATAAGATTCTAATCCTTAGAGATATGTTTTAATATATACTTTTCATTAAAACTGTTCCAAATAGTTTCCGTATTCGACATCCATATTTTATCTTATGATATAAAATTTGTTTAATATTTACGTTCTATATTAGCTTTTTATTTCGATATTTGTGAGGTATAAACGTGGGTGGCTTTGCGTATTAGTAAAGTAAAATGGAGTGCAAATAAAGATAAGTAAGCATGCATGCGGCTCGAAGATCACTAGGGTGTCCTTTTTCACTTTCAGTTCAAGAATCCTGGAGCAGCACACCCAGGTGAGCGTAATTTATGCAGTCAAACAGATAAGGCAGAACACAATACAGTAGCGCCACCTAGTGTGACGAAAAGGAAGTAAAATAAGAAAATCAAGGACATATGAACATGAAAAGCAAAAATGAAAAGATAAATAGAATCCAAATTATGTGAAATCAAATTAATTACACTAACTCCATTTTATTTATTTTCGCATAAATATGAGTGCGAAATTGTTAGCATTTTATATATATTTTTTTCCTTATTTGCTTTCCAAATTCATATTTCCTAGATTTTTCTCCTTTTGCTTACGTTTTGTGACACTAGATGGGGCTACTATATTGGATTCGTTGTTCAGTTATTTTCCGTTTGACCGTTTCAGTTCTGAGCTTATTTGAGCCTTCTAGTTCAGACTTGCTGCACTGAAGATTGAAGTTCAATTATTTCCAAATGATTTACATTTTCAATGATATACCTGTTGTGCAACACGTCCGATTTCGTGGCTTCGGGTAGCATAACAGGGTTTTTTAATCCGCAATAAAACTATATTAGCCACGAGAGCTAATAGAAATATATTATATATAATAAGAATGCTGTTATACAGGGTGTCCCGAAAACATTCACCTCAGCTTTTATTCCTTAAATATTGATCTTAGACATACATAATAAATTACAATGTTGCGTAAAAAAGGTACAGAATTTTATGAAATCGATTAAAATTTTCAATGGAATTAAATTTTAAGAAATACAAAATTTAAATTTTTATACGGCCCCGGTACAAAAATATTTCTTATGAGTAAAATGTGCCCCATACACTAATAAGGTGATGTACAGAATTTCAGCATTTTATCATAAAATGTCCCAGACATATGAAAAGACAAAAATGCTGACTTTAATCACTTTTCGATAGATCGACATGGATTCTCAAAGAGAAAAATCATGTCGGCAGATCGCGTTTCAGGGGTCATACACGAATTACAAGAAAAACAATGATTACATAAATAAGTAACAATTTTGCTATTTATTGTTACAAAATTATCTAAACTGTGTAGAAATAATAAATTTACACAAAGATTACAAAACTTGTTTAAAATGTTTTCCATCCATGCCGATACAGAGCTGCATCCGTCTGATAACATTTCTGTGCACTCTATCAAGTTCTTGTTCGGTGATGTCACGACAACCATCTTGAATGCGTTGCTGCAACTCTGCTTTATGTAAGGAAGGTGACAGATAAACAGTTATGCCTAAACGACCCCACAAATAAGAATCCATAGCCGTTAAATCAGGTGATCTAGGGAGAAATTCGACTGGCCCATACAAGTCAATCCACTTGTCGAATAACCGAATTCAGAATCTCATTAATATTTCTGTCACCCGTCAACGTACCATCATAGAGCATGGGTCCAAACAAACGGTTTCTTAAAATACTACACCATACATTCACAGAAAATTGCTTCTGATGATGAATATTATGTACCACGAATAGATTTGTGTTAGATTAGAAGTGCTCATTTTAAAGATTTATGCATCCATCTTGTATAAAACAGCATTCTTCAGTCCAAATCACGTTTTTCATAAAAGAGAGATTTGCATCTTCCTGATTTAGAGCCCAGTTACAAAAATCTAGACGCCATTGATAATCTGTTGGTTCCTGTCCTTGCACACTATGAATGTTAAACAGATGCCATTTATTCAGCATCCGTATTCTTACCACTGTTGCACGTGGTACGTTCAGTTCTGAAGCAGCGGTACGAACACTACTATGTGCATGACTGCAAAAGTAAACCAAAATATAAATTTCTACATCAGTTGAGTGAAATCTGGATCTACCTAGTCCACCTACACTATGTACGCTTCCACTTTCACGCCCTCGTTGCACCAATCGGGAAATAAATCTCCCAGAAGGTTGTCGTCAATTCGGAAACGTGCGTTGATATTCCCGTGCAGTTCCGTTAGCATTGCGATTGCATAAATTGTACAACATAAGCATTTCAAAAAGTTCCGCATTGCTGTATTGCGACACACTGTCGGTACAAGCTAACTACACTTTCAAAATGTAGCAGAAATGTGAAATACTTAAGGGTCGCTCAGACTGCCGGGCTGCGAGCTACGCTTGCGTAAGCAAGGCGATTGATCAATGGCAGAGCAAAAACAACTTTCTCATGTGAGGATGCGTCTGTTGCGATTGTGTGACGCATGTCTCAGTGGCAGATATTTGCATATGCATACATTTCTAAACTGTTTTAATGTTCATTTTAATTGTGCCATTTCCAAATTTTATTCTGTAATTAATCATGTAAAATTTTAATGTATTTTTCAGGAAGCATATTTTTGAGAAATTGTAAATAAATCTAAAGATAAGAGAATTATTTTATTTGCCTATGATGCATTTCTGCGTTGCGTCATTTGCACTCTTGCTGTAAATATTTAGATTTTAATTTGTGATTAATCTCTCCCCAAATTTGTTTAAACATATCTCGGGGACTTTTATGATAAAATGCTGAAATTTTGTACATCACCTTATTATTGTATGGAACACAGTTTATTTATTGGAAATGTTTTTGTACGGGGACCGTATAAAAATATAAATTCTCTATTTCTTCAAATTTATTCCCCTGAAAATTTTTATGATTTCATAAAATTCTGCACCTTCTTTTACGCAACTTTGTAATTTATTAAATATGTCTAAGATCAATATTTAAGGAATAAAAGCCGAAGTCAATGTTTTTGGGACACCCAGTATAATACCCTCTATGCTTGCATGCAGTATCTATATATAATTGATTTAATTATACTTACAGATTCGCAGTATGTTCGGATAGTCCATAAAATGAAATATTAACAAGAATCTTCGCAGTTCCACATACATACACACACAAATATATACATATATATATATATATATATATATATATATATATATATATATATATATATATATATATATATATATATATATATATATATATATATATATATATATATATATATATACATATATATATATATATATATATATATATATATATACATATATATATATATATATATATATATATATATATATATATATACATATATATATATATATATATATATATACATATATATATATATGTATCCCCAAATAATATCCCTATAGTATTAAACTTTTATCCAAAACATTTACAATTAAATGCAAGTAATAATGACTCAAATGTTGCAAACTTTTTAGATTTAAATTTAAATTTACAAAATTGTAATATGGTTATAAACTTGTATGATAAAAGACAGGATTTTAAATTTAATACATCAAAAATTCAACATTTTGACTCTTGTTTGCATATATCTGTATTTAGAAATATTATAATAAACCAGGCTCTTAGAATCAATAAAATTTGTGATGAATATTATAATTTAGCGCATTTTATGGAATTATTGAGTACAGTGACTAATAATGCATATCCCCCCAAGTTTGTTATTAAAATTATCAACTCAGTGTATCAACTTTCACTCGATAACATCCTAGAAAACTTTCCCAACTATAGTGACTAACATACATTTAAAAAAAAAATTATATATAATTATTTATTAATTATATAAATAAATAAAAATGGAAAATAATAAACTAAGCCAAAAAATTAGAAAAATCAAAAAATCGGAAAATAAGATGCATTAACATTAATGTTTTGAATTTTATTTTCGCAAAAAAATTGTAACTTTTGCCAATATTGAAACTACGATTTGAGCGCCCTTATAATGGTGTATAGTGGCATTCTCGTTTATCCAGTTTTCCTATGAATTACTTGTTTAGTAAGAATTTTCATCTTTGATTCATGTTCATATTCATGATTGCACATATGGGTTGTTCATTTTCTGAATTGCTTGTCCGGTCTCCAGCTTAGACTCACTGGACGGGTCTGGGAGAACTACTGTGAACGTTCGTACTGCCTCCCTGGTAGAATTTCGACTTGTTCATTCCGGTGCTGCTAGATTAAGCTGTTGAGGTCGATTTTTTATCAATTGAGTAGTATTTTTGTCAATTTGACAATATTTAAAAATGAATGAAGTAAGAGATATTTCGGCAAATTTGACCTCAACATTTTGCCAAACGTTACGGACGAAATAATAGATTATTCTTATAGTAGATTCCTATATTATTTCCAGGATATTGAATTATCGTCAATTAATTGCCATTTTCATTGATTTAGCGTAATTTTTTATCAATATGGAGACATTTTGGTTAATTTAGCAACATTTAAAAACTCGTCAAGTTGGTGACATTCCGCTAAATTCGTCCTCAAAATCTCGCCAAGCGTTATGGACAGAGAAATAAGTTATTCTTATAGCAGATAAATGACTATTGGCGTTCAAATAAAAATGTATTACCCAAAGTATCTTTTCTCTTGAATGGAGCGAGCGAGATCCACGAGAATGATGTCACCAAATTGATCGCATGATATTACATAAGAAAACTGAACATGTTTCTCATCAGTTAACATTTATTAAAATCTGCAATATTTCAAGAACGGTTCATGCTAACGTTCTAAAGTTTATGTCAATCGTTTTTTAATAAAAAATTGCATAAGAAATGACTATTTACGTAACTTTATAAACGGTTTTTATTTTTTGATGATTTTTTCAAAACTTCAATCAAAAAGTGAGGACGGTTCTGGATATTCGATTATATTTAAAACCAATAAGTTTCCAGTATTCATGGATACTAAGTTTTGTACCAAATTTCTTTCGAATCGCTCCATTTCTTCGTGATATATCGTCTCCACACACACACACACAAACACACACACAGACATCACCTCAAAAACGTTCTATTCGTGATCAGGGATGTTTGAAAGGGATGCTCTCCCGTCGAAAACTCGAATTTAAATTTTCGACCCCGTCACAATACTTTCCTTATGCATTATACTACGTAAGGAAGGAAAGTAAAAAATCTGATGTGAGCAGCACATGACTTTCCCTGCAGACTTATATTAACGTTCTCTTTATTTTAATTAAATTTATTTCACTTTTAATTCAATTTTCGTTCTCATTCGATAACCGGACTTATTTTCAAAGGTGGCTTAGGGAAAGTAAGAAAAACTAAAATAACTCGAGAACGGCTAGTCCTAGTGTAATGGGGTTGGTCTTATTCTTTTCGTCGTTAAAAATTACGTATTAAATCATCATTTAGTGGATATATTTGAGTATACCCAGTTTTTTATTTTAGATTTTGGCAATTTTTGCGGGCCATTTTGCAAAAAAAGGCAGGTTATTTTTTTCTGAATCGGACCAAAATCTAATCAGCACCAGGGTGACCTATACGTGACTCATCTACCGAATTTTGTGAAATTCGGTCTATTAGTTTTTCAGCTGCAGTGGATACAAGCTTTTGCGGGTCATTTCACTAAAAAGGCGGGTTCTTTTATTCCGAATCGTACCCAAAACTAATCAGCACCAGACTCGCCCACAAGTGACTTACCTACAAAATTTTGTGAAATTCGGTCCATTAGTTTTTTAGTTAGTGTGGATACAAAATCTGCACAGACAGACACACAGACAGACAGACAGACACACACACAGACGTCACGCTAAAAATGGTTTTTTCGTACTCTAGAGGTCTCGAAACGTGTAGATCCGTCGAAAACTCGAGTTGCGATTTTCGGCATGATTCCAATACTTTCCCTATACATTACCATGTATTGCAGGGAAAGTAAAAACAGACGATTTTAGGCAACATTTGAGCCTCTTTCTTATCTCCGAATCAAATAAGAGCCACATTCCGGCGAAAATGCTAAATCACATAGCATGAATATAAAAGCGATGAGTTAAAACTTCATATCTTCATTATAACATCAATATCGTTTGACACAATAATTCAGATAGCACTGGGAAAAGATCAGCAATCCTGTATTGTATGTATTTCCATGACAAAAGTCCTAAATATTTATTTAAACTGTCAATTTAGTAAAACATAAATTATTAACGTAATATAAATTAGAACTGAAACAATACGGGTGGGATATGAATAGGTTTTGTAATTTGAAGTTCTGGGTCACTTGATCTTTAAGAAAAAATCTGGAACATTGTGGACGAATTAGATGAAATATCGTCAACTTGGCAAGTTTTGGAAACGTCTCAAACTTTGATTGGTTAATATTTCTCGGGTGAAAATGTTTCCAAAATTCTCCATAGAGGGAATTTATCCACATCGTTCCAATGGGTTGTTGACTTGGTATGAGTAAAAGTAATTGCGACCATAATACAGAACCCAATATGTATTATATCTTCAGAGTTCACATATCCTTTAAGCTGTATATTAAACAATACTAGTAGAAAAGTGTAAAAATATCAAATTTTAGATTATAAATATCGAAAACTTTCTCTACGCAGCTTGAGGCATTGTCACACACAACAAATCAGATGCTTCCCAATTAAACTATACGAAAAATGTGATGTTTCACATGCATCGAAGAGTAACAATATTACTCACTATATTTTCGTCATCTCATGCTAAAATTTTACATTTTACTTGGGACAACTATTTTTCAAGACTGGTTATAGATAGAGCATAGAATATGGATGATACGAATTCGTATTTAAATTCCAGAGGAGGATCTACAAAGGATTTTTCCACTTCCGGTTCAAAGCATTTCCTTTGAAGTCCAACTATAAATAAAGCTTAGATGATGACGGATATGGATTCATCATCGAATTCCATTGGGATTGGGGGATTCACTAAGGATTTCTTCTTAAGGTTCTGAGGATGTTTCTCCCGGTTTTTATTTTCGAAAATTAGTATAACAGTACAAAATAAATATGTATGAGAGAGTAAAAATGTTTAACTATTCCGTCAAAAATGACATGTACATGCCATTTACAACCATATGAATGCTTCTTCATACATTTTTTGTTTGTATTATTACTTTGACACAATATCGAAATTCATTATCTATATAGCGAAAGTCATGCACTGTACACATACTTTTACAGTATAATGTATGGAAATTCGTTTTAAGAGTATGAAGGTATATTTAACAAATTATCCCCCAACATTTAAATCGGAATATCCCCCCCTCATTTCACGATTCTTTGTTTAAGTAAAAGAAACAAGAAATCTTACGAGATAAATTAAAGACAAGAATCCATTATACACATTCGGGGCCCATTAACCTTTAAGCTGAGCATTGTTATTCTCCATTAGGGACTATCAACCTTAATTGAAAAAAGGGTGGTAAGACAAACGTGGTATTTGCAAACTTTTCTCCCCCTAATGAGAAGATGTAATTTCTGTACAAAAAAAAATATATTTGCGTATTCGGATATTTATGGGAAATGAGTCAATGGTTAAGTTCTAGCTAAATGCTTAAAGTAATTTAAATTGTGATGCATTTTGCTTATTATATTAAAATTATACCGTCTATATGCATTTTACAGACCTGTACGTTTTTTTAATGTATAAATGTAAGGATGATTAAATGATAATCCGCAGTGATGCTATAAAGTTTAATTCAATATAAATATTCAATAACATCTTTTTTCAACTTAGTTATCTGGTTTTTCGACGCAATTATTCCATCTTAGCACAAGCTTATTTTTACTTTCAGAAATAAGCTTCTCTAGGTTTTCTAGGCTGAGCAACGAGCGAACCATGCATATGCTCTTCTTTCAGTTTTGGGTCTGAGATGAACCAACGGCCCCTTAATACAGAGTTTTCTAGTTTAAACTACATTGGTTTAAACTTGAAAAACCTTGGTTAAAACCAAAAAATAAAACTAGAACCAAAAAACATGGTTTAAACCCGAAAAATCCAGGTTACTTTGCTTTAAAACAGATTTTTCGGTTCAAACCAGGGTTTAAACAAAAAAAAACGTGGTTTAAACTAATGTGTTTTAAACCAGCCATCCGTGCCTTAACAACTCTTTGGATAGACCAAACAGGTATCATTCTAAAGGGGCGAGATTTAGATTATACGGAAAGATAAGCCAATGAATGCTTTATATGAGTGTCCGGCTTCTTTTTCATGCACAAAAAATTTACGCCCGCCTTTCAATTTGTAGACGCTCCGTTAAAACAAAGCACTGTCCCCATATTGTGTTGAGAAATTTTAATGGATAGCGAGTCCTGATATACTTTCATAACACAAAAAATGGATTATTGAACGATGCTCTTCTTTGGTGCAAACGGAAAGCGGAGGGGTCATGGTTAACGTTAAGGCATTTATAATGGAATTGAGATAACAACAGAGGTTCTTTAATATAAGATAGGGCACTCAGCCTGGCAACTCATGAAAAACTCGTCATCTTGACGTAATGGAAACTAAGATTCGTCAATCGTGATGACACGGTTCAGAATAAAGTTTGAGGGGAGTTTTCAAAACATAGGCATTATTACAGTTAAAATTGTTAATTTTGAAGTGGCAATATCCAGGCGTAAGCAACTTGCGCAAAGATTTTAAATTGTGCTGTGCACATTGGATCCAGTGACATTCAAGGAAATTTAGTGACGTATTTGGCGTAAAATGTCAGTCGCAGTAGCAAATTCGGTTCCTCTTAAGAACCCGAGAATAAAATGCGCGCATTCTTAATTTCCATGTTATCATACTCACAGAGCGAGGTAATAAGTCGGCCATAATCCTGGGCGAGCACCCACTGATCGCAACTTCAAATGTCCGCAACAGTAATAAGATAAAACCCTCGCCTAGCGATAGGAGCGAAAACGACAGTGTTGACCGAACAGTGTTTCAATTTAGCTCTGACTACAAGAACTTTCAGTGGCCAAATTCATAGTCACATAATACCCCTGATAGGAGCGTTTCCGAAAATTTGGAATGCACTGATATTACAGAAAACAGTATCAATGAACCGGTTTTACACTTATTATGAATTCATTAGCATGTTAGGATGGAATGGCCAATATCTGAAATGACAGTATATTATCTGCACTGAGAGGATATTATAAAATTTTGGGGCGTTCCATTAAGGCTAGTTCTGTGAATATAAACGTAGCCATTGTAACCTTTCGTAGTCTGCGCTAAATGTTGTAAATGTTGTTGCTTGCTGCATGGAAAGACGGAATAATAGATTTGCAAAATTGAGGAATATAGCAAATTAACTTGTTGTCATTATGGATATCGGCTCTTCTATGTCGGAAAACGCATAATAAGCTTGAAACTGGTGTAAGAATGATGTTATCTGAATTGGGCGTATATTCCAAATGAACTTCGCAATTGGAGCCGGAGCACAATCTTTATGAAATATGATGCCAGCTGTGTGGTGGAATTGAATTTGGTAGTTTCCATAGAGTAGAAGTCCGCAATATTTTAACACCCGCGATCAATCACCAACATGATTACTTTGATTTGTTGATCACTTGATACAAAATATATTACATATATGCGTACTTATATATCAATACATATATAAATGCTTGCGTACATAAACATATATATGCATATTTAGAAATCGGATGATTTACATTGCTTATAAACGAACGTGAACTGGAAAAATATATGCCACTATACACTGAGATGAAATAAACACAGAATATAGACACAACCAACTAAAATCAAATTTTACATTCCTACTAATAGTGAAGCGAACAGCAAAATTGAATCAGGTCCGCTATTTTTTAAGTTCAGCAAAAATAATATATCAAGCTGTCGAATGCATCGTCTTGGAAAATAAATTTTGGAGTACAAAATAAAAAATTTGATGTGGGTAGCACATGACTTTCCTTATATAATGCAATGGATTTACTACTTTTACCTTTAAAAAAATGTTATTCTTATAGTAGATACTTATATTATTTCCAAGATATTGAATTTTCTTCAGTTATTCGTCATTTTCATTGATTTAGCGTCATTTTTATCCATTTGGCGAGATTTTCGTTCATTTGGCAATATTTTAAAAAGTCGCCAAGTTGGTGACATTCCGCAAAATTCGTCGTCAAAATCTCGCCAAGTGTTATGGACGGAGAAATAAGTTATTCTTATGGCATATAAATTATCATTGGCGTTCAAATACAAATGTATTACTCAAAGTATTTTTTCTCATGAATGGAACGAGCTAGATCCACGAGAATGATATCACCAAATTTCTCGCATGACGCTACATATGAAAAGTGAACATCTTAACAGTTTATATATTTTTTTAATTTATGAGATTTTTTGTTACTTGAAAAATGTGCAATATCTCGAAAACAGTTCATGCTAGCGTTCTAAAATTTGTCAATCGTTTTCCAAGGAAAAATTGCATAAGAAATGTCTATTTGCGCGACTTTATTGAAGGTCTTGATTTTTTGATGATTTTTTCAAATTTTCACTCGAAAATTTAGGAGGGTTTTGAACATTCGATTGTGTTTTAAAACAATAGGCTTCCAGTATTCACGGATTGTGATTTTTGTACCAAATTTTATTCGAATCGCTCCATTCGTTCGTGAGATATCGTCGGTTGAAACGTGCTGTCCCGTCGAAAAGTCGAATTCGAATTTTCGACCCCGTCACAATACTTCCCTTATACATCATGTATATAAGGAAAGTAAAAAGCGCTGATTTAATATTAAATTTATGTATTTTATCTATTTTAAAATAAACTTTTACCTTTCTTCCCTATTTATTTAAAATTTATTTTTAATGTTATTTATATATCTAAAAATGTGCGGTTAGTTTTAAATATGTTTACGGTATAATTAAAATTTATTTTGACAAATACATTCAAATTTTAAAATTAAAATCCATAATTAAAATTTAAAATTTATAATTAAAATTTTAAATTTATAATTAAAATTTATTTTGACTAATACATTTAAATTTTAAAATTAAAATTCATAATTTAAATTTAAAATTTATAATTAAAATGTTAAATTTATAATTAAAATTTATTTTGACTAACACATTTAAATTTTAAAATTAAAATTCATAATTAAAATTTAAAATTTATAATTAAAATTTAAAATTTATAATTAAAATTTATTTTGACAAAAACAATGAAAATATTTAATTTTCTGTCATATGGGAACAATGTTTATTGAAAGAAGTAAAATATATGTTTCTCTATAACCATATATACACAGATAAAAAAACAAAATTGGAGAGTAAAGCCTTTTTAAGTTTTTTATCACTGTCTTTAATAGTATTGATAAATTTATGCACAACTTGTATATTCACTGCCCTCCAAAATTTATGTGAATTGGACCCAAATACAATGGACAAATGTTTACTTCACAGACAAATCGAGATCTGCAATCGGACAGTAGACGTGTGCTTGTCTGGAGAGAATAAGGAAGACGTAACCAGCCCAGTAGGACCGACGCAAACCATAATTTTGGTCCTGGTAGTGTGATGGATTCAATTGTAACAATTTAGGAGTAAATAAAATCACTACACACACATGTTTTGTCTCATTACAGTTTGTATGACTAAATATCAAAATCCTTCTATAAATATATATAATTTCATTATTGTTTTCCAGTCAATAGTATTTTGAGTTGTAATTCAGCAGTACATCTGCATTTCAGAGTATTTTTCAGTAAATTTTGAGTAAATTTTGTCAATCGATACAGAACTTCTGACTTATGAATTATGCTCAATTTACTGTTCCGTGTTTAAATTTTGGAGGGCAGTGTATTCCCCAGTGCCCCTCTAATAATTGTAAAATGAGTTTTGTACTTTTGCATATGATTTCAGATAAGACTTACGGCGGCCGTGTCTCCTAAATGCAATGAAACAAATTGAAAATAATGGTAATTATTTTTAATTATTAAAAAATGCATTATTTAGAAAATATCTATTATATTTGTCAATAGTTTTAATATGTATCAATTGTGAATATATGGCCACCCCCATATTTGTACACACCCACATTTAGTCTTTGATAAGTTTTCTTGGAGCATTGCAATATTGTTTACTTATATGAAAAATAAATAAAAAGAAGAATATAGAGAATAAATATGAGAGAGGTAATTTAATAAATATGAGAGAGGTGGTAATTTCTTAAGGAAATGCCTTCATCCTAAGCCACTATTTCCAAGGAGCTAAAATAGCCACCGAAAGTGAAATAACATTTTAATATGGATTTCTTGTTGGAACTAATTCTGCAATGTCAAGTATAAATTTCATTTCGTTTTATTTATATTTCTATAGGGCATAGGTGATTTTTTTTCGATAGCAGCCATTTGAGCAACACGTAATTAAGCCTAAAACGTATAACATTATTCTACTTTCGCACAGAGTATGATATTGCAAAAAATTAAAATATGAATATTTTGTGTTCTGGCCATATATACCGATAAAACTTTAAAAATATATTTTATATGAAAATAATGTTGCTTGTTCGTGTATGTTTTGAAAACGAAGACGGCATACCATCAGCCGTTTCTGACCTCCTCAAGCACCTGGTACAGCCAAAGAATGCAAACTGCTATCGCATTGCTATACTTCAAATCTACTTCCTGATGTGGGCGTAAGGGACCTTCGGTCCCATGGAAGTACGTAATGAAGCGACTTGGCTTGGCTTAAAACTATGATTAAATCTAAAAAATTGCATCAAATAAGGATGCAGTATTTTGAAATTAATATATAATAAACGCAGACTAACTTTTTCAAACAACGTTAACTGGCTGTACTACAAACACTGTGTTTCCAAAGCGGAATAAAGATATATTTTTAAGATGGTAAGAATATTAATGAAATTGCCACGCGTCATTATCCCATGAATAAAGGTACAAACAGGTCCGGGTGTTTGTGGTATCCTTTTCTGTTGTTATGAGCAGCACATAAACACTGCACCAATCACGTCATCTGGGTTTTGGAAGGCACTGATATATGTGACAGCTATTAATTTGCACCAGTTCCTTCTGTTCGTAGTTTAGAGTTTTTCTAAACTGTATGAAGTACAGTGACCGCCGGTTATAAGATTCAGTGGTTATAAGAAACAGCCGTTTATAAGACTCAAAACGACAGAAACAAATACAAACTTCGTTTTAACATTAAAATTGTGTCGCTTATAAGAAACACGATTCCGCTTATAAGAAACAGTTTTCTACAGAAAATTTGTTGATTTCCTTGCGACGCTGGTGTAAAAAAAAAAATCGATTTGTTTAAGGTTAACTGAAGGACGAGTTGTTATCTCTTGTCTCTGGGCGTACGGGGAGGGGGTGGGAGTTTGCTATGTAACAAAGGATGACAGAGGATTTCTCCGCAGAAAGACTTGGGGAGTACAACCCCAAACCAGTAAGAAACGAGCTTTAATCTTTTGGCAGTTAAGGAAACGTACTGATAAGGAAAGGCATCTTTGCTTATGCACTCAAATAAGATTCGTACAGCTTTAGTTAGTCATTTTATGTTTTGCTAGTGAAGCATGTCGCAAACCCTTACTTTGCTTGAAAAGCAAAGTTTACTTAAAAAGTATGATTCTCCACCTCCGTGTAGTCAATAAGCAAGAAAACAACCTTGCTTGATGCTATCCATATGATCGCAGGCGCATGGAAAAAAGTTTCTGACATATGCATTTTTAATTGCTTCCGTAAAGCAGGATTTTTGAAAAATAATGTTGCCATACCAGCAGAAGATGAAGAAGAATTTAAAGCACCTTTCGAAGAATGGATTCACATCGACGAAAATTTACAAACATCTGAAGAAAACAATGATGATGACATAGTGCGGAAATTCAGAATGTTTGCAATGAAGAAGAAAATGAAGACGACGTTCCACAAGAAGAAAATTTTCCTACAGCCAAACAGTCGCGAGAAGCCCTAACTATAATTAGAAAAACTCTTGAACACAGAGGGGCATCAGAAAAAGTTTATGGACTGTTTTATGATTTAGAAATGGATGTACGTAAACTAATCACAGACTCGTTAGCACAAACAATACTGGATAAGTTTTTTGCTATTCTTCAGTAATAGATTACGGTATGTATGAAAATGTACTATGCTCTTATACATAAATGAACGACCTATGAGTTTTACTTTTTATTCTTATTTAACTGCATACTATATGCATATAGATAATAATTTAAGTTGTAAGGCTTAATTTGTAAAATGAGAAATATTTTTGAATGCAAAACTTAATTTACAAATGTATTATGTACGTACTAATATTTTACTTATATACATTTATCTTTTAAATTCTGTAAAACTGTGTTCAATAGTTAGTATTTACAATGGAAGAACGATATTTAAAAAATTTCCGGATTTAAGAAACAACTGCTTATAAGAAACAAAACGAGCGAAACGAACGTGTTTCTTATAAGCGGCGGTCACTGTATTAGTGATATTTGCCATACAGAAAAATATTTTTAACTCAATTCACAGAAATACATGAATTTCATCCGGCAATGACCAGTATTAAGAACAATGAACTGAAAAGTCCAAAGGCGAATATACAAAGTAATGTGTTTCTGAACTCTAATGTATTTACTCTTTTCAATTCTACTTGATACCAGTACGATGCTTTGCTGTATAACTTTTATTTCAAGCATCTTTATTTGATGATTTTGGATTAGGTTTCTCATCAACATGATAATTCTTTAGCTTCAAATAAATGCATAGCTAACTAAATGAGTGTTTCAATACTTCAGTAAGTCAATTTTATATATAGTATGTTTTAGTTGAGAAATCTGAAACCCTAAATTCAGATCTGCATATATGAACCAGTGGAGTCCCCAGTGGGGTGTCATTTCCAGGGAACCTTCTCCACCCCCAGAAAAGCATGGAGCCCATTGAAGATGGGATTAACGTCATTTAAAGAAATAATTAAGAGCGTATTTGGTTACCAACGCCCGCCAAAATTGTTTTTACTCAATCTATTCTTTACGATATCTACGACTTCGTCAATCAAGTATTTCCGACTAGTAGTTAGTGAAATTTCCACTTTAAAATAGCATCATCAAAGTCTGGAGTTATATTACCCAATTTAGCACTGTCGTTAGTGAGTTGTGTATGGCATTTTCATTTTTACTATTCATCAAATTCTTGAAACATCATTTAGTAGTGCCATACCTGTACGTCTAAACAGGTATGGCAGTACTGAATAATCGCTTCTTATTACTCACATATAAAAATTGTAACATGCTAATAGATTATGTGCTTTTTTAACAGTTTCTTACCCGTAATAATTCTCGACGCACGGAAAAATTCCTATTTCCAAAGCCGGAACACCAAACGCCCCAAAGCAAGACTCCTGTGCATCCCTAATATGCACCCCACTTTTTGATGTGCGTCACATCGATGGTTGGGTTTCTCTGGCGGCAAAACCGAGCTTTACGAGAAATGTAAACACTTTGGACGCATATATCCTCCAAACCTAATAGTTACAAATGTAAATACTTGTTCTTGTTATATCAGATATCGGGTCCAGATTATGAATATATAAAAATAATTTTGATAGTTTGAAATTGTTTGTTCGAAAAGTCTCAAAAATGTTCTTTTCAAGAGAGTGTTTATTTTTTTTTTTTTTTCATTTTTCTAACTTTCACTCGAAATATATAGTAAACTATAAAAGATATAAATAGCAAACGATAAAAATGTGTACTAGAAAATTTAGTATAAAAATCTTTATTTATTATTAAAAAAAGCTCTTATAGTATTATGTAATTAATTGTCTTGTCGACTTGAAGGGGATTGGAAATTTTCCGTTTTTCAAGTTAGTAATGCTTGTATCTTAAGAACTAAAAGAGCTAGCTTTGAATAATAAACAATGATATGTAGCTCTTTGAGAAGGCTCTACAAGTGTATATAATTGGATTTTGGATTGAGGCCTATTTTTTTTAAAAAGCTCAAAAATATATCTGACCAATTTTTTTCTTTCAATATTCAT
Organism: Amaurobius ferox; assembly: GCA_951213105.1. Taxonomy (NCBI): domain Eukaryota; kingdom Metazoa; phylum Arthropoda; class Arachnida; order Araneae; family Amaurobiidae; genus Amaurobius; species Amaurobius ferox. The sequence goes on along the minus strand of OX578143.1, from coordinate 123,165,559 downwards.
ACTTTCACACAAATTTCGTCGAAACTATAAGAGATGGATAAAAATAGTAAGGGACAAAAATGTGTATACGGAAATTTAGTTTCCAAATTAGTATTCTTTTTTTTTAAACTCTTATAATTTTCATGTAATCGTCTTGTCAAGTGGAAGAAGTATGAAAATTTTACTTTTTTCAAGTTTGTAATACTTATATCTCTAAAAACTAAAAGTGATCGCTATAAACAATACGCAGGAATTTGTATCTCTTTGAAGTCTCTACAAGTGTAAATAATTGCATTTTGGACAACAGTTGAGATTTATTTATCAAAATATTATTCACGCAAAAACATTTCGGCTCCATCGGACTAGATCCACCGCCGATCTTTTTTAACATTGCTTTCAATTAGACTGATTATATCTTTGGGTTAGAACGATTAGATTAATAACCGTGGCAGACGGTGAAAAAAGGAAATATATGAGACTATTCATGATCGTCAGACTTCATGACTATACGAAAGAAGACAGGATGAAAAGAGCAGTTTAACGATATAGAAATCACTTAAACAAAGATAAAAGGCACAGTAAATAATACTGCTGCTTGTGAGAATAAGACTTTCAAGACTTCCTGAAAGAAAGGAGGTACATGAAAGTTAGATGACTACAATTGTTTCAATCTGGTACCCCCGACAGGGGTAACAGATGCTTTTAAATCTTTAAGTGAGCTTCCGACCCCTCCCGGCCCGGATCATTGAAACTGTTTCGAGGGCGTTTTATAGCCCTCTTCTTAAGGCCAAAACACAGTGTTTTTTCATAACCACCGTTGAGGAAGAACTGCAAGGCGATAGGTAGACAAACAATCAAATAGATAGATGGGGAACACTCAAAGAGAGAATTCGTAGCGGTGGTAACATACATTGAAAGCGAGACCCAGACTTTGAAAATATCAGCATTATCAACCTGTGTTGATATATTTATGGTCGAGGTCTCGATTTCAATGTCTGTAAATCCCGCTACGAATTCTGGCTTTGGATGTTCCACATCTATCTATTCGATCATTTGTCTGCCTACCACCCTGCAGTTCTTTGCGTTTGTTGAGCGAAGGCACCATGTTTTGGCCGCAGGATGAAGGCTATAAAACTCCCACTTCTAGCTTTATTTTTTTCATTTCCGGTACCAATTTTTTTTAAATATCTATTTATCAGGATTGGTTATAAATAAAACTTAAAAGATGATTGATATTTTGTTAGACAAAAATGATTATGTCAAAAATGTTAATGATTTTAATAATAGTCTTTACACTGTGCTAAATGCTGACCATACGCACACTCACCTTACTAAAATAAAAATTGCTGTAAAAATTGGGTCATTTTGTGTGATAAAACTAAAGGGCTGTGATTCCTTCTATTGTAAACTATGTGCTCGATTCTATTCCCTACCTAAAATTCCCAAACTTATTTTGTCTTTTCATTCTACTGTTTCTAATGTTAGCACTCCCTCATATTCAATTGTCTGGTATCTCTCCCATAATATCGTCCTTTTAACTAGTAATGACACTCACACCGTCAAGAGTTCCTTGGATTTCGTCAACAAGATAAAGAAATCTAATGTGGGCAGCACATGACTTTGATTGCAGACTTATATTCACGTTCACTTTATTTTAATTAAATTTTATTCACTTTTAATTCAATTTTCGTTCTCATTTGGTAACTGGATTTATTTTGAAAGGTAGCGTAGAGAAAATACGAAAAAAACTGAAATATCTCGAGAACGGCTAGTCCTAATATAATGGGGTTAGTCTTATTCTTTTCATCATTAAAAATTACGTATAAAGCAAGCATTTAATGGATATATTTGAGCATACGTGTATTTTTAGTTTAGTTTTTGATGAATTTTGCGGACCATTTCGCAAGAAAAGGCAGGTTATTTTTTTCCGATTTGTACCAAAATCTAATTAGCCCCAGAGTAACTCACAAGCGACTTATCGACCAATTTTTGTAAAACTCGGTCGATTAACTTTTCAGCTAGAGTGGATACAGCACTTTTTGAGGGCCATTTTGCACAAAAAGGCGAGTTCTTTTATCCCGAATTGTACCCAAAACTAATCGGCACCAGAGTCGTCCACAAGTGACTTACCTACAAAAATTTTATGAAATTCGGTCACTTAGTTTTATAATGAAAGTGGATACAAAATCTATGCAGACAGATACACAGACACACACACACAGACGTCACGCTAAAAATGTTTTTATCGTATTCTAGAAGTGCCAAAAAGTGTAGCTCCGTCGAAAACTCGAGCTACGATTTTCGGCATGATTCCAATACTTTCCCTATACATTACCATGTATTGCAGGGAAAGTAAAAATAATTGCTCTCATATTTATAGGATCATATTCTCATATAATGTTAAATCTCTTTTCACCAATGACTATGCAGAAGGAGTATATATAATTGCTGAAAATTACCCCTACAAAATTGTTTTCAAAAGTTAGGTAAATTTCATTACTCAGATATTGAAGTAAAAGAAATTACCGCCTTTTCGTTTTGAATGGGGCTTTCATAAGCAAATGGAAGGTTTGGCTATGGGGAGTTCTGTTTTATGTGTAAGGAATGAATAAGGCAGAATAGTTTTAATGAATGACATTTTACCGTAAATTAACAAATATTTATTTCATACGTCGCATTGTAATAAATCAAAAATACGAGGCATGTTTTTTATGTAAGTACCGTTTTGCGATTCCGCCGCCGCAGCGCTACAGTCGCGTTCCGCGCATGCGCGCTGGTTACCTACATCTCTTGTCTACGCACTGACGCCATTACAGTCTGATTCTTCATTGTATACGTTGTTTACTGAGTGTTTAAGATGCCTCCGACAATCGTGAGTCCCGCCGATTGTGAAGTACGGGCTGTTATACGATTTCTTAGTGCTAAAGGCGTAAAACCGATCGATATTCATCGTGAGATCTGTGAAGTTTACGGACAAAACATTATGAGTGATGGAATGGTAAGGAAATGGGTGAGAGCATTTAAAGATGGCCGCACAAATGTGCATGATGAAGAACGGAGTGGGCGTCCTTCCAATATTCTCGTAGTGTTTTGTATCGCATTGTGACCGAGAACTTGAATTACCAGAAATTGTGTTCACGTTGGGTTCCAAAAATGTTGACGGATTTGCACAAAACCCAACGTTTAGGCAGTGCATTGACTTTCCTTGAGCGGTACCACAATGAAGGTGAAGATTTTTTAGACCAAATTGTTACTGGTGACGAAACATGGGTGGCCTACGTCACACCAGAATCAAAACAACAATCCATGGAATGGCGACATTCATCATCACCCAAAAGAGTGAAGTTTAAGCAAACAATGTCTGCCCGGAAAATCATGTGCACAGTTTTTTGGGACAAAAAAGGAGTATTGCTAGTGGAGTTTCTGCCTCGTATATCGTAACATCGAATGCGGGCATCAAGCGTCCAACATAACGTTCCAACTAGTTACTCTAAGTCCTCTGGACGAGTCGGACGGTCTGGGTCTTCAACATAACATAACATCACTTAACTCGCTGTGTGTTGCTAGAGCAAGGTTACAAGAATAAAATGAATATGAAAGAACATAATTCCCAGTTGACGCTTACAATCAGTTATCTTGCAAAATAGGAGTCTTCGTCTATGGTGCCTCTTCGGTAGTCTCGCCAGCTACATCCTCAAGGTCATAATGTTCCTCGTCGTTCACTAATTTGAACAACTTCAATTGGGAAACGTGTACAGTAGTTTCATAATTTGGACGTCGTCTTCGTCCTTGTCCAATATTCCGCAGCTTAGACACTCTATATGTCGAAATCCCAGACCATCCGACACATCCAAAGACGTAGAGCAATTTGATGGATGGCCGGGAAGAGACACTCTATATGTGTCAGAGAGAGTGTCAGAGGGTAAAACAGTTTCGAAAACTAAGGGTCCATGGTATCGTACTTGTAGGTTTAATGCATCCCAACTCATTGGTTTACACTGCAATACTCTGAATTCATTTGAAAGATCACACACCTTTTGTGCTTCTGATTCCTTGAGCTGAAATCCGACTTTAATTTGGCTTAATATTAACAGTTCACAAAATGATGGTTCTTGATCTTCTAGTTGGATATGCAAACTTTTACCAAATTTAAAAGAATTTTAAAAAGTTTCATTTTCCTCACAATTATTTTGTGTAGTTTTTACGTAATTCTCATAAAAATTTTCTTTTTCATTGTTCTCTACTACTGTAATTGGAATTACATTCCCTCTAAGGACGACGTGCTTTTCTTTTATGAAAATTTTACTACTGGTGAAATTTATGACTGGAACACATGCTACGCCATTTTGAACATATATTTCATTACCTTGAGAGTTCCGTTCTTCAATAATAAAGGAATTTAAATTTATATCATCATTCACAAAATTAACTAACTATACACTATGAGGTTCCACAATCACAGCTTTTTCACTTTTAAGTACTGATTTGTAATTCGAATCATTTTCAAAATTAAAATTTACTAATAAATCGGAATTGTTTTCTTTTACTAATATAGAATTTTCTTGTTTTCGTACTAATGGATGTTTGGAAGATCAATAACATTTGTCCCTATAAGTACATCAGATCCTCTGAAACTATCATCAGGAACAACAAGAAATCGAATCGATTTTAACTCTATTTCACCAATAAGAATATTGCAATAAACTACACTAAAGGATGTCAAATTACCTACAATACCTTTCAAGTTTTCTGGTGCTTCTATCTGATGCTAATTTAAGTTTCATTAAAATCACATTCGAACCCGTGTCGATAATAGATGACATTGAATTTAACCAGTCAACACTTTTTAAATGACTGATGTAGAGGTATAACATGATGTAGAGGTATAACATAAATTTAAATGACTGATGTAGAGGTATAACATTCGAAACACATAAAAAAGTTGAATGTTTGATTTCAGTACAACTTTTAGTACCATGACCTTCTTTTTTACATTTTGTGCAATATTTTTGACGCTTAGGTTTTATACAGTCACTCGAAAAACATCCTTTTTCAAAGTAATTATAATAAGTATTAGGACCAGCAAGTTGTTTTCTATCTTATTCTTTTACTGTTTGAACTTCTTTTATTTTTTTTGGTACATTGAATTTATTTATATGGTTGTTTTTCCTCGCATATTCAAAATACTGATGGTGTTCAACTGACCGCGCAATTCTTTTACCCCCCCCCCCCCAACACTTTCGTACTCATCTAATTTGTCTGCAAGTTCATTGGGAGATACAAATTTCTGCCAATCATCGATATATTTTAGTTTTTTCGTATTTTTTCCACGCCACCTTTGAAAATGAGTCCAGTTATCAAATGAGAACGAAAATTGAATTAAAAGTGAATTAAATTTAATTAAAATAAAGAGAACGTTGATATAAGTCTGCAGGGAAAGTCATATGCTGCCCACATCAGATTTTCACTTTCCCTGCAATGCATGGTAATGTATAGGGGAAGTCTTGGAATCATGCCGAATATCGCAACTCTTGTTTGCAATGGATCTACACGTTTCCAGATCTCCAGAACACGAAAAAAACAGTTTTTAACGTGACGTCTGTGTGTCTGTCTATGTAACCGTCTGTGTGACCGTCAGCTGTCAGTCTCCATCAAAACTGCTGTTTGGCCGTGATCTACGACTGCTATGTGACCTAATGTTTGGAAAACCATATGATACTCCTTCTTCGACTGATAAATATGTGCAAGAACTGCAGGCACAGTTGTAGGAGGTTCATAGTTTCACTCGTGAGAGGATCAACATTGCTGCCGATAGAATGAAGTCCCAGTACGATACTAAATCTAATAAGGTACAATTTCGGAAAGGCAATAATGTGTAGGGAAGCAGTAGGGAACCTAGAGCCCTCTTCGGAATTTAGTTTTTGTAAGGTTCTCTACTTGCGGTTTATCATCTTACAGTTCAACACATTTCCTTGAAACGCCGTTATTTTTGTCGTTTTGACACCATTAAAAAATTAAATACCAAATTGCTATATTTTGCCAAATTGAACACATTCATCGCCAAGCGTTGCATTCATACCATGAGAAGGGTTTTTCTTATAAATAAACTATTGGCTAATCGGTGTTCGTCAAAATACAATACTTTTACACAACATATATTTTCTCGTGAATGGGAACGAACTAAATCCACGAGAACGATATTAATATATTTTTAGTATAATATTGTATTGAAAAGTGAACACATTTCACAATGGATAATACTTTTATAATTTTATGTAACTTTTGATAAATTTATTTGAAAAACATATAATACCTCGAAAACGGTTCATGATAACATTCTAAAGTTTATTTCCAAGGATTTCTAATAAAAAAAAAGTAAATAGGAAATTACTATTTACATAACACTATTGAAGGCTTTGATTTTATTATTATTTTTTCGAAATTTCTTTCGAAATATGGAGGGTCTTCGGAAATTTAAAATCAGTAGATTTCCAAAATTTACTGATTTGAATAATCATATGAAATTACGTTCAAAACACTCTATTCGTTCGTGAGAAATCGTATCAGAGACTCACATATAAATATACAAAGGCACACATAAACACTTATTTACACACGCAACACAAACATCAACTCAAAAACATTCGATTCAAGTTCAGGGATGCTGAAAATTGGCTCTACTGTCGAAAACTCGAATTTAAAGTTTCAACCTCGTCACAATACTTTCCTTATATATTATGCTATGTATGTAGGGAAGGTAATAAACTTTCGCTAAACCCCATACACATTTCATTGCACGCAAATAAAAACAAAAGAAACCCTAAAAATATTGTTTAAAATCAAGTTAAAACAGTTATATAAAATTTTCAGTATGATTGCAGAAATATACCATAGTTTTATAACTTGTGACTAAATTAAATTACAAAAATATACTTCTAATCAGATTGCTCCTTATTTACATATAAAAAAAATCCAAAGTACATTAAGTATTAAAGTAAAAAAATGCTTTTAGATGCATTACCTTCTTCACCTCGACTTTTTTGTACGTTACTAACTTTATTTATCAGTAATTACTTACTCATGTAATTGCGTTTAAGTTATTAGAGTCCAAAAACACATATAAAAACATAATAGGTGCTTAAAATGTTTTGTTGGTCATCAAGGTGTTGTTTTTTTATAGTTTGAGCATTTTTAAGAGAGAAGCTGTCTACGACATTGACGTTAATGAGTCGCTAAATTTTTATTACATGAATTTTGGGGAAGATTTAACGAATAACGTTTATTTGAAAGAAAAAATATATAATGTTTCGCCATTTTAAACAATTTTAGTATAGATAATGGAAGTTTATTGACTACCACTGATAATATAAAATTAAACTTATAATTTTGGTTCACAAACACATAATTTTGATTCAAATTTCATATTGGTTAGTAACATAAGTTTAAAAGAATATTCTCCATCCAGATACTGTCTCACTTTTTCCTGTTAAACCTATAGAAAACAGTCTTAAAACTATAGAAATAAAAGTAAAGAGTTAAAACTTCATATTACGAAAACACCAATATCGTTTGAGACAATATATCGGGCGGCCCTGGGATGTGTAATCCTGTACTGTATACATTTCTATGGCGAAAGACCTAAAATATTTATTTAGACTGTCAATTTTGTAAAAATAAATTATTAGCCCAATGCAAAGTAGAGCTGAAACAACCAAGAATATTCCTACGTATTAAAAATTATTTTACCCTTCAATTTCTCTTTATCTCCCTACATTCTGTACTGTATCCTGCAACGATTAAAAAGACTAGTGAATTATACTCATAATTAGGGAACCCTTAATTAAAAAATAACCGAAAATATATATTCTAAATACTACAGCTTTCTGTTGTGTCAACTAACAATAGCAGCTACTTTACTAACACGAGCGACACCTAGATATAATTATCAAAGCATTATGGTATTTTCAAGCGTTTTATCCATAAGAGTTTTATTTCCTTCTTTCTAACTCCATGCCCAAAACTATAGATCGTTTAACTTTTAGGATTCTGTCTTATTGTTTTTGCCAAGCATAGATGCTGAAAAGAGGAAGTTTTAAGATTTTTTTTTCTAAAATCTGTAAAATAGTTAGAAGTAATTTTCATGTCGAAAAGTAATGCATTTATACGAAAAATCTGAAGTGGGCAGCACATGACTTTTCTTATATAATGCAAAACATTTACTACTTTTACAGTAAAAAAAAATATAGGTTATTCTTATAGTAGATACTTATATTCTTCCTAAGATATTGAATTTTCGTCAATTACTCGTTATTTTCATTGATTTAGGGCCATTTTTATCCATTTGGCGAGATTTTCGTTAATTTGGTAACATTTAAAAAAGTCGCCAGGTTGGCGACATTTCACCAAATTCGTCGGCAAAATTTCGCCAAACGTTATGGATGGAGAAATAAGTTATTCTTATAGCAGATAAATGACATGGCGTTCAAATACAAAAGTATTACTCAAAGTATCTTTTCTCATTAATGGAACGAGCTAGATCCACGAGAATGATGTCACCAAATTTATCGCATGTATTACGTATGGAAAGTGAACATGTTTATCAACAGTTAATATATATTTTTAATTTATGGGATTTTTTGATAAATGTATTTGAAAAATGTGCAATTTCTGGAGAACGGTTCATGCTAGCGTTCTTTATGTCAATCGTTTCCTAAGGAGAAAAAATTACATAAGAAATATTTAATTGCGTAATTCTATTAAAGCTTTTGATTTTTTGATGATTTTTTCAAAATTTCACTCTAAAATTTAGGGCGGTTCTGAACATTCGATTGCGTTTAAAAACAATAGAATTCCAGTATTCACGGATTGTAACTTTTTCTACCAAATTTCATTCGAATCGATCCATTCCTTCGTGATAAATCGTCTTCACAGGGTCACTGACAGACACACACACAGACATCACCTCAATGTTCGATTTGTGATCAGGGATGCTTGAAATGTGCTCTCCCGTCGAAAACTCGAATTCGAATTTTCAACCCCTTTACAATACTTTCTTTATACATTATACGATGTATATAAGGAAAATAATATCAGAAATACATTATTTTATTAATTTTTAAAGAAAAGCGAAAGCATATCTATCCTCATCATCTCTGCTTTGCAAAAAACAGCGGGGAGAAATAATTAAAAATGAACGAACTAGAGGTTAGACACTGCATCCCATAGGTCAACATGGAGAAAATGTAAAGAATCTAAAAAATATCAAATAAAATCAGATATACAGTTTTTCATATTAAGTATGTTATATTGCATATATAACACAGGTAATATCGAATAAGCATTAGATAACCAAATAAATAAAGTAACGAACATTTCTTTTTAAATATCAAAAGAGAAACTAAACATATGATTGCAAAAACATTGCTCAAATACTGTTCCGAAAATATCGTCACTTTAAACTACGTTAAGAACGTCCACTTTGAAATCATATTTTGATGTTTCACTGACATCTTAAACAACGATCTATATAAATAAAATTTAAAATATGTCTGTGAATATACGTTTTTGTCTCATCATCACGGGAGAATAACTGCACCGAAGTTCTTGAAATTTCGTTGGTTATCGTTACGCTCCACTTATATAACAATAGCCCCATTTAAAATTTAGTTCATGTTTCGAGTTTCTATGACAACGGTTTGTCTAGATATTACTGAAGAAGAAAGATCAATCATGCATAAAGCATTGATAATGAAACACTTTCCAACTGAAATGCAATTCGCCTTAAACACTCCTAAAATGTGATATATTTAGCTTTCATATTTTTAAAATTATTGCAGGTCTACTGTAATTTATTATGCTTGAAAACATAAAACTTCATAGCAAACAATTCTAGTTACACAAAATGAACTTTATTCAAAAGACGTCATAGAAATAAAGTAACGAACGAATAAAATTAATGAATATTTCATTCATTAATTACATTCACTTATATTCCTGACTCCAGAGCTAAATAATTCTGCTTGAAAAAAATTCTGCAACTCTTATCCAACTCACCTTACAGTAGCTTGATTTGTTTACATTCTGCTTACTTTGATTATTTCTACAATCTAATTTCTTAAGCCTAATTTTAAAGTTTATTGATAATTGAAAATCAAAGTGCCTAAGCACAGAATTTAGATACACAGATAATAAGCAAAAACAACGCGGCTTTAAAATGGATATAACACTAAATATAAATTTAAACAAGTCTTAAGAATCACGGTTTTTACACGACGAAAAAATATGGATGCTATATTTTATTTCGTAATGAATCACTCTTCCTGTATCAGTTCTTCATGTATCATAGGTGTAATTAATATTTCAATTTTTATTTAAAACCTACAACACATATATTCCTGAATTTTTTATACATTTTATGTGATAAGTTGAATATTTCCTAACATTTTCGAAGCAATTTGTGAATTTTTACTTCACTTAAATGTTTGAATAATTAGGTCGCATAGGGTTCAATTTATTTTATTTTTTAAAACCAGGATTAATCCTAAACTAATTAGGTGATACCATAGATTTTTTATTCCAATATGTCCCACAGACCGTCTCAACAACATACTAAAATTTCATTTTGATACATTTTTACTGCAGTTATCTTGCGAACGGATAGACAGACAGATACAATGACTAAAGTCATAAACACTTTTCAACAACGCTAGAAAGTGTTAAAAATGAACCTCCTATATACCTCCTATATACTGAGATAGCATTATGCAGACGATATTTTTTCCGCACATTTATTTGAAAAAAGAACATGATATCACTAGCCGAATACCCGTTGAAAATGAACAGTCTCGCAATAAGAAACCCCTGAATAATGTAAATATTTTAATAATTCGCGTTTCACATTTATTCGACAAATCGAATATTTTGGTATGCAGAACTCCCTAAAGAAGAAAATATTGGGAAACTTAATTTGCGCATTTCTTCCTTTCGAATTAACTACCCGTACACCACATTAAAGTTTATCTCATACCGAGGCATCCCTATTTTATTATTTCTCCTTTCGAACTTTTTTCTGTGAAGCACACCCATAAATGAACATTTTTGAAAAAGTCTGTTTGTCTTGGGTTTTTTATCAGATGATTGGCCCATATACCAAATATCAAGCCTCTGTCGCATTTAAAAGGAAGCCTGCCTCATTTATTCGGAAAATCGAACATATTAGTGTTTGGCACCCCTTAAAGTAGCAAATACTGGAAATCTGAAATTTCACATTTTCTTCCTTTCAAACTACCTACCCGTACACCAAATTTGAAGGCTCTATCCTATCGAGAAGCATGTTTTTTCTATCACTTCATTTTTCGAACGTTTTTCTGTGTAGCACTCCGTTAATGAATATTTGTGTCAAACTGTATTCATCTTTGGATTTTTTGTCAAATGGTTAGCCCATATACTAAATTTCAAGCCTCTATCATATTGCAAAGGAGGCATTTTTCATTTATTCGGCAAATCGAACATTTTAGTGAGCGGCATCCCCTACAATAGTAAATGTTGGGAAAACTCAAATTACACTCTTTCTTCCTTTCCAACTTTTTACCCGTACACGAAATTTGAAGTCTCTATCCTATCGAGAAGCATGTTTTTTCTGTCACTTTACCTTTCGAACGTTTTTCTGTGTAGTACCCCGTTAATGAATACTTTTGTCAAACCGTATTCATCTTTGATTTTTTTGTCAAATGGTTAGACCATATACTAAATTTCAAGCCTCTATCACATTGTAAAGGAAGCGTTTTTCATTTGCTCGGGAAATCGAACATTTTAGTGAGCGGCACCCCCTAAAGAAGAAAATATTGGAAAACTGAAATTTTACACCTTTTTCCTTCCAAACTATCTACCCGTACACCAAATTTCAAATCTTTATCTCATCTCAAAGCAAGGTTTTTACCAATTCACTTTTCGAACGTTTTACTCTAGAGCACTGCCCTTAAACGAACATTTTTGAAAAACCATATTCGTGTTGGGTGTTTTCGTCAAATGATTAGCCTATATACCGATTTTCAAGCCTCTATAAATTTTAAAGGAGCCTTTTCTCATTTATTCGGTAAATCGAACATTTTGGTGTGCGGCACCCCCTTAAGTAGAAAATATTGGAATTCAGAAATTGCACACTTTCTTCCTTTTGAACGATTTACTCATACAATAAATTTGAAGTCTCTATCTTATCGCAAAGCTTGCTTTCCGAACATTTCACTTTTCGAACGTTTTGGTGTGGAGCACCCTCCTCTAGAGAGCGTTTTCGAAAAATTCGATTTTTCCAGGGGCTTTTATCGAACGACCTTGCCGCGTACCAAATTGCAAGTCTCTATCTATTCGGGAAGTGCCTAAAAAAACGTGACAGAGAGAGACAGGCGGACACTTGGCTATTAGTATATACTAGCAGAATACTCGTTGAAAATCAACGTTCTCGCAATAAGCAACCCCTGAATATTGTAATTTTCTAATAATTCGCTTTACACATTTGTTCGGCAAATCGAATATTTTAGTATGCAAAACTCCCTAAAGAAGAAAATATTGGAAAACTTAAATTCGCACTTTTTGCCTTTCGAACTATCTACCAGTACTCAAATTAGTCTCTATCTCATCCCGAAGCATATTACTTTATCACCTACCTCTCTTTTCGAACGTTTTTCTGTGGAGCACACCCCTAAATGAAAATTTTGGAAAAACTCTGATACTCTTGTGTTTTTTATCAGATGATTGGCCCATATATCAAATATCAAGCCTGTATCAAATATCAAGCCTGGATTACCCACCCTCCTTAAATATACATTTTTGAAAAACTCCATTCTTCTTGGTTTTCTATTAAATGATTCGCCCATATACCAAATATCAAGCCTCTATCACATTCTCAAAAAGGGTGTTTCTAGTTTATTCCGAAAATCGAACATTTTTTTGTGCGACACCCCCTAAGGTAGAAAATATTGGGAAACTGAAATTGTACACTTTCTTCCTTCCAAACTATCTACCCATACACCAAATTTCAAATCTCTATCTCATCCCGAAGTATGTTTTCTTATCAATTCACCTTTCAAACATTTTCCTCTGAAGTACCCCCTTAAACAAACGTTTTTTGAAAAACTATATTCGTCTTGGTTGTTTTCATCAAATGATTAGTCCATATACCTAATTTCAAGCCTCTATCAAATTTGAAAGGAGCTGTTTCGCATTTATTCGGGAAATCGAACAGTTTGGTGTGCGGCACCTCCTTAAGTAGAAAATATTGGATACCTGAAATTGCACACTTCCTTCCTTCAGAACGATGCACCCATACGCCAAATTTGAAGTCTATCTTATCGTAAAGCATGCTTTTCTATCATATCACTTTTCGAAAGTTTTGGTGTGGAGCACCCCCTCTAGAGAACGTTTTTGGAAAATTCGGGAAGTGCCTAAAAAAGCGTGACAGACAGATTGACAGACAGACATACATACTTAGAGACGGACAGACATACTTACAGACGGACACTTGGCAATTTATATATATATATATATATATATATATATATATATATATATATATATATATATATATATATATATATATATATATATAGATTTTATATATACAGATTTTGTTGTATGTGTTTATGTGCAATGAAATTAAACTTAGAGTTGAACATTCAGTTGAAAATTCGAACATTTTTGTCTATAACACCCCTTAAAATAATTGATAGTTGAAAACAGCAATTGCGCATGTTGTTCTTATCAAATGTTTTTCCTTGGTACCAAGTTTAAGATGCCTTGCTTAATAAACCTTAAATTTCATGCTTTTTCCACAATTCGAACATTTTGGTGTGTATCTGCACCGCCTAAAATGTAAATTTTCATATTTTTGTAAACTGTATATAATCAGTATTGTTTTACCGGACTATGCATTAAATTGCTAGTCTATACGTCATCTGAAAGTACTTTGTGAACTTGAGCAGAATGTATAATGTTCCGGAGCATCACGTACAGCAAATATGTCGATTCCCAAAACCCTACTACGCGCTTCCTAGTAGCCAGTTTTGTCACAATCAAAATTTAGTTAAACTGTTATGAATGGCTTAGGTTTGTATAGCTGAAAGATAGATAAACTAAAGATAGATAAACCATGATTACAGTTCAGATTATTTTCACATTGTTACACACATGTGTACTGTATACATTAATATTTAATAATCAATCGTATAATTATTCATTAACATATAATTATTCATATTAACAGCTCATTAATCTTTCATGTACAGAGAAAATGAATTCAGATTGTAAAATATGAATTTGTGAATTCACTCATATTCACTACATCTACAACTGGTGAATAAAAAGAAATATCTATGGATATTTAGTCCTGAAATTGAATAGATTATGTTCAATGTCATTTGTAGGTTCATTGGATTTTCAAACTCATATTACTATTGTGTGTGTGTGTGTGTGTGTGTGTGTGTGTGAATGTATGCATCCACTCTAACTCAAAAACGAACTTATTTCACAATGTCTTATAGCTATGTCCCTTGTGGGTTACCCAGTGCTGATTAGATTTTGGCTTGATTCGGGAAAAAAGAACCTGCCTTTCTATGCTAAATGGCCCGCAAAAATCGCCAAAATCTAAAATGAAAGACTACGTAACAAGACACTTTATAACAATTTTATGCAAAATTCTGTGAGGCCTTTCTTCACATGAATTTTCAATGTCATGTAGAGGTTAAATTATAAAATAAAAAAAATGTTTTGACCTGTAACCCAAGTTCAAGGTCATTTTTCGGACAACTGAACGTGATTAAATAGTTTCAATATCATTTAAAAGTCATAGACGAAGTATTCTCCACAGCATTCCCAATATCATTCAGAGGTCAATTTATTAAATAAGAAAGATCAATCATGCATAAGCATTGATTATGAAACACTTTCCAACTGATGCAATTTCATTTAAAAACCTCTAAAATGTGATACATTCAGTAGTGATACCTTTTACATTATCACAGTATTTCAGTAATTTATTATACTTAAATATTGAAAACTGTATCGAAATATAAATCATCTGATTTATGCAAAATCAATGAATATTTCATTCACATAACTTGCATTCCAGACTCTAGAGCTAAATAATTTTGTTTGAAAAAAAATCAGCAATTCTTATGTAACTCACCATACAATCGCTTGAGATATTTGCATTCTGCATAAGTTAAAATTAGGCTTCGTTGAAGAACTAATAAAAGTTTAGAGATCATTTAAAATCACAACTATTGTAATTGCGTAGGCACGGAGTTTAGATACACAGACAATACAGATACACAGATAATATATGTGTGTGCGTATGTATGTATTCAAAGTATTGGAATCGTGCCGAAGATCGAAACTCGAATTTTCGAAGGATCTACACGTTTTGGGACTTCCAGAACACGAAAAACTATTTTTAGGAAGACGTCAGTGTGTGTAAGGGTGTATCTGTGTGTTTGTGAAGATATTGCGTCCACTCTAACTGAAAAACTAATGGACCGAATTTAATAAAAATTGGTAAGTGAGTTTGTTATGGGAAACCCTGATGTTCATTTGATTATAGTACTATTCGTAATAAAAGAATTTGCCTTCTTTGCGAAATGGCCGGCAGAAATTGCCTTTATCCACCCTAGCTAAAAACTAATGGACCAAATTTAACACAATTTGGTGTATAATATTTCAATAACGTACAAGTGATTTATATACCAAATTTAACAAAATTTGTTATATAAATCACTTGTAGGTTATTTTAGTACGATTCGGGAAAAAGGAACGGGCTGTTTTTGCGAAATGGCCCCCCAAAATCGTTAAATATAAAAATAAAAGACTACGCGTGCTCAATTATATCAATTAAATTCCTATTTCATACGTGATTTTTGACAACAAAAAGAATAAGACTAACCCCATTACTCTAGGACTAGCCGTTCTTGAGACTTTTGACGCCACTTTTGACAATAAGTCCATCTATCAAATGAGAACCAAATTTAAGTTTAACGTGCAAATTCAATGTCATTTAAAATACTTATGGATGTTATTTTTTCAGATAAACTCAAATTATTATTGAAGAAATAAAGTGAACGTGAATATGAGTCTGCAGAGAAAGACATGTGCTGTCCACATCAGAATTTTTAACAATATTACAACAATGATTTATAGAAGTTAACAGGGATTATTTGCAGGCCATTTCGAAAAAAATGTAGGATCTATATTTAAAGATCCACCAAATTGTTGTAGAATAAATTGTTCTACAGATTTAATCTGTGTACCAAAGTTTAATTCTCTAGGACGTAGGAAAGTGCATTAAAACGCCATCAAATAAGTATATTATAAAAAAGTTTTAATAATTTTTCAAATTTGTTTTAAATTTTATATCTACCAAATTTATTTTAAAATGTGAAACCTTTTTCATATACAAAATAACTAAACCCATGGAAAGATATTTATTATATAATATATCTATTTTTTCTTTCTGGAGGATTTCGCAAAACTCAGAATTTAATTGAATTTGTTTTTTTCCCTATATTAAATAATTTTTAATTACAAAACTACCTAACATATTTTACTGAAAATTTTTTTATATATTTTATGAGATAATGTGAATATTGCCTAAAATATACGATTTCAGTTTTCCAGTATTTTCTACTGAAGAGGGTGCCGCATAGAAGAATGTTCGATTTCCGAAATAAAGGAAAAACGCACCTTTTAAAACGTGATAGAGCCTTGATATTTGGTATATAGACGATTCATTTGATGAAAACACCAAAGACAAAAGATTTTTTCAAGAATGTTCGTTTAAGAGGGTGCTCCAGAGAAAAAAGTTCGAAAGGTGAAGTGACGAAAAACTATGGTTCGGGATAGGATAGAGACTTCAAATTTGATGTACAGGTAGATAGTTCGAAAGGAAAAGTGTGAACGATTTCAGTTTTCCAATATTTTCTAATTTAGGGGGTGCCGCAAACCCAAATGTTAGATTTTCCGAATAAATAAGAAATCCTCGCTTTAAAAATTGATAGAGGCTTGAAATTTGGTATATGAACTATTTATTTAATGAAAACACCCAAGCCGAATAGAGTTTCTCAGAAATGTTCGATTAAGTGGATGCTTCAGAGAAAAATGTTCGAAATATGAAATGACAAAAACCATTCTTCGGGATGAGATAGAGATTTCAGATGCGGTATACGGGTAGATAAAGTGGATGGAAGAAAGTGTACAATTTCAGTTTTTCAATATTCTCTACTTTAGGGGGTGCCGCACAGCAAAATGCTCGATTTCGCGAATAAGTTATACACTCTCCCTTTTAAATGTGATAGAGGCTCGATATTTGATATATGTACCAATCGTAAGAAATAATAAAATGATAAAAAACCCAAGGCGAATAAAAAACCCAATAATAAATAAACTGATAAAAAATCTGATAAAAAACCCAAGGTGAATAGAGTTTTTCCTAGAAGTCCATTTATGGCTATGGTCCACAGAAATACGTTCGTGTGGGGGAAATGATAAAATAACATGCTTCGAAATGAGATAGAGACTTTAATTTTGTGTATGGGTAGATAGTTTGAAAGGAAGAATTGTGCAAAGTTTTTCAATATTTTCATCTTTAAGGGGGTTCTGCATAGCAAAATATTCAATTTGCCGATTATATGTGAAACTCGAATTATTCAAAAATTTGCATTATTCGGGGGATTGCTTATTACGAAACTGTGGATTTTCAACGGGTAGTCGGCTAGTATATACTAATTGCCAAGTGTCTGTCTGTCTGTTTGTCACGCCTTTTTTAGGGACTTCTCTAATAGATACAGACTTGCAATTTGGTACACGGAGCGATAGTTCGATTAAACCCCCCGGTAAAATCGAATTTTTCGAAAACGTTCTATAGAGAGGTTGCCCCATACCAAAACGTTCGAAAAGTGAAATGATAGAAAAACATGCTTTGCGATGAGACAGAGACTTTAAATTTGGTGTACTGGTAAATTATTCGAAAAGAAGAAAGTGTGCAATTTCAGATTTCCAATATATCCTACTATAGGGGGTGCCGCACACCAAAATGTTCGATTTGCCGAATAAATGAGTAACACCTCCTTTAAATTTTGATTGGGGCTCGAAATTTGGTACATGGACTAATCATTTATTGAAAACACCCAAGGCGAATAGAATTTCTCAGAAACGTTCGATCAGAAAAACAGTCGAAATGTGAAATGGTAAAAAAACATGCTTCTGTATGAGATAGGAATTTTAACTTTGGTGTACGGGTAGATAATTTAGAAGTAAGAAAGTGTACAATTTCAGTTATCCTATATTTTACAATTTAGGGGATATCGTACACTAAAATGTTCGATTTTCGGAATAATGGAGAATTGCTTCTATTAAAACGTGATAGAGGCTTGATATTTAGTATATGGGCGAATCAACTGATAGAAAACCCAAGAAGAATGGAGTTTTTGTAAAAAAAGTTCATTTAAAGGGGTGGGTACTCCACACAAAAACATTCGATAAATAAAAAGATCCATCCGTTATAAAGCATTGATTATAAAAAGCTTTCCAAGTGAAATGCAATTTTATTTAAACATCCCAAAAATGCAATACATTCAGCTCTGACATATTTTAAGTTATCACAGTACTAAATAATTTATTATATTTGAAAACTTAAAACTTCATTGAAGAAAATGAACGTTATTTAAATGACATCATCGAAATATAAATCGTCTGGTCCTCTATGCAAAAGCAATGAATATTTCATTCATATCACTTTTATTCCAGACTCCAAAACTAAATAATTTTGCAGGAAAAAATTAAGCAAGACTTACAACTCACTTTACAATCGCTTGATTTGTTTACATTCTGCATATGTTAAAATTAGGCTTCGTTGTTGAAATAATCAAAGTTTATTGTTCATTTAAAATAAAAACTATTGTAATTGCGTTGGTATAGAGACAAAGAAAATATACAAAGTATAGAGACACAGAAAATACGCAAGAATAAAGCGATTTTAGTACGGATGCAACACTAAATATAAATTTAAAAGAACTTTTAAAATCACGATTCTGCCACTGGGAAAAAAAAGAAGGATACCATATTTTATTTGGAAGTGGGTCACGTGATATCTCCATATAATGTGGGTTGTTGTTGAGACCCAGACCGTCCGACCTACCAAAAAGGTGTAAGGTAACTGTTTGGACGGCCGGGAAGTGCCACCCAATTTAGACCTGAACCCAGTGGGGGAAGCATCCACAGTGACCGTACCCTCCTTCCCCTACCACCAACCTCTCGGAAGGACTTACGGACCCACATGTTTAACGTGAATCGTACTCCGCATGAACACGGCGGCAGTTGTGGCAGCTTGCAAATCTAGCGCGCAAACCACCGGGCTTCCGCGCCCGAAATGTGCCAACAGCAGGCATATAATGTGGGTGTCATTATTATTTTAATTTTTATTTAAAAAACTACCGAACATATATATTTTTCTAAAATTTCCCAAAAGTTTCGAAACAGCTTGTGAATATAACTTCGCTTAAAAATGTTTGAAAAACTAGGTCCCATAGGGTTCAATGTTCTTCACTTTTTCAACCCGGGTTCAATCCGAAACTAATTGGATGGTATTTACATTCCCATATGTTTCACAGACCGTCTCAACAACATACTAAAATATCATTTTTATAAAGTCATTTTTACGGCAGTTATCGTGCGAACGGACAGACAGAATGAAAAAGTCATAAACACTTTTCAACTATGTTGGAAAGTGTTAAAAATTATACATGTACATCTTCTAATACCATTTTAGTGCTTTTATTTCGGCATATGCTGATTCAATTTTATAGCCATTTCATTATGGAATATATTGATCCAATTTCATATTTTTTTATGAATTAATTTACAAAAGGAACCAGTATGTTTCATTCTTAAGTTCTGCATAAGAAGAAAACTTTGTATAGCGAGAACAGGGATACTTACATTTCTCTTTAGAGAATTATTTTTTTAATAGCAATGTCATTTAGAATACTATAATAATTTGCACGTTATTGTGCATTTTATATTACTTTACATTATATATTCTGTACAAAGAACAGATATACTGTTAGCTTTTGATATTTTTCAAAATGGGAACAGTAACCACAATATAGTAGTTGAATAATTTTAAACACTGTCCATCATAGTTTTAAAGTTTTTATGACTTTGTTCATTCGATCTGCTTGTCTGTCAGTTCAGAAGTTAACTGTAGGAAAAATGACCTTATCAAAATGAAATTTATTATGTTGTTGAAACGGTCTATGGGAAATATGGGAATGTAAGAGAATAATATCACCCAATTAGTTTTGGATTTAACCCGGATAGACCAAATGAAATACATTGAACCCTATGAGACGTAATTCTTCAAACATTTTTTAAGCGGAGTTAAAATTCACAATTTGCTTTGAAAATCTTTGAAAATATTCAAATTATCACGTAAAATGCATAAAAAAATTTCATGAAAATACCTTGTGTAGTTCTTTAAATAGAAATTGAAATAATAATTGCACACATTACATGAACTTTCCCGGCCGTCCAAATAGTTGCTCAAGTCCTCAGGATGAGTCTGACGGTCTGGGTCTTCAACACATTATATGAAGAGATAACGTGGCTCATTGCAAAATAAAATACGGCATTCACTCTTTTCTTTACTTAGTGAAAATCGTGATTTTTAATTAACGCTTATATTATATTTAGTGTTGCATCCCTAAATCCGCTTTATATTTGCATATTATCTGTGTATCTAAATTCTGTGCCTACGCAATTACAATATTTTTTTTATTATAAATGAACACTAAACTTTGATAATTTCTACAACGAAGCCTAATTTTAACGTATGCAAAAAGTAAACAAATCAAGCAATTGTAAAGTGTTTTGTATAAGAATTGCTGAATTTTCATCACGTAAAATTATTTAGCTCTGGAGTCTGGAATATAAGTGATATGAATGAAACAGTCATTGATTTTACATAGAGAAGCAGACGATTGCAGCCATTGCCGTTTTTGATGAAGTTTTAAGTTTACAAGCA
The DNA here is from genome assembly GCA_951213105.1 of Amaurobius ferox. NCBI lineage: Eukaryota > Metazoa > Arthropoda > Arachnida > Araneae > Amaurobiidae > Amaurobius > Amaurobius ferox. Next base: position 123,144,516 of record OX578143.1, on the reverse strand, counting down.
TTGTAGCACTGTGATAATTTAAAAATGCATAAAGTAATGCAGTGATGAAAAACATATAATCCGAGTTCATGGGCTTCGTTATCTAAAGTTAAAATTTATGGACTTTAAACTCTAATATAACGAAAGGCTGATCAAATTAGGGAAATTCCTAAATTTGGGGAAGGTGAATTCAAAAGCCATATAATATCCATATAATTACATTACTTTTATCATATCGTAACACTCACAGCATATTATTTACAAAAAAATACCGAAAACAAAATTGAAAATGTTAGTCATAATTATATCGATATTAGCAGTAAACATTTAATTCTGAAATATCAGTAAATTTACATATATGTATATTACCCAGAGTTGCCCAGGTTGTACATAAGCGTCTGTTACTTAAATAATACAGATACAGATAAGACCACTCAATTTCAAAATCGTCTGCTTTGAACTGAAATCATTCCTGCGCTCCATTTATTACATGTCAATTGTAAAACGCGGTTGTAATACACTCTGATAACGCTTCTTTTATACACCCTATTAAAGCGTCCATCGGTGATTGCTGAAAATACATGACGTCGCAAATATAAAAGAAAGTTATTATTATTGCTATATCCACGAGTTTTAATCCAATTAGAAATAAAAATTAGCCCAATACTCATCATTAGAATACAGTACCAAATTCAATATGTTAGAATTAAATATTTTAAATTCTCAAATATAGAATCTCAAAGATAGAATATAAATTAAGTCTATTTAATTTGCAAACAGATACTTTTTATGAAGACAGATTACTTGTCAATGAATGCAATCGAATATAGTCTTGAAGGCTGTGATTTAATTTAATGAGGTGGTGGAAATAAAGCCATTTTCCAATTTAGATTTTAATTCTTTTAAACTAATTCGAATTTAAAAAAGGGGGGGAAACTTGTCATATTGACAACTCATCTAACTCTGTGCCGATTTTTGCGGCTAACCGTAGCCTAGATTTTCCGCACTTTTTAAACAGCACTTTTTTCACAGTGACGTAAGATTTACGTCATACTGTGACTTTGGGACGTCACAGGACGTATCAGTACGACTCTGCAATGTCATATTGAGGTCACAGTGAAGTCATTTTGGCCATTTTCATGGTCGTTTGTGACGTCGCATATTAACTTGTTTGTGACGTCACATTGTAATTGCCATTGTAATGTCGTCACATTGTTATGTGTTAATTAAATTATAGAAACATCACAGAATATAGTCACAATGAAGTTACAAATTTACTAATACGTAACGTCGCATAGAAGTCACAAATATGATGTCACATTGTGACCCAGGTCTCACCTGACTACAACATCACTGTCACACATGTGATGATCTTTGCTGTGAGGGAAGGAACATACAGACAACTTCTTTTATTATCTAGAATTCCATCTATTACACGTATGTCCAATATTAATTAAAAACGTTTGATTTCGTTTCTTGCTGAAATAGCTCCTACATCAAATTCAGTAATTAAAAACTCAATAAAATGTTTGATATTCTGAAGGTCATTGTGTATCATTTTTTTATCTCAACTCATGCTATATCTTCTTCCTCTTGAAACATATTTATCAAATGTGTAAATTAAGATGAAATTTGTCTGAGCGGATATCCTTATAAATGTATCTTTATAAATGGCATCTATCTTTACGAATCTTACAATATATCGCACTTAGTTTTCTTGCATACTTTACCAGAACATTTGTTTCATCAAAATATTTATTTCATCAGAATATAGTTATTCTATAAAAACATTTACCTCTTACGTAATATCTGAAAAATATATTAATGACTTAATATGATGAACACGAAAAACACGAAAAAACGCATTGTAAATATGTATATTTAATAAAATATGAGTGTGACAAAAAATTGCAGTAGTAAAATTCATAAGATTTAACGGCAGTTTAAAAGAAAATCTTGAAAAATGGTCATAGAGATTAAAATATGATCTTATACACATAAAAAAAAAACGGCCGACTAATCGGTTGCTCATGTCCTTGCTGACGAGCCGGTCGGTCTGGGTCTTCAACATAATTTTCAAAGTAAAAAATGGGTCGGAAACTTTTCTTATCAACGAAAATACTTTTAGATTGTTCGGAACGATAAAAAGTTTCCTTGTGAAAAATAGCTTCAACTTCCAGAAATGAACTGCAATTTAATCATACTCAATTTTCTTTCACTAACATGTATTAAAATTATTTTTATCGGATATCAATGTTTTAAGACTTTATGTCTTTATAAAAAATGAATAAAATTCATTCTATAATTAAATGTCGATATTATTATATCTGTGAATTATCGAATTATGGTCAAACTCTAACTTTTTATTTTTTTTCTTTAACATCATGTATTCATTCAGATTTCGACATTACGTATACAGTGATAAGTAAAAACAAGAAAGATCAATCTTGCATAAAGCATTGATTATGAAAAACTTTCCAACTGCAATGCAATTTTATTTAAACATCTCTAAAATGCAATACATTACCGGTAATATTTTTAAAATTATCACAATATTATATTAATTTATTATATTTTAAAACTTCATCGAAAAAAATTAACTTTATTCAAATGACGTCATTGAAATATAAATCGTCTGGTTTAAATATCTCTAAAATGCGATACATTCAGCGGTAATATGTTTTAAATTATCACAATACTATATTAATTTATTATATTTTAAAACTGCATCGAAAAAAAAGTTAACTTTATTCAAATGACGTCATTACAATATAAGTAGCCTGGTTTAAACATCTCTAAAATGCGATACATTCAGCTGCAGTATTATTTTTAACATTATCACAATAATACAATAATTTATTGCATTTGAAAACTTGAAACTTCGTCGAAAACAATGAACTTCATTCAAATAAAGTCATTGAAATATAAATCGCCTGGCTCTCTATGTAAAAGCTGTAAATATGTCTTTCATACACTTTTATTCCATTCTTTCATGACAATACGACAATAATTTGTTTTATTTAAAAATTTAAATCCTTGGAGGTAAGCGTAATTTGTATCTATGCTTAAAACGTTATCGAAAAAGTCTCCTATAAAATCATCTGCTTCTCGATGTAAAATCAATGAATTTCATATCAGCTATATTTCAGACTCAATGATCTAAATAATTTTGTGTTAAAGAAATTCAGCAATTCTTATACAACACTTCCTACATCTTTATGTGTTTACATTCTCCATTAGGGAAAATTCGGCTTCGTTGTAGAAATAATCAAAGTGTGATGATCATTTAAACTCCAATATATCGTAATTGCGTTGTTTCAGAATGTAGATGCACAGAAATTAACAAAAATAAAGCTGTTTTAGGACTTCTATAACACTAAATAGAAATTAAAAAGCACTTTAAAAATCACGATTTTGACACAAGATGGATGACATTGATCATTTAAACTCAAATATATTGTAATTGCGTTATTTCAGAATGTAGATGCACAGAAATTAAGCAAAAGTAAAGCGGTTTTAGGAAGGATACAACACTCAATATAAATTAAAAATAACTTTAAAAGCTAAACGTTAAACTTTAAATGTTAAACGCTATTTAAGCAAACTTTAGTAAAAAAATATGCAGTTGTTTGGAGGATATGTTTGAGCGTCCATCTATGACACATCTGAGGTTTTGATCTCTGACCCATCTGAGATCCTGAGGTTTGCTAAGCATTTCATATTGAGGAAAATTTTATTAATTTAGTTAATGAAATTCAGTACTCCATTTTTTAAATAAACTAGTAGCCATTTTTTCCATAGTCTGTCTAGGTGTACTGTTATCCCTGTTACCTTATAATATTATCCTTCTTTTGTTATTTTTGTTCGTTTTTGCCTATGTCTTTACCTTTGGAACACTTGTGTATTATTTTGTCTTGTTGATAATCATTTACTCTTGTTTTGACTTGTCTAGTCTTATTGGGCATTTCCTTATATTTGAAGGTAGCTCAATCTTGTGTGTTTGTTCTCTTATTCTGATTGGTTGGGCTGTCCTTCATTATATTTTCTGATTCGCTCTCTAAGGGGGGCTGTTAACCCATGACTTAGGTATCGTTCTGTTTCCTCTATTTGTGCATATTTTGTCTTTTTGATTCGAGTATTTTGGTTTATCTTACACTGAAGAAGGGGGAGGGGGTCCAACGAATCCTCAGAACAGCTATATGTTGCTTTGTTTCATTAATTCGTACTTAATTGAGTTGTTTGAGTTTTTCCATACCATTTGCAAAATACGTTTTTATTTATTGAACTATTATTTCTTAATGCAACTGGGGGCATAAATATTTTCTTAAGAGAAGGTGAGAAGATAAGCACCGATATGTCATATAAATTTACTATAACCTTTTGCTTACGGGAGGAACAGCATAAATTCTAAACGATGAACCTCTCAAAAAGACAGGTATTTGATATACCCTATTCATATACCCTACCCGTCCGTGACATATCCTACCCTTCCATGGATGCCAATGTCTGCAAAAGGGAGATCGAACAGTTTGTTATAAGGTATGTCAAATACCTGTCTTTTTGAGAGGTTCATCGTTTGAGATTGACGCTGTTCCACCCGTAAGCAAAAAGTTATTAAGTACATATACGTAGTAATCGCAATAACCCACCAAATTTATCTCACAAGCCCACTTACAGTAGCTAAAAATAAACACACTGATCATTAAATACACAATTTAGCTTTAAAATTATATTTATTTTATGTACACTCACACTCAATTATTATTACATAATCAATTATTATTACATACTCAATTATTATCAGATCCTTAATAATTAATCAATTAACAATACTCGTTTATTTAAATTCTTAATTCTCGTGTGAGTTATTTATTCACAGGCTTAAAATTATATGAACGATCTCACATAACTAACTAATTGTAATTTTTTGAAAAACAAATCGAAACATTTTTATTAGATCTAAACAAATAAAACTTGAATCGTTGAAAACAAGTCTTGAATCGGATCACCTTGGAAACAAATTGTTAAACACATTTATAATCAGCATAATTTATTATATCCCTCGAATAATATTTACTAACTAAACAAAGATATAAATGAATTGCATCATTTATTGAATTGAATCAATTTATTGAGTATACAAAGAGATAAATGAATCGTTCAACAGAACAACGAAAATTGTAATCTGTTTCCGATATTTGCATCGAATAAATGGGATTTAATTTTTTTCTGTAATCAATGAAACTGTCAAGAAATTTCTATGTATTACTGCAGTTCTTTTGTTTCAAATTCTGTATTGAAAATATTATCTTTCCAGTGAAAGTTCACGCTTTGCAAACGTCCAACGCTTTTGAAAGCTTTGTTTCACAGAAACAGATAAGTATTGATATAGTTATTACTTATTAAAAATCTTATTTGGATAACCTATAATTATTTATACAGTCTCAGATCTTTTCATAATTTCTTTATGTGCATATTTTTTGTATTTTATCGCCCAAAATAACACGTTGTAAAGAACATTGCTGCCCCATCCGGGAATCGAACCCTGGATCTCCGAACTGGTCAGCACGCTCTACCGTTGAGCTACTGGGACGAAATTGCAAGCTGTAATCATTGAAGTAGACTATGCAACGTATTTAATATATTTTCATCAGATTTGCAACCGTAAAAGCATTTCTTCTAATCAGTTATCGGCTTGACGCAATTCAAAATGGCTGAAAAGCGTCACAATTTACAAAACTAAAATACAGGGTGTCCCAAAAAGATTGAAACGCGCTTTAATTCTTTACCTGTTGGAGATAATTGGACAATGTAAATAGCAAAAATATTGAAAGTAAGGTAGGAAATAAGACTACGTTAATGAAATAGTCCCCCCATTAATATTCAAAAAGTTATAAATTTTGAATTTTTATACAACCCCCTTAGACAAATTTGGTCATTCAGAAATTTTTTATTTTTAATGCAACAAGATCATTAAAAAAACCGCATATCTGTATTTTTAAAATTGAGCGAGTTATATTTAATTGAAAATTGAAAATTGTGAATGGGGACCCTATATCAAATTAGAAATGTGAATTTGTGACATATCACAAAAAATATAAAACTGGATGATAATACATAGAAGACATTTTTGCGAATTCCTCGTAGATTCACGATGCAATCACGGCTTCTTAAGTACTTTTCACATTGAGACATGCCATTTTTTATTTGAAACAATTAAAATAAATAAGTAAACAAATGCAAGGATGTATTTGATTTTGAAATTTAACATAATTTTACAAAACGAAGAATAGAACTCACAGACGATTTTTTCTTTTCTTTAACTCTAATGTAGCCGTTTCAAATGTTTATAGTAAAGTAATTTAACAAAACTGAAGAATGCAATGCAGACGATTTATTTTTTAATTTACGTATTTATTCCCAGTATTACTTTTTATTCAATACAACTAAACTTTTTTTTTAATATTATACCAAAATAAAGAAGATTAGAAACCCTTCAGTGAATCGTTAGCATGTTTAGTTTTGAGTTGAGGAATTAAGAACACGTAACTGGTTGTGCATTATGGTATTTTTAACAAATAACGAGATTTTCGAATTAACAATGATTTATGCTCTGTGTAATAAAAATACTGCAGAAACTGCTCGGGATTTTAAACGGCGATATCCAAACTTGCTTGAAATTTCACGTACATTTGTTTATCGCATGATGAGGAGATTAAGAACTACCGGTTCATTTCATCCAAGACCTGGCCTTGAAGAAATCGTTTGTACACGGAGGACCACGAAACTGACATCATCGCATATTTTTCTTTCAACCCACGAACAAGAATTCGAAAAGCAAGCAAAACTTTGGGGCTACCTAGGATGTCAATTGCTAGAACACTTGGAAAATAGCATTGGAATCCATTTTGAATTCACGGACTTCAAGCACTTCATTCCTCCGATTTTGACCGGCATGTAGCATTCTGAACTGGTTGTTAATCCAACAAGACATCAATTCGAACTTTGTTAAGATCATTCTGTGGAGTGATGAATGTTTGTTTATGAACAATGGAGCAATCAATACTCACAACGATCATTATTGGGATAATACGAAACCATTTTTGGTCCGTGAAATACATCACCAGAGAAAGCTTCCTCTGTCTATATTGTGTTGAATTTGGAATGGAAAACTTATTGGTCCTGTGTTTTATGAAAGGACTCTTACAGCTGAAAAATACATGCAGCTTATTTTAAACTGTACTATAACAGATTTTATGGAAACGGCAACAGTATCGTTTCTAAAAAACATGTATTATCAACAAGATGGCGCGCCTGCACACCAGGCTATAATTGTGACAAACTGACTCAACGAAAACTTTGATAAACAGTGTATTAGTTTGAAAGGAGCCACAGAATAATCCCCCAGATCCCCTGATTTAACTTTTCTCGATTTTGACTGGGGTCGTCTTTGAATACTAGTTTATAATAGTACTCGCCCACTAAACGCAATTGACCTTAAACAAAAGATAATTGATGCTTGCAACAATATCAGTAGTGAAGAACTCCAAAATATTTACAGAAGCATTATTAGAAGAGCTCAGTTATGTATTGGAGTTGAAGGTAAACATATTGAGAATGCTTTGTGAATTGCGTTTAGTGAATTGTATTTCTAGTATGTGTAACGAAATTTGTCCCTTTATATCAGTGGTCTTGTATGCATATTTTAATGTATGCATATTTTAATTATGTGACCCAACCGCGTAGTGAGTAGTACTGCTTTTTATGATCTCTGTCTGTGTAATGCTTTATTTAAATGCATTTGTGATAAAAAAATTTGACACATATTAACGTATCTTTTTTATCTAAGCAATTTCCATCGTCAATTTGTTTATGATCCCTATTTTCACTGATGAAACAGCCTTTCACATGGTACGGAAAAGTGGCATAAGTCAGATTTTTTCCTTTATCATTATTCAATTGATTTTAAAGATACAGATATGCAATTTTTTTAATGATCTTGTTGCATTAAAAATAAAAATTTTCTGATGGACCAAATTTGTCTAAGGGGGTCGTATAAAAATGTAAAAAGTGTGACTTTTTGAAAATTAATAGGAGGACTATTCCATTAACGTAGTCTTATTTCATACCTTACTTTCAACATTTTTGCAATTTACAGTGCCCACTGATCTCGAACAGGTAAAAATTAAAGCGCAATTCAATCTTTTTGGGACAACCTGTATATGAAAAAAATACATATTTTACCAGTATTTAATTAATATATGTAAGAATTTCTCTCATTACAGCTTCTGTTGGATTTATCTGATCATTTCTATATAAAAAAAAATAATTAGTTTTTTTTCTATATCTATAACATTCTAGTGAACAGCAGTGTAATATATAGGTGACTTCACTATCAAATTTGATTACATTTGGTCGAATTGCTTTTCGGCTGTGCTCCCATAGTGTATACATGTTTATTGAAGCTTAGAAATGTACCATTTCTTAATCAAAGATGTTGTTGTTGTTGAGACCCAGACCGACCGATCTACCAGAAGTTTGTAAGGTAACTGGTAATCAAAGATGTGTCAACTTAAATTAAAATGGAGCCAACTGGCTGATGTCAGAATGAGATAGTTTAGTTATCCATATTTATAGCAACGTTAATAGTGAATTATAAATTGAGAATAGCCACGGAGTTGACCAAGTGAAAATCGCCGCTAGCTGATAAATTTAATCATATTATCCCAAACTATAAAATATCCATTTAGTAATTGGGAATAATCAGCACTGGCTTGTAAAACCTAACACAGGGCTGATCTTACATATGTTTCCTGTACCTTCAAACTGATTGGATCATGGCAATGTCCTATTCTATAAAAAGCATCTGGCAAATATTACTAGCCGATAGTTTCTGTAGATAGAAAAAGTTCATATCATACGGATATTTCTTGCAGAGAAAAATAATTTACCAGATATTTCCAGATATTTCCTGATAATTTACCAGATATTTCCTGTAGACACGAATAATTAATTACATACAGACAATATTTAGAAATCTACAAGTGGTTAATATATATTTATGGTAAAACGGAAAAGTTCTGCCAGAATTCTCCTGTTATGGAAGTCATGGTGATGCATGTTAATGATTAAAGTTCTGTAGCAATTCCGCGGAAGTTGCTGTATGATATAATCCAATGCCTGACGGGGAAATCATGCATTGCAAACACATCAGATTTTTCATACTATTTTTCGCTATATTAGTGTTAAATTAATCCTAGAGTACGCCAGGATACACCGATCAAGTTCAATCAGAAAACCAGCCTAAAAAAGTATTCTGAAAGTTTGAAAATCAATTGAAGCCGATTACGTGCAAGGACTGAATTTGTTTGTCCAGTAGAGGTTTGCAAAATTGGGGAACATAGCAATTTTTCTGCTGCTATTGCATGTTTATGCTATTTCATGCTGACATGCACATAGTATGCACGGAACCTGTCCTTGGAAGTTATCTGTAATGGGATCACGATCCTAACTTTGGGTATAGCAGGTTATATGAATATGGGGCTATAACACTTTACGAAATTTTTAAAATGCCTGTTTTCTAACTACCGTTAATATTCTAAAATTTAATTCTATTTAAAATTTACAACAGCTTGTTCCATGTTTGTATATTATTATTTCATTATATTCTAGAAAGCTGTTCCAATGGCAGCAACAGCTGTGTAACACAGATAAGCAGTTATATAGGATCGCAGTAAATAAAAGTGCTACTTGTGAAAATATATCTTTCTAATACTTCCATAAAGGAAGCAAGCATATTAAATAGGTGACTGTAACTGTTTTGGAGTTTTGCTCCCTCTTCCTCAAGACTTGTCTTAACAACCACCGAGAAAGAACTGCCTGACTTATTCTTTAAATTTTTTTTCGGGTGGGCAATGATTTGAAAAAAAAATGTGGAGGCATAGAAGCAGAAAAAGGTTTCCGCAAAACAGCAGTGCTAAAAAGAAGAATCATTTCTGGAAACAAGAACATTTAAGAAGGAGAGTTGATTGTTCATTTCAATATCATGTGTAACTTAAATATGAAGGTCAATATAATTAGCAAGATTGGGAATAGAGGAGAGATCAGGGAATTCTCCACAAAAATAAAAGTATCATCCATATACCGCAGGCAACATTTAAATGCAATTTTTTGAAGTAGCCTTTTCCTCGAAATAGTGCATGTACAAATCCCAACAAAAAGTCAACAAAGAATTCCTTATAGTAAATCCTCCAGTTGTTTGAATTTTTTCCATTGAAAAAAAGTGTTTTGTTCAATGCATAATTGGAAAGAAAGCCTCATAGCCAGAAATTCATGAATCTCAACATCAAATACATATTTTTTAGCGGTTGTTAAGATAAGACACTGGCTAATCTGAGGAAACAAAACTCTGTCGAAACAATTGTAGTCACTTAATTTTTATTAGCCTGATTTCTTTAAGGTTGTATAAGAAAATATTGAACTCTATGGGATACTGTAATAATACTGTAAAATACAAGCAGGTTCATGATAGTCAATTTAGACTATATATTGATAGATTCACTCATTTTTAGAGATATTTAGCCATAGAAATTCCCTTCTAACCATTAAGCTTTAAATCCAGCTAGTGACTGATGCATATCAGTCGTTTTATAGCCATAATTTACGTAATAACTAAAAATTTTGATTCCAAAACATCAAACCGACAAAATATTTTATAAGAATCGATTGTACATAAGTAACACAAATTAGCATAAATGCTATATTTCCAATTTTTACTGTGGAAAATGATAGAACTTTTTGACGGTCTATGGACGCCGCTTTTTAAAAGAATTCCGGTGTTAATTTGTATTTCCCTGGAGCAGTGTTTTTCAAACTTTTTTAGACACGGTCCTTTTGAAATTCACTTTGAAGAGGAAACCCCAGAAGTCCATTGTAATCCAAATTATGCATTCGAATCTTACGCGTTTTTTAAATGTTAAGGAATATTTACCGAACGTCGTGGAACCCCTGGAATGTTGCTGGGGAACCCCAAAGATTCTGCAGAACACACTTGACGCAGAACACTACAAGACTCTGGCAGAAAAAATGGAACGATTGTACTAAGATTATAATACTTAAGATGTTAATTATATCCTTTTCCAATAGCACAGATGAAATCTAATAATTCTTAGTAGTTTTGTGATTTCAATATTTTAAACGCTACCGGGTTTCGGATAGTATTTCAAAGATAAACTAATTTGCATGTAATTGCCATTTTAAGTTTATAAATAAATTTGATGGTTCTGACTTTTAAAAAAATATGCAGTATTATTCTTACAATACTGAAAAGAAAACTTATTATCTGGCAGTACTGGAATATCACATTATATTACTATCTGCCATTGTATAAAGAAAGAGGAAACAGCACGTTATGTAAAGGAAAGGTATTTCATAGAGTTGAATGTAAAATACGCCCATAACGAGAATTCAAACCATCTTTGAAAATTCAGACCATCTTTTTTTTTAAATATGACATTTTGTCTGAGTGTTTTGGATATTTGAGTAGTGCTGTGCTAAGAACAATAATTGGATGTAAGATTTTACTAACAAAATGCCGTGCTTTGAATGGACACGATCATATGAAGTATGCGATCTGTGAAATATTTCAAATTAAAACTCCTAAAAACTTTTTTTTATACTTCTAATTTATTTCTAATTATGAAATTAAATGTATAAAAAATAATTTCAATATTTTAAAATCGTAATGCAAAAGTGCAAATAAGTGTTTAGAATTTGAATAATAAATAAATTAATTAGAATACAGGAAATCAATGAAATCAAAGTAACACATTTAAATCGCAAAAGCGTATTTATATACAGGAGCATGTATAAATCACAAGGCACACAATTACACACGCTTTGATTAACTGCTAAATAGGTGTTTACTTGCTATTTGTACGATGCATAGTGAGCATGAGCGGTTTAAAAATGGGCGTTTCACCCTGTTACAACTTGTTCTAATTAATAAAACGTGTAAATTTTCATCTTCCGGCCAGTTGTAGTTTACTACTAAAAGGGATCACAAAATTCAGACAAATGTTGATTTCACTTAGTTAGAAGTAGAGAATTGACTTCGCTTCGCTAGTCCATAATAAATTTTTATGGTAAATGGCTTTGTTAACGATTACGACTGTAAGACACGCTTAAAATGACAAGGAAAACCTGAAAGAAATAAGTTTCATACACATTTCAAACTGTCTTCCCCAGCTCTTAAAATTATGAAACCTGCAGAGTACCTCTTTTCTGAAAGAATAGTATATTGCAAATTGAAATTTAAAGACGTCAGAAGAGACAAATGATTATTGTTAAACATAAACTTTATAATTAAACGAGATTAGATATGGTTTATACTATCTAATCCTCCGATGTGGGCGTAACATTAAAAGTGAAACATTGAACATGTATTCGGTACACAGTAATTGTAATGTAAACCTATTATGCCTGACTTCTTTTGGTGGCTTTACTAAGTACATCATTGTAGCTCTTTTTGGGTCTAAACATCCTGACCCTAATATGATTAGTGCGGATTAACTTATCTCTGACATACTGGGCACCTATTTCAATTCCGGAGGCTAACGTCCACGCAGGATACTAACTTTGGTAAAATAGTATCAAGAGGCCAAGCCAACCTGAGGTAAAAACAACAGCAGGTGGTTAGTCAGATTGTGAAGTTGCCCTGATATTAGCGATAGCAGAATGCATAGTTCACTTCGGTGATAAGAGCTTATTTCGTTTCAGTAGCTCAACGGTAAAGCGTCTACATATTCGATCAAATCATTTTAAGAGTACTTCGTAAAATTATAGGGTTAATTTTAGTTTCTATATCCTCCCTAATAGACTCCTTTTCCCTAAAAATTTGTTCTCAATACGTAAGTATGCAGTATCCTTATTATTCAACTGCTGTGTTGGTGAATCTGGTTACAGTTTAGGAAAATTTGGAATATTGTTTTTATAAAAGCCAGCATTCGCTGTATTCTTCGGATTAAGAGTACTGTAATACATCTAATTAATTTTTCAATGTTAAGGTGAAAAAATTTAATAATAAATAGGATTTTTATACTCTCAGTAAATTTGGAATCAGGTTATTTTCTAATTATTTGAACGAACTAAAATATTTATCGGTAATTACTTTCACCATAATCACTTTGAGAGCCAGTACGCCGCAGCCGAACCGTACGATAAAATAAACGATGCTTAAGTTTTTAGTACACTCATTAAAGAATAATCTTTATGGCTAGTGAATTTATGTTTGGCGAAAAAGTCTCGGTATTTTTATTATGCATAATGTTGAGAAAATATGTTACACTCTGCAGGAATATTTTTGGTAAACAAGGCATTAAAATTAAAAATGTGTTGAGGCATAAGTAATCTGCGCTTATATGCTTTAAATGCTTAAAAATCGTGTGGTTTTTGTTCCTTTTACTTTTTATATACGGAATATGGTGAATTAATATGTTATTTGTGCTTATATGCATTGCTCAAGTTTTCCTTATGTGATATTTAGTCCAATTGCCAGCGGATTGATGTGGAATTGGCACATCGTTCAATATTTCGTTTCAACATTAAATAATTAAAATGATATTATTTTTTAACTTCTGTTGGATCCCTTTTAAGACAAACCTCTACATTGCACAACCAAAATTCGTGTTTTAAATGACTGGGCAACCGAAAGTTATGGAAGGTGTTTTTTGTCAAATTAATTTTAATTCAATCAAATTTTTATTTTCTCAGCTTTCATCTCAAGATCTGTATTTTCTATTTGAGGGAATCCTCTATCTTATTTAGTTATTTACTAAAAAATAAGTCCTTGAATAACAAAGTAGTTGAAAAACTTTAAAATTATGCGTAGCAGAAAAAAATGCATGCCCATCTTTTAAATTCTTGAACATTTTTTGTCTTTTTAAAAATATATTTCGTTAATTACATGGCCATAAAATTGCCTTCAGATCATAACATAATTTAAAGCACAAAAAACTAATGAGGAGGGATTTTTTTTTCCTTAACACGAGTCATTTTCATGGCTAATAAATATTTGTCAACAACATCGTTATCATATTTATGAGTTAATTATTTAGATTATATTTAAATATTTTTAGTCATGGACCAGGTTTCTAGATTTTCCTTATTTTTGTATAATATTTTATAATTGTGTTTTGTATATTCTTTTCGTATTTTGTATATTTTTAAATTATTTTTAAATTATATTTATCAAAATGCACGTTTATAATATACGTTTTAAATTTGAAGAACGTTAAAATAGCATTTTACTAACTTTTGCTAATAAATAATTTTTACTAATGAATCTCATTACTATAACACCCATTTAATTATCGCAAAATCGGCATATAAGAAACTGGACGTTAAGCCTGTCGAACTGAAAAATATAATTGATATATCACACCTTAAAAAAAAACGCAATTATTTTACGTCCCCCCCCCCACACTAACTTCCCGGGTTCGATTCCAGCCACTGCCAAAACTGCCGCCGTGTTCACGCGGAGTACGATCACGTTAAACATGTGGATCCCTAAGTCCTTCCGAGAGGTTGGTGGTAGGGGAAGGAGGGTACGGTCCCTGTGGATGCCTCCCCCACTGGGTTCCGGTCTAAATTGGGTGGCACTTCCCGGCCGTCCAAACAGTTACCTTACACCTTTCTGGTAGGTCGGACGGTCTGGGTCTCAACAACAACAACACACACTAACTTAACGTATCTGCCAAAAATCCTTCATAGTTTGGGAAACCCACTATATTTGTGTCATCGCGACTTTATGATTTTTAATTTTGTGATACTATAGAACAACTCTTAGCAAATAAAATGGCAGACATCCTGAAATGAAGGAATACATTTTACAGTGCATCGAACAATGCACCTAACCAGGCATTAAAACTCAACATAATTTTGGGGGACATTATAATAGTTGACACATACGATGAACAAGTTCCAAATTCCAGCTGACCTGGCTGGCATGTGTCAGTTATGCCCCAGTGTCTCTACAGCCAATGAGGACAGAGTTATAGGAGTAACACCAACCAATGGGTCAAAAACCTCCAGAGGAACAACTTCAGGCTTGAACGAAAAGCTGCAAAGTGACTTGAAAGTTATCCAATGTACAAAACATACACTTAAAAGTTCTAGAAACGGTCGCAAAAGGGTGGCTGAAAATGAAAAATAATTAAGAATGTGCGGCATAAGCTGATCGATCCTATGCACAAATCGAGCCTAGTTCCCTGTAAGGAATGCCGACTACAAATGTATGATGTGCAACTGAGATGTTATTGGGCATAACACATTTACCCCACATGAGCTCAATTTCAACCAATGGTAAAAAAAGAATGCCATAAAGCATCGTATTTGTCATCATCATATTTAGTTCCCGTATTTTTGTAATAGTCATACTTTTAGAGAAAAGTTTATGTAATTACGAAATATAAGTTTAAAATGAAAAATACGAGTTTAGATAAATAAAAATGAGTAAAGATTACAACGTGGCATCATTTTAGTATCTAGTATGTTTATTACTTTTCTTTTAGGATATATACGCAGCTTCTTTTACGTGAAACCGGGCTGCGTTAAAAACGCCTTATGTGCCGATCCAAAACGGCAATTGTTACTATTCCACCCTAATTATTTTCACCACAAATTTGGAATCAAGGATATATACATATTTCTCCAAACCACAGGTACTATCAAATAAATTGAATTTCATTTCAAAAATATTGAATATTTTTCAGTTGTTTGGCGTTATTTTCGTTAATGTAGCGTCATTTCTGCTAAGTTAGCACCTTTTTCTTTAATATTTTGAGATTTTAAAAAGTCGCTAGTTTGGCGGTATTTTGTCAAATTATCGTCACGCATTACAGACGAACATACAAACACATGCCTTTTGGCGAATTGTTGCACGTCAGAATACAAAACTATTACGATAAGTATCTTCTCTTATGAATGGAACGATCTAGTGCTAGGAAATAATTTTGCTGAAGAAAACAGTAAGTAAACTGTAACCAAACTGTAACTTAAAATAAGAATTGTTAACCGTAACTGTACGAGATATCCGGTATAAGGAGAATGGCATGGGTGGATACGGAGAAGAAGTGTGTAGGTAGAACGGTTGAATATTGCATATGGTTGAATGCAATACGTAATATATACCGCAAGTAATATATGCCGTTACGTAATATATGCCACATACCACCCAAATTGGGTGTAAATATCTTCAGCGGTTTTTGAAATTGCGATGGTTCAGAAATTTTGACAAAATCTTGTTTTATAGCTACATTATATATATTTATCGGAATATTTTCTAAGTTCACATCTAGACAATATATGCCGTATACCACCCAAACTTTGTCAAACTCGCACAGATGTTTCCGTGATCACGAATTGTCAACAATTTTAACAAAATCCCGTTTTACAACTAAACTATGAATTTTGAAACTTCTTTTTTGCGTTCTGTCTACATAATATGTGAAACTTACCACTAGAATTTGGTCTATACAGTTTTCGAGGTTTAGAAGGATTAACAATTCGACACAAACCCGCCCAAACAGCCACAGATCACAAAAGCCATGTTTAGTATTTATTTTTAGAGAAAATTCGACTTGTGACTAAATTACGATCACCATACTTTTGTAAGGCTACATGAATTAAAATAAAAAGTTTACTTAATCTACTGCTGAAAACATATCAAGACAAGTGGTACACGTGGCAATCGTATTATCGCACATTCCTCTTGCTCAAAAAATTCTAAAATTTAATGACTTTGTGATATGATTTTTGAGAAAAATCTACAGTCTCTTGCTTAGTTACCTTACACCTTACTGGTAGGTCGGACGGTTTGGGTTTTAACAACAACAACAGTATCTTGCTTGTATAGACAAACATAACAGTTTCAAAATTCAAAGCTAAACTGAACAAACATTTATATAATGTAGTATGATTTAAAAGAAATCATAAATTGTATAAATTCGATAAACTTGAGAAACATATTCAAATACATGTAAAATGAAATACAACGTGCACTAAATGAAATACAAGATGCACTGGATTCCCTTCGTCAGTGCTACAGAGCGAACAGACCCAAAGCCAAAAAAACGAAACAGTGCCGTCTTTTTTATTTCATGTCTGCTGGTTCTCTAGTACGGACGAAAGGGGACCAGCGCATCCTTGAAACATATACATGCTTATCCTCGAAATAGCTGCATGTGCATTTTATTCTATCTGTGCTTGATAAAGTTGGTAAAATTTTCCTTATTCTTTGCATAAATTGTTTTTTACTTATTGTATGGAATATGTGAATTATATCTATCAACTTTAAATATTGTAGTCAATTTTCTTACTTTTCTGTCTATTTCCTGGGTAAAATTCTTTGTCATTTCCATTACGCCAATTCGAATTATATCTTCATTTTTAAAATAATAATAGAAACACTTCACATTCATTTTTTAATGTATATGTTTCACGCTTATTTTATGACTGTATATGATTCACACATGTATATGCTGGACATATAGCACAAATATATTGATTGTTTTCTGATTACACTATAATTTGAAATGTTTTAATTCTCACTCATTTTTATACTAACAAATTCAAATTCATTATAAGTTATAACGGTGTTGCATAAAATATTTACACTCACAAATTCAAATATATATAAGTTCTATAGTTGCATAAAATTTTTACACTCACACATTGCAATACATGAGTTCTAATAATGTTGCACAAAATTTTCGCACTCTTTAATTAAAAAAATACATATACTTTCTGATAGTTTTACATAAAAATTTCACACTCACATATTCCTTTCCCGTCCTTTCCCGGCCGCTCAAGTCCTCAGGATGAGTCCGGTCTGGGTCTTCAACATTCACATATTCAAAAACATATAATTTCTAATAGTATTGCATAAAATTTTCGCACTCAAAAATATAAATACATATAAGTTCTAATGGTGTTGCATAAAATTTTCGCACTCACAAATTCAAATACATTTAAATTCAAACATTGCTTCCTAAAGTTTTAACACTAAACATTGAAATACATATATATTCTAACAAATTCTGGCCAACTCCGATGCATTGGGGCTCATGTTCGATGTACGTTTCTTCGTTATAAAAGTGTTGTAGAGGGGCCCTGAAGTAATTTTTGTCTAGAGGCCCTATCAAGGATTAAAACGGTCCTTAGTCTTGCATAAATTTTTCTCTAACAAATTCAAAAACGCATAAATTCTATAGAGTTACTTAAATTTGTAAAATCAATTTAATTTAGTAAGAAACAATTCTATAGCCAGCCTCTCTAAAACGTTAAAAAACTTTTCGATTCTTATGCTTACTCGACAACAAAATAATAAGCTTTGAATTCAAAAAATAGAACAGCAGGTTATATATATGGCCTGTGAGTAGCAAGTTGTTTATGTATTTAAAGCACCTCGCAAATGTAAAATCGTATTTTCTCAATTTTACATATAACAGTCTAAAACACGTTTATTAAAGCGCGTTTTATTAAAAATTACTGGTAAAATTAAATCATCAATTAATAACTTATTCAATATTTGCAAACAAGAAAAATCCCTTCGATACCTCTTCAAATGGCAGATGACTATTTACAGAATTTTAGTTGAACAATTCTTATAACAAATAAAATACAGATGATTAATAACAATATTATTCCTTCAATTATGCAAAAGAAGAAACAATGAAATTAATTTCATTAATAATGAAAAAAGTGGAAATGAAAATACATTAATAAACATGTTTGCTATCGAATCATTGAGCGGAGTTCATTAAAGCCGAAAAATTTGTTTCTAATAAATGCCATACTTTTTTTATCTGGTTAATATATTTAATGTTCTAATATTTTCACGTTAGCTTCACTTTTTCTAATATAATTAATTGGGCCTTCTCAATCTTTTTAAAACCATTCATTTGCTTATTAGCAAAACAGCCGAGCTTTTTGCTCTAACTGTTATTTTGCTAGCCCAAACATTTATTAAAATGTGTACTTCATCGTTAAACTTGTAATTATATTCCCCAATAAGTTTAAATCTCAGTACAAAAATCTCACGAGAAGTGCAAAGAACTTATTTCAATTAAGATTTTCAATACGGATGTTCTCCAGGCCAGGGAATGTGACCTTTCATATGTCTGAAGACCACATTGAAGTAAACTGCCTTCCAATATGTTCGCATACAAAATTTTTCATTTCACAGGGTGATCATAAACTCTTTTTAAAAATAAAGGGCGATAGTATACATCGAGACGAACAATATTTGCAATTTAACCTAAGGCTGCATTCCACTCACAATGCCAGAAAAAAGTAAAGTTACATATCCACGTTGGACCTTCAACAGTGAAAAAAAAGAGAGTTTACTAATTAAGGTACAGATTAACCTCCACTGGCAAGGACGATCTGGGGGTGTACGCCCGTGATCTGCCAGGGAAATTAATTTAGGAATTTAACATTTCCATTTACATGAGAGAAATACTCAAACTAGCTGATCAAAGTGGCGTCCGAGAGCGTCGCTGCACAGCCGACACCGGCGATGGAAAGACTGTCGCACCCTCTTGCAGACTTCTGGTGTGGCGTTGGAATTGTCCGCAGCAACAACGATTTTCGCGACGAGATCTTTAAGGGAGTCTACAAGTGTCTCGTACACCAATGTATTCATGTGCCAGCAGAAGAAGTCCAGTGGATTAAGATTCGAAGAGAGTCAAACTCGACATGCAAATATCGTTTTAAGAGTTATGCAAATGGTCAAACTGTCAGTGCATATGATGTTATAGGGTTCATACAATGCGCATGATAACGGAGCATCGTGCAGCATTTAAAATAACCGGTGTTTTCACTCACGGGAAATTGAAATTGGATTTTTTGCTTTGATACTACAAGTTGTGTACAAAGATGCCTTTAAGACTATTCGACGGCGCATTATCGGCCAAAGGAAAGCAGGTTGATCCAACAGACGTATCAGTCGCCGTTTTGGTCGGAGAGATATAGTAGTTCTTCAGTGTTGGCAACAGTTCATCAAAGAGAAAGGAGGCACATGTAACCGTCGCGGAGGGTCAGGACGCCCAAGACAGACAACTTCTTGAGAGGATCGTGCAGTCGGGAGAGGAGTCACGTCTACTCCAATGACGTCACTATCAACAATTCGAAAGCACTTGCCATCTTTTATACATTCTGTATCATAGGAGAATATTCAGAAACGACTGCAAAAGGGTGGGATTATGTGTCGACCTTTTTTAGGGCACCTACTCCTGACTCCTCAAAGTAGGCACAACCATCTGGTTTGGTACCGAGCTCGGTGAAACTAGACAGTGTCCGATCAGCGGCATGTTGTCTTTAGCGATGAATTCCGATTCTCTCTCAGTGCTAATGGCCGTCGCATACGTGTGTGGAGGATGACTGGCCAGCGGTCCGATATTTCATTTTGTTGTTGAGAAGCACGCGGACATCACAAATGATATGGCAGTTTGGGATCCATCTCGTGGGGCAGGCGATCTCCTCTAGTCGTGCTGCAAGCCTAGCTGACGATTATTCTGCCTATGCTGTCAAACCCTCCTGGTTCCATTTATCAGAAATCAACACTCGAGCACATACATACTGCACGCCTTTCTCAACAATGTTTTCGAGGATTTAATACCCTCCCATGGCCATCCAGGTCCCCAGACCTGTCACCAATAGAACACGTCCGGGATATGCTGGGACGATAATTGCAACCTTCTCATAATACCACTGAATTAGCTGACCAGTTGCAACATTTGTGGCGGGATCTTCCACAGAGGAACTTAAGAAAATTAATTGACTTCATACCGCACCGAATAATGCCATCGCCTTGTTGCTACCATTTCGTAATAAAACGTTTTTTTTTGTTCCCAAATTCTAATCATATGCATATATATCCTCACACAACGCATGCAGGCCGAGTTTCGTGGCTGTAGCTCAATTTCTTATGGCTGCATAAATATTTTTGCTTTTCTTTTAAAGTTCGTTTTTGCAGTAATAACACTTTATAGACATTATTTTATTATCATATTACCAGATGAATTAAATCTTAGCAGATTAAAAGCACCATATGTTCAGTAAATATTCTCAGTAAGCGAGCAGTTACGCTTAACCGACACTCGTTTCCATCGTTTACAAAAGTAAAAAGATATGACTTGGTTTTCCCTACAGACTCAAATTCATTTTCTCTTTATGTATTTAATAATTCATTAAATTAAGTTTAATTGCATAAAATAACACGCATAATTATAATGACATTAAATTTGCACATTTAATCCTACTCTCGTTTCCATATGGTAACTGGGTGTATTTTCAAAGGCGTGAGTAGCGAAAATGCGAAAGACTAAAATATGTCTAGGACGGCTAGTCCTAGAGTAATGGAGTTATTATTTTTCATTTCATCGTCAAAAATATTACTCATAAAACAAGCATTTGATTGACACATATGATAATATGTATTCTTTTATTTTAGATTTTAACGATTTGAGCGAATCATTTTGCAAAACAAGGGCATGTTCTTTTTTAGCGAATCGTTCCAAAATATGATTAGCAGCAGGATAATTCATAAATGCCTTACTTATAAAATTTTAGGAAATTTGGTCAATTAGTTTCTGAGTTAGAATGGATACATACTGCGCTGCGGAGCGAGACTGACTGATAAAGTGATGAATTTATTGTCCAAACTGTTGAAGGTAAAAACTTGAAACTTTGCATACATGGACTTGGGCTACAAAAAGTGAGCAAACCTAAATTAATGGAATTTCGTTCAAAAATGTGTATTCCCGTTCAAAATTCTTCTAGTCCTAACTCGAGAGCGGCATCCGGTTATATTCAATCATGTCCATAATAAAATAATCTAAACGTATCATGATTAACGCTATTGGTACACATCAATCAATCATCGGTATTTTAGCAGAAGTATAATAGATGATGGTTTTTACTCTCTCTCTCTCTCTCTCTCTCTCTCTGTGTGTGTGTGTGTATGTGTGTAATATATGTATAATATATAATATACGTAACTCAAAAACTGATTGATCGAATTTCATAAAATTTCATATGCTCCGCGAAAATAAAACCTGCATTTTTGCAAAATGGCAAAAATAATCAGAATCTAAAATAAAAGACTGCTTATTGTCAAATGCATCCATTAAGTGCTTTCTTTTACGTAAATTTTGACGAGGAAAAGAATAAGACCAATCGCATCATTTTAGGGTTACTAGTTCCCGAGATGTTTTAGTTTTTTCGCACTTCAGCCACGCCACTTTTGATAATGCGCCCAGTTTCCATATGAAAACTAGAATTCAGTTAAAAGTGCAAATACAACGTAATTTCAAGTAAGTATGCGTATTATTTTGTGCAATGAAATTTAATTTAATGAATTAATGAAGAAATAAAGATAAAATGAATTTAAGTCTGTAGGGAAAGTCATGTGCTGCCTACATCTGAATTTTACTTTTCCTGCAATACATGGTAATATATAGGGAAATATTAAAATCATGTCGAAAATCGTACCTAAAGTTTTCGACGGATCTGCAACCTTTTGACGGATCTGCAATCTATTTTTAGCTGGACACGTCTCCGTGTATGTATCCGTGTAACACGTCTCCGTGTATGTACGTCTGTGTGTTGTCTGTACGATGTACTTATCTCTTTCAGCTGAAAATTAATTAACTATTTCAGCTGAAAACTAATTAACTATCTCTTTCAGCTGAAAACTAATTAACTATTTCATAATCTTTGTAAATAAGTCACTTGTGGGCTACCTTGCTGCTGATTGCATTTTCCTGAGATTTGGTCCGCAAAAATCGTATGCTTCTACTCCAACTGAATTGGCCAAATTTTTCGAATTTTGGTAGATAAGTCAGTCGAGAAATACTCTGCTGCTGATTAGCTTTTGATTCTATTCGGGAAGAAAAACCAGTCCTTTTCTGCAAAATTGTTCTCAAAAATCCCCAAAATCTGAAATAAAAGTCTACGCATACTTAACCTTTTGCTTACGTGTGGGACAGCGTCCATCCCAAACGAAGAACATCCCAAAGAGACAGGTATTTGACATACCCTATCCCAAACAGTTCGATCCCCCTTTGCAAATGTCTGCTGTCGAACTGTTTGAGATAGCGTATGTCAAATACATATCTATTTGGGAAGTTCTTCGTTTGGGATGGACAACTGTCCCCCCCCGTAAGCAAAAGGTTTAATGTAGCAATTAAATTATTGTTTTAAACGTATGTTTGAAGACGAAAAGTATAAGACCAACCTTATAGTTCTAGATCTAACCTTTCTCGAGATATTTTAGTTTATCCACATTTTTTGCCACGCCGCCTGCGAAAATACGTCCAATCGCCAAATAGAATACGAAAATTGAATTAAAATTACACATTCAGTGTAATTTCATATAATTGTCCGTATTATTTTGTGCTATTTAACTCAATTTAACCTTTACGTTACGTCTCCAAGAATCCATTTTTTCCACTCCAGAACGGCAAAATAACTGAAAATTACACCCCTTTAAATAAACACCTTCAATGATCTTGTCTTTTGTTCGTAACTCGTTCCCCCTTCAGTCAGGAGAAACTTAACGGAAGGGCTGCAGGCATTCTTCAAGGCACTCAACTGGGCACAATAGGCGTTTTCTTCCTTTCCCAGAAAAATGGGGGTGAAAAAGACTGGTACAGTAGTTGAACCAGCGCCGTTCCAGAAGAAGAGATTTTCAGTGGTACAACTGTCGTACCGCCGTAAGGAAAAGGTTAATAAATTATGAAAAAAAGAGAGAAAATGAATTTGTGTTGTGAAAGTCA